>CM053270.1:46086029-46516414 GCA_028583415.1 Protea cynaroides | reverse complement strand
TTTGGGAGGTCCGACCTCGCTAGCTGGGTGTGCGACCCTCCCCTAAAATTAAGTGTTTTTGGTCGATTTTATACACGGGATCTCGATCTCCTTCATGCCCTTGGTCCATTTGACTCGACCATGATGGGTAAACCTGGTTCAAGGTGGTAAGACCGGGTTAGTTTGACACGGGTCCTACAATACTGAACTTCAATGTTGTACCCATAGCCTTCTGCAATCCTTCCCAAAACTTTGAAGTAAATCGTGGATCTCTATCGAACACAATGCTTTCAGGTACACTATGTAATCTGACAATGTTATCCACATACAACTTAGCTAACCTCTCCAGTGTATACTGAGGTCGTATAGCTATAAATCGAGCCGTTTTTGTAAGACCCGTATCAAACTAACCCGGTCTTACCACCTTGAACTAGGTCTACCCATCATGGTCGAACCAAACGGATCAAGTGCGTAAAGGAGATCACGATCCCAGGTATTAAACTGACCCAAAAACACTAAACATAAGGGGAGGGTCGCATACCCAGCAAGGGAGGGTCGGACCCCCCAGCAATTGGCCATCTTTCTTGGAGTTCTCCAACCAACGTTTGGTTTTGCTTAGGAAACCTTCCTAATTTCAAAAGGATGAAAAATTGACAAAACCCACAGGGGGTCGCACGGGGGGTCGATGGCCAATCGACCCTACCAGACCCTGATCATCGACCCCCAGTGTTCGGGAAGTCCAGAATAGGGGTGGTCGCACCCAGGGTCGATGGAACCTCCGACCCTAGCATCGACCCCCAGTTAACAGCATGCTTTTTAAAATCAGAATTAATTCTAATTAAATTCTATCAACTTGGTTAGGTTTTCTAGTGATATAATATCGATATATAGTTGATTCATAAAGCTTGAAAGAGGACCTACGATCAAGTAAAGATGAGGGAAGAAGACCTAAACTAATTGATTAATAATAAATTGTTTTATTTTGAGTCCAATGCCATGAATGATTTTATGCGTGTATGATTGTTATGTGCATTCAACAAGTCATCCAATATTTCTATTATTACTGTTCATGCATATTTATTTATTGTTTATGACATGATGATGTTGATGATGATGATAGGAATAGGCATGTGGATGTATGTGTGTGGTTGGTGTGCTTGATGCGAGCAAGTATTAGGGGGAGGTGTCATAGGTTGGGCCTCAGCACTCTAGCTCTATCTCTAACTCAAGTTTTGTCCACTAACATCGTCGTATCACCATTACCTTAGCGGAACTAATACGTCGTTGCGCATCATGGGGGGACGTGACACTGTGGTTCATCCTGGTCACTAGACCCTAGCTCTATCTCTATGGACGTATTGAGGGATGCTGGGGTGGCCTTGGATACACGATTTGGCATTAGGATTGGTTAGTTGCGAGCCCAGTTTGCGAGCCCTCGCTAGTGGGGGCTTACGTGTTGGTATGAGCAACAGGTACAACAATAAACGTGACCTTTGTGTGTACATTGTCCATGAATTGGGTGCATGTGAGTCGACAATAAACGTTACCTTTGGGCGGCTTCACACACTCGTGTATTGAGGTGCGGCGTCAATAAACGTGATCTTTGGCCACCTATCATTTCTATAGCACATTGCAAACTTATTTACCAGACCAAAGATATGAATTGAATGCATGCATATGTTTATTGCATTGTTTTGTTTTCTCACTGAGCAATGATGTGTGCTCACCCTCTCGACGTTGAATATTTTTAGTTGATGATGCAGGTACTAGAATTGCAGATTATAAAAATGATTCGGTGTATACGTGTGTTGCTGCAATGGAGGCTGAAGACTTAGAGGATACGCATGACCCCTCATGTGAGTGCACTCATGCGTGTTCTATTAGGATTTTATTTGAATTTATAAAAGATGTAATTGATATTTTATTTAGTTATGTCTTAGTTGATACAACAATAATTTGATATTTTAATTATGGTTATTACATTTAGAATGCTCAGTTCATTTACTATAAGACTTCCGCTATTGTGTATTTATTCTGATTATGGTTGTGGATGTGCGTGGTTTTATTTCTAATGGATACCGCCTACTAGAGATCCTGGTTGAACCGTTGGTTTGTAGCGGTTCATCACACCGTTCTGAATGGTGCAGAATTGGGGTGTGACAACTTGGTATCAGAGCATCTCAGGCTTTATCTGTGAAACCATATACTTCCACAAAAGGGTCGTGAACTGAGATAGGATAAAAATATAAATGACATAATAATAACACACCATAAGCACCTGTGTTGTTTGAGACTAAAATGAAAGAGAATAATGCATCTATTAAATGAGAAACAAAGATAAATACAACCAAAAAAAGAAGAACAAACGTTTATATATATATATATATATATATATATATATATATATATATATATATATATATATATATATATATATATATATATATATATATATATATATATATATATATATATATATATATATATATATATATATATATATATATATATATATATATATATATATATATATATGATCAAAGCGGACTGTACTCTACAGTTCGGACAGTTACTTTGAAGTACAAAAAGAAAAATAAAAGGAGTACATCAAGAAGCTGGAGGTACTGGGGGAGGTGGTGCCTCACGGTCTCTATCATAGTCCTCAGCATAGACCCTGGTCAACCAGGCTATCTGAGTCTGGCTCGTCTGGAGACTAGTTGTGAGATCAGCCACCCGTTGGTCAATCATACGCTGAGCCTCTATAAGCTCCCCCATCCTCAGGTCAGACACACGCTGAGCCTCTCGTATCTCATGTAATATCCTCATCATGTCATCAGATGGAGTTACGAAGGACCAGCCGCGTGCGAAGGACCAACTGAAGAAGACGGACCAGCTCCAGTAGCATGAGTAGGTGATGGAGGGGGTATGGCATCTACATCCATGTACAGCCGATCGTCATCATCCCCATGAACCCCTGCTCCAGCGGCTGCTGCTGCAGCCTCAGCATCAGCCATCTCCACTCGAGTGCGAGGGCGCACCATCGCGTTCCTCTCCTCATCACTGACCTGGGCATCCCGCATGCCCATCTTGCAAATAGCCTCTCAATCCAAAGGTGATAAGAAGGATTTCTCCTGAATCTTCTCATCCACTAAGTCAACCCCCAGGCGGGTAAGCAAGGTAGTGATCATGCGTCCGTAAGGAAGGTTGCCAGTGTGACTGGGCAACGTAGCACTGATCATGGTACACATAATGATGTATGGAAGGCAGACGGGCTGCCTAGTGCATATACAATATAGGAGATACTGGGTCAGCTGGGAGATCCTCTCGTAATGACCACTCTTCGGTATCAGGTTATGTTGAATGATCTTGCAGTATACCCGTGGATCTGAACGCAGATAACATGCTCTCATCTGCCAGCGATCAGGTTGGATGAACTGACTATCAATCTCAGCCCTCATCTGTAGAGAGAAGAACTGGGGTTCTCTAGGAGCACAGAAAACCTTGGGGCCAGCATAGGAAATGCCCAGTAGGTCGATCAGCTGTCGATAATCAAATGAGATGTTAACTCCCTTGACGTAGCTCGTGATGCGCAGCTCATCACCCCTATCCACATCATTGTAATCTCCCACCACCTGGAGATTACAGTAGAACTGACGTACCAAATCAGGACAGGTACATGCGTCATAAGTGATGATAAGCAGCCATCCCATATCACCAAATGCTCTCTCCACATTGAACAAGGCTAACTCAGCCAAGTTCACTTTGCGGCCTCCCTTTACCTTCTTGTGAGCGTAGTGGGCATATTGTGTCTTGGCTTCGTTGGAACGGAAGCGAAGACAGTCACGAACTCTGGGTACCTTGGTACGAGCCATAGTATCTGCAAATAAGAAAGAAAAACAAATAATGGGTTAGTAGAGAGGAAAAACCCGAGATTTCGACGTAATAACGATGTAAATTGGACAAAAACCTCACTTTTCACCCATACACGTGGGCAGGAGGACTTATATAGATCCTAAACTAACTTGTGAGACTCAAACAGTCGAAAATTTCAACTAATTAGATTGAATTGCAAGAAACTTCAAGAAATTCAAAATTTCACCAAAATTAGGACAAAAAGTGAAAATTTCAAGTTTCTCGATAACCAACCGATGAAACTCAAATATTTCGAGGGCTTTCGTTCCTCGAGTCACCAATAACAAAAGCCCCCAATAAAAATCGAATTTTTACGGATGGAAAAAGTTTAATTTGAAAAATACAAGATAAACGAGCAAAAACCTAGGTTAAGAAACCTAAAAACATAAAAAGGTAAAAGAAATACCTGTATCGGAGGTGTTGACGACAAAACAAGGAGTGCAAACCACCAACGGATCGGAATGGGCACTGTAGCAACTCAGAGGAACGAGCTGAGTCGAAGCGGAGAAGAAAGAATGGGAAATGGACTTTGAATCGGACTTAAAATTCAGATTTTTTGTCCGCGGGTTGGACAATTCGATTAAAACAATCGACCCCCATATCGACCCCCGCGTCGACCCTCGGCTCTCGGGATCCTGACAGAGAACCAGGGGTCGCACCCTGGGTCGGACATACTCCGACCCCCCCATCGATCCCCGACTCTCGGGAAAAATGGGTGATTTCCCAGGGTCGGATAACCATCGACCCCCACCATCGACCCTGCAGTGAAAACATAGTATTTTCGACAGAATGATCTGAAAAATTAGAAATTGGCATTTGTTAGTGGATTTAAAATATGGGAATGAAGTAATTAATGAGTTTCTCTCGTGTTCAATGATTTCAGGCAATCCTATTAGCAGATTTATTTATGGCGGGACGCAGAGCAACCAGACAGAGCCGTAACTCTATCCCACCACCACCTGTGAGGGAAGATAACCAGACACACCCGGGACCACAGGGGGATAGGAACACGTCACCATCCGTCATAAATGGGCAGGCAAATCCTACCAATCTGTCAGCTCCACCTACAGACTTGGCCACAGTTGTAATGAACCTGGCCCAACAGCTGCAAGCCATGCAACAGGCACAAGCTACTATCCAAGCTGCCATAGGCATAACTCTTCCAGCTGCACAAACACCTCCAATGCCAGTTGGACAGGCAAGCACAACACCGGGGGAAGTAACACAGTACCCCACGCACCTCAGACTCCTATCATGCAGGCTCAAGTACCAAATCCTGAAATAGCTCAAGGTGGATATCAGTACCAACCACCTATGTATGGAGCGTATGTCCTGCAGCCACTAGATCACTCCAGACTGGTGGAGCGTTTTCTAAAACTGAAGCCCAGAGAGTTTAATGGCAAGCCAACAGATCCTTTATGGCCGGCACACTAGGTTGACGAAATGGAAAGAAACTTTATGATGATGACATTAAATGAAGAAGAGAAAGTGTTGTGTGCCACCTTTATGCTGAAAGGAGATGCACATCATTAGTGGAGGTCTACCAGAGCGTATTTACTTACAAAGCACGCCCAATTGACATGGGATATTTATAAGGAGTCGTTTTTTGAGAAGTACTTTCCAAAAAGTTTCAGAGATTCTATGGAAAGAGAGTTCCTGAGTTTATATCAGGGACAGATGACCGTGGATTCTTATCAACAGCGCTATGAAGAGCTGTTCTTCTTTTCACCCACTAGTATGCAAGAGGAAACCACAAAGACCCGAAGGTTCGTCATGGGACTTAGGGGAAGCATCCGTGAGCACGTTCTGGGACATGAAAAGAAAATCTATAATGAAGCTGCACAAATTGCTCGAGTTATAGAATCGAGCCAGAAGGAGAGTTATTTCATGCGAAACAGAGGTATAAAAAGGCCATCTGGAAATTCTTATAACGGAGGGAGTGACAAAACATTCAAACCCTTCCGTGCTCAAGGCTTTACCGTTGCGACCAAGACTATCCCCGTAGTTCAACAGCAAAAGAAGCCAATTACTGAAGGGATAAAATATTTTAACTACAACCAAGTGGGACATATAGCAAGGGAATGTCCTAAGCCCAAGAAACAGCTACATCAAGGACGAGTTTACGTGGTTACATCCGAGGATGCTGCCGCATCGCCTGATGTGGTTATAGGTATGACTTACATTTTGTTAGTTGTATTACATTGTATGAGCATGTAGACTAAATCAAAACAAATCACAGGTATCGTACCTATTAATGACATTCTCGCTAGAGTACTCTTTGATTCAGGAGCTACTCATTCCTTTATATATGTGACGTTTGGAAAGAAGTTAAATCTACCCCTTATATCCTTTGACTACAAACTATTTGTACGATCACCTATGGGATTAGAAGTGGAGTTAGAAAAAGGTTATGGACCATGTCCAGTTCTTATTGATGAAAAGACCTTGGATGCGACCTTGTTCCAACTTGAGATGGCAGACTCTGACGTCATCTTGGGGATGGACTGGTTAATTCGGCATTCTGCAAACCTATTATGTGCCGAAAAGAAGCTGACATTTAAAGACAAGGAAGGAGCCGAGTTCAGTTTTACAGGAACGAAGCTTCCCCGAAAACGAAAGCTCATACTCTCGGTGCTAAAGGCTAAGAAGTGCCTTGAGAAAGGAGCAGTCGGTTATTTAGTATCTGTGGTTGACATTACCAAGGAAACACCACGAATGGAAGATATTGATGTCGTGCGTGACTATCCAGACGTATTTCCTGAAGAATTACCAGGATTACCACCCGATCGAGCTACAGAGTTCGTTATAGATCTTATACCTGGAGCCGCACCAGTATCGAAAGCACCCTATCGAATGGCTCCTACTGAATTGAAGGAATTGAAAGTACAACTACAGGAACTGCTGGACAAGGGTTACATTCGCCCTAGTATATCACCATGGGGAGCTCCAGTTTTATTCGTAAAGAAAAAGGATGGTAGCGTTCGCTTGTGTATAGACTACCGAGAACTGAATAAACTGACAATCAAGAATCGGTATCCATTGCCTCGGATCGATGACCTGTTCGATCAGTTGCAAGGTGCCAAAGTGTTCTCAAAGATTGATCTTCGGTCAGGTTACCATCAGCTGAAGATTAAGGATCGTGATATCCCCAAGACAGCATTCAGGACCAGATATGGACATTATGAATTTTTGGTCATTTCTTTTGGATTGACAAACGCACCAGCAACCTTTATGGAACTTATGAACTAGGTTTTCCACGACATGTTGGATACGTCGGTTATTGTATTCATTGATGATATATTAGTCTACTCCAAAGACGAGGAAACTCATGTCAAGAATCTAAATGCCGCTCTGCAGCGACTACGAAGGGAAAAGCTTTACGCCAAATTTACAAAGTGTGAGTTTTGGCTAAAGGAAGTCGCATTTCTAGGCCATGTAGTATCCGCTGAAGGAATTAAAGTGGATCCCAGCAAGATTGAGGCTATTGTAAGGTGGGAAGCACCGAAGAGCGTTGCAGAAATTAAAATTTTTCTGGGTCTAGCTGGGTATTATCGACGATTTGTGGAAGACTATTCCCGAATTGCCGTACCTCTTACCAGTTTGACTAAGAAGGGCGAGAAGTTTGTCTGGACGGATAAATGCGAGAAGAGTTTCCAAACCTTGAAAGCTAAATTGATATCAGCTCCAATTTTGACCATCCCGACTCCAGGACAACCATTTATCCTGTACACCGATGCGGATTAGGATGTGTACTTATGCAAGGAGAACAAGTAATTGCTTATGCCTCAAGACAACTGAAGACACATGAAAAGAACTACCCCACACATGATTTGGAATTAGCGGCAGTAGTACATGCTGTCAAAATATGGAGACATTATCTGTACGGGAGAAGTTTCAGATTAAATCAGACCATAAAAGTCTTACTTACCTATTTAATCAGAAGGAGCTAAATATGAGACAAAGAAGATGGTTGGAACTACTGAAAGACTATGATTGTGATATCCAGTATCATCCGGGAAAAGCTAATGTAGTAGCCGACGCGTTGAGTAGAAAGGCAATGATAAAATCACAGGGAGAGGTTCGCACAACTGCCGCAATGTGTACTACCAGAAAGGTAATCAAGCACAGTAATGAGCAGTTTGTGATAGATGCACCAGATGGATCAGCCAACCAAGGGTTTATTCATCGGTTTTCAAATATGTTCACCGCATTAAAAATTATACCGGAGATAGTTGATGAAGTGAAGACAGCTATCAAATCAGACCCTTACCTGAGAATGGTACAAGAAGACATCGAAAAAGGTAGAAGTAACCCTGAGTTCACCTTGGACGAAGAAAAGGTATTGAAGTACAAAGGAAGAATATGTGTACCCGAAACAGAAAGTGTGGACATTAGACACCGATTGATGAAAGAAGCCCATATCACCATCTATTCGATACATCCTGGAAGCACTAAGATGTATCATGATCTAAAGAAATTATATTGGTGGAGAGGAATGAAAGCAGATGTAGCTAAATTCGTGTCTCAATGCCTAAATTGTCAGAAAGTAAGGCTGAACGACAAAGACCGATAGGATTGTTACAGTCGTTACCGGAACCAGCATGGAAATGGGACTGCATCACTATGGACTTCGTCACGGAATTACCATTGACTCCTAGAGTAGTTGACGCAGTTTGGGTGATTGTAGACCGTCTGACTAAAACAACTCGCTTTATACCTATACGACCTCAGTATACACTGGAGAGGTTAGCTAAGCTGTATATGGATAACATTGTGCGATTACACGGTGTACCTGAAAGTATTGTGTCCGATAGAGATCCACGATTTACTTCAAAGTTTTGGGAAAGATTGCAAAAGGCTATGGGTACAACATTGAAGTTTAGTACAGCATTCCATCCACAGACAGATGGACAGTCGGAGCGTACAATTCAGATTCTAGAAGATATGCTTCGAGCATGTGTAATTGACTTCAAAGGATCATGGGATGAAAAGTTATCACTGATTGAGTTCGTTTATAATAATAGCTATCAGGCTACTATACAGATGTCACCCTATGAAGCACTGTATGGCAGAAAGTGTCGAACTCCGTTGTTTTGGAATGAAGTTGGGGAACGTAGTATTGTTGGACCGGAATTTGTTGAAAAGACTTGTCGAGTGGTCGACATTATCAAAGAAAGAGTGAGAACAACTCAGAATCGTTAGAAGCAATATGTCGATACCCGACGCCGAGACCTTGAGTTCGTCGTAGGTGATAAAGTATTCTTAAAAGTATCGCCTATGCGAGGATTGAAACGGTTCGGACAAAAAGGAAAACTAAGTCCAAGATATGTCAGACCATATGAGATTCTAGCTAAGGGTGGGAAAGTGGCTTACCAGTTAGCCCTACCACCATCTATGTCAAATGTGCATGACGTATTTCATATTTCCTTATTGATGAAGTATGTCAAAGATCCTACGCACGTTCTGACAGTAGATCTGCCTGATTTGACTGATGATTTGACATTTGAAGTAACACCAACTGAAATCACTAACCGAAAGGTTCAACGACTATGCAATCGAGATATATATTATGTTAAGGTCACTTGGAGAAGTAGAGACATGGAAGAAATTACATGGGAAGAAGAGAATGCTATGCGAAAGCAATACCCTCATTTATTCAACTTAGAAGGTATGAACAATTTCGGGGATAAAATTTTTATAAGTAGGGGGAGTTGTAAGACCTGTATCAAACTAACCCGGTCTTACCACCTTGAACCAGGTCTACCCATCATGGTCGAACCAAACGGATCAAGTGCGTGAAGGAGATCACGATCCCAAGTATTAAACTAACCCAAAAACACTAAACATAAGGGGAGGGTCGCATACCCAGCAAGGGAGGGTCGGACCCCCCAGTATAAAAGTCAAACCCCCAGTTTTATACCGGGGGTCGGACATCTTAAGGACCAGGGGTCGAGGGGATCTCCGACCCCCTTATCGACCCCTGGTAATCGGTAAAAACAGCTTGAACCGATAATTAGGAAACCTTCCTAATTTCAATGGGATTTCTTCCTAATCTCAATGGGACGTATTTTGGGAGTTTCTACTCTATAAATAGGACGTCCCTAAGCCTCTTTCACTCCTTTTAGAACCCTAATTAGATTGAGAGAAAGAGAAGAGAAGGAGAAGAGAAAGAGAAGAGAAGGAAAGTGGAGAAGAAGATCAAGGAGAAGGCTTTAGAGAAACAAGCCTAATTCTCAGGTATGGATACTATCTCCATGTAATTCTACAGACCTTAAAATAGCTAGAGAAGAGGGAATGATCTAGGAGAAACCCAAATCATCCACCTATGGTTAGGTTTTAATGGAAAACCATGGGGGAAGTCATGAAAGCTATATAGGTGAATGAACTACGGTTCTAGGCCATAGAACATGTGTGTAATGGATTGTAGAAGCAAGCCATAGGACCCCAAACACAAAGAATGGACTGAATGATGAAAAATTGACAAAACCCACAGGGGGTCGCACGGGGGGTCAATGGCCAATCGACCCTACCAGACCCTGATCATCGACCCCCAGTGTTCAGGAAGTCCAGAATAGGGGTGGTCGCACCCAGGGTCGATGGAACCTCCGACGCTAGCATCGACCCCCAATTAACAACATGCTTTTTAAAATCAGAATTAATTCTAATTAAATTCTGTCAACTTGGTTAGGTTTTCTAGTGATATAATATCGATATATAGTTGATTCTTAAAGCTTGAAAGATGACCTACGATCAAGTAAATGTGAGGGAACAAGACCTAAACTAATTGGTTAATAATAAACTGTTTTATTTTGAGTCCAATGCCATGAATGATTTTATGCGTGTATGATTGTTATGTGCATTCAACATGTCATCCAATATTTTTATTATTACTGTTCATGCATATTTATTTATTGTTTATGACATGATGATGTTGATGATGATGATAGGAATAGGCATGTGGATGTATGTGTGTGGTTGGTGTGCTTGATGCGAGCAAGTATCAGGGGGAGGTGTCATAGGCGGGGCCTCAGCACTCTAGCTCTATCTCTAACTCAAGTTTTGTCCACTAACATCGTCGTATCGCCATTACCTTAGTGGAACTAATACGTCGTAGGGCATCAGGGGGAGACGTGACACTGTGGTTCATCCTGGTCAATAGACCCTAGCTCTATCTCTATGGACGTATTGAGGGATGCTGGGGTGAGGCCTTGGATACACGGTTTGGCATTAGGATTGGTTAGTTGCGAGCCCAGTTTGTGAGCCCTCGCCAGTAGGGGCTTACGTGTTGGTATGGGCAACAGGTACAATAATAAACGTGACCTTTGTGTGTACATTGTCCATGAATTGGGTGCATGTGAGTCGGCAATAAACATTCCCTTTGAGCGGCTTCACGCACTCATGTATAGAGGTGCGGCGTCAATAAACGTGATCTTTGGCCACCTATCTTTTCTATAGCACATTGTAAACTTATTACCAGACCAAATATATGAATTGAATGCATACATATGTTTGTTGCATTGTTTTGTTTGCTCACTGAGCCATGATGTGTGCTCACCCTCTCGACGTCAAATATTTTTAGTTGATGATGCAGGTACCATAGTTGCAGATTATATAAATGATTTGGTGTATGCGCATGTTGCTGCAATGGAGGCTGAAGACTTAGAGGATACGCATGACCCCTCATGCGAGTGCAACTCATGCGTGTTCTATTAAGATTTTATTTGAATTTATAAAAGATGTAATTTATATTTTATTTAGTTATGTCTCAGTTGATACAACAATAATTTGATATTTTAATTATGGTTATTACATTTAGAATACTTAGTTCATTTACTATAAGACTTCCGCTATTGTGTATTTATTCTGATTATGGTTGTGGATGTGCGTGGTTTTATTTCTAATGGATACCGCCTACTGGAGATCCTGGTTGAACCGTTGGTTTATAGTGGTTCATCACACCGTTCTAAATGGTGCAGAATTGGGGTGTGACAGTTTTAGTCAGTCGGTCTACAATCACCCAAATTGCATCAACTACTCGAGGAGTCAGTGGTAACCCTGTGACGAAGTCCATAGTGATGCAGTCCAATTTCCATGCTAGTTCTAGTAACAGCTGTAACAGTCCCGCTGGTTTTTGTCGTTCAGTTTTCACCTTCTGACAATTTAGGCATTGAGATACGAACTTGGCTATATCTGCTTTCATTCTTCTCCACCAATATAATTTCTTTAGGTCATGATACATTTTTGTACTTCCAGGGTGTATCGAATAGGCAGTGGTATGGGCTTCCTTCATTAGTCGGTGTCTAATGTCCAAACTTTATGTTTCAGGTACACATATTCTTCCTTTGTACTTCAGTATCTTTTCATCATCTAAGGTGAACTCAGGAATAGTCTTATCTTTTTCGATGTCTTCTTGTACCATTCTTAGATAATGGTCTCATTTAATCGCTGTTTTCACTTCATCAAGTATATCGGGTACAATCTTCAACGTGGCGAACATATTTGCAAACCGATGGATAAACCCTTGGTTGGTTGATTCACCCGGTGCATCTATTACAAACTGCTCATTACCATAATTGAATACTTTTTCGGTAGTACACAGTGTAGCAGTGGTGCTAACCTCCCCTTGAGATTTTATCATTGTCTTTCTACTCAGCGCGTCAGCAACCACATTAGGTTTTCCCGGATGATACTAGATATCACAATCATAGTCTTTCAATAGTTTCAGCCATATTCTTTGTCTCATATTCAACTCCTTCTGATTAAAGAGATACGTAAGACTCTTGTGATCTGATTTAATCTGAAATTTCTCTCCGTACAAGTAATGTCTCCATATTTTGACAGCATGTACTACTACCACTAATTCCAAATCATGAGTAGGATAGTTCTTCTCATGTGTCTTTAATTGGCTTGAGGCATAAGCAATTACTTGTTCTCCTTGCATAAGTACACATCCTAATCTCAATCCTGATGCATCAGTGTACAAAATAAATGGCTGTCCTAGAATCGGAATGGTAAAGATTGGAGCAGATATCAATCTAGCCTTCAATGTTTGGAAATTCTTCTCGCATTTATCAGTCCAAATAAACTTTTTCGCCCTTCTTAGTCAAACTGGTGAGAGGTACGACAATTCGGGAATAGTCTTCCACAAATCGTCGATAATACCCAGTTAGACCTAAGAAACTTCTAATTTCTGTAACGCTCTTCGGTGCTTCCCACTTTACAATAGCTTCGATCTTGCTAGGATCCACTTTAATTCCTTCAGCGGATACAACATGGCCTAGAAAAGCGACTTCCTTTAGTCAAAACTCACACTTTGTAAATTTGGCATAGAGCTTCTCCTTCCGTAATCGCTGCAGAGCGGCGTTTAGATTATTAATATGATTTTCCTTATCCTTGGAGTAGACCAATATATCATCGATGAATACAATAACCGACGTATCCAACATATCGTGGAATACCTGATTCATAAGTTCCATAAAGGTTGCTTTTGCGTTCTCAATCTCATCAAAAGACATGACCAAAAATTCATAATGTCCATATTCTGGGTCTGAATGTTGTCTTGGGAATATCACCGTCCCCCCCCCCCCCTCCCGATGGTAGCGCGCCCGAAGATTGATCTTGGAGAACACTTTGGCACCTTGCAACTGATCGAACAGGTCATCGATCCAAGGCAATGGGTACCTGTGAGGACAATGGAAAATCGACGTGATCCTCCTCGAGATGGAAATGTGTATCCTGTATCGATGAAGATCGATTTGTTCTGTTGGAGTCGCCACCTAGATTAAGGTCTAGGACCTCTAAAAATGTAGCCTCACCCTAAGGTAAGACTTCTATTGACTCGTGACCCAATGTATCGGTTCTTTGGTCTGCAAGAGATCGGGTAAGTATTCAGGGTACGATTATGGGAAGGTGTTAGGCACCCAAACCGCCCGATCAATATCGGCCTCCTAAACTTTCCTTAAATTCTAATTTTGACTCGTGCTTGGTCAACTGGATGACTAGGGTTCAATGGGGGATGTCCTAAACCAAGTTGCTAAGTTATTCTAACCTAGGGTTCAGCCAATCATGTTTTAAAGTAAATAAACAAGCAAATGTAATGTACAATATTATACAAAGGAACCGGACCAAAGATGGTTCGGTCTTGGACTGAATCCGAGATGTGTAAGACATCTCAAACCGCCTACGTATTCCAATCCCCGAAATCAAGTCCAAAAACGTAGTTCGAAAATGGGTTGTGTGATTAATGATTATGGAAGTGATTTATGCATTTGCTTCAATTAGATTCTTTTTGTTCAAGTTGAAGTTTATGCTGGATGTATGGTTGATGGGTGGCTTTGTACCGTATTTGGGATTCCCAAATTGCCTACGTATTCTAGGGTGTGCCCTAGAAATCAGGTACGACGTAGTTCGAAAGGGTTTTGAGAGTCGGATTTGGAATGTGTACCAAAAATCCTTCCAATTTTGTCAATAGGATCTAGGGATGAGACCTAAATTCCTACCATTTTTATTTGGGATGTGTACCAAATTATTTTTATTTGGGATGGACCAAATTCCATTTTTGTTAATAGGATCTAGGGATGAGACCTAAATTCCTACCATTTTTATTTGGGATGTGTACCAAATTCTTTCTATTTTTGTCAATAGGATCTAGGGATGAGACCTAAATTCCTACCATTTTTATTGTTTCCATTTTTAGGTTTCTAGGGTTTCCTATCCCTTTTCATTGTGATTTTCATTTTTTAGGGTTTCATACCCTAATTATTCTCTTTATTCTAGGGTTTATTTTGCCCTAATTATTCTTTCCATTTTTAGGGTTTCACTACCCTAATTGTTCAATTCTTTCCATCTTAGGGTGTATCTTGCCCTAGTTGTTGTACAATGTAAACAATCTAACAAAGCAATGTGAGCTTAAATATAGCAAAGGTAAGCATCCAAATATAGCATGTTGGAAATATATCCAAATTTAGCAACACATCGGTCAAAATGGCAAGTGAGCATGTGAATCAATACAAACATGGTAAGTGTGCATCCAAACATGGCAGTAATATGTGAGCAAGTGTAGTAGACAAATATGGCAATAAGCATGTGTAGTATTCCAAACATGGCAATGATCACCAATGTGATTATTCCAATTATGGCAATGTGATCATTCCAATTATGGCGGCGGTGACTATTCCAATTATGGCAGTGTAACCATTCCAATTATAGTAGTGTATGCATACGAGCATCCGAACATAGCATAGCATCAAATATGGCATGTGAGAAACAACCAAAGCATATGAGAATCAATCAAAACATGATGGAACACGTAGCAAGATGACAGCTTTGTCGGCTGGACCAAAATGGGCACATAGGGCACTGTACTTACTCAAAAAATTCTTAAAAGATATCCCTGGAAAGAAGACTCAGAGGCCAACATTTTGTCTCAAGGAAGCTAATCCTAAAAGAGACCATAGGCAGGTCGAAAATATTCCCCAAGTACAGGCAAATACACTGGTCAGGTCTGTTCCAGATTTTTGACCAGTTGCACCATAAATTCCAAATAAAATTCTATTCTTAATGAAAATTAAATACAGACATATATCTATGTAGATAACTGTCTGATCTAAAATTTCATTAAGAAAAACAAGTTAAAACAGTATATTTTCTTTGTGAAAAATGACTCTTTTCAATCATGCAAATCAGCACATCATGACAGATCTGAAATCAAAGCACTATGCACTTAAAAATTGATATCAATTCAAAAAAAATGGAAAAAATATGAAACCAGCGCCATTTTTTAGAAGACTTTCATGTCTAAAAAGTTCATGTTAAGTGGATTTTCTGATTATGGCCATAAGGCCTTTGTCTAGAGACTTTCCGATGGAGGATTGCATTACATCCGAGAAAAATAGCAATGTCAAAGACAAATTTTTTGATATATTTTCCCCAATTCCAAATGGAACGAAATTTTTAGGGTAGTCTTCTATCATATCAGAGAGACTCCCATAAAATTTTGGGCTTCAAAATCTTAGAAAAATACATATGATGTACGTCCTAAGTTTGAACCCTAAATCTGGAATTTTCAGATCAGAAAATCACTTTATGAAATTTACAAAAAACATCAAACATCATTGTATATCAATCAAAAATTCATCATTGAATAGCTTAGACAAATTATCATTCATGAAAAATGTTAGACATAGGCATCCTAACATTAACAAGCATGTAATAGAGCATTCATGATTGAGATTTCATGAAAATTAGCCTTTTTTCAAGCAAAATTGGCATTCGGGCATTATAACGACCTCTAAATTTGTTTAGAGTACTAACCTTGGGCTCAAATCGAGCGAAACCGTTGATGAAGGGTGATTGGGGGTTGTATCAATCCCCTTTGAATGTGAATCCTCCTTCTCCTCTCTTCTCGTTTCTTTCTCTCTCTTCTCTTCTCTCTTTCTTCTTTCTTCTCTTTTCTTTCTCTTTCTCTTTTCTCTCTCTTTCTTTCTTCCTCTCTCACGCTTTCTCTCTCTCACTCACGTTTCTCTCTCTCACCCACGTTCCCCTCTCTCTCTCGTCTGGAAAAAGGATCCCTCCTCTCCTATTTATAATTTTTCACTCATTTTCTAGAAGATCCTTCTTTCCTTTTCTTCCTTTTTCTAGAAAATCTTTTTTTCTCTCCATTTTTTCTTCTTTCCTTTCTTTTCTTCCTTCCCCCACGTTTTTTCTTCTTCCCTTCTTTCTTTCCTTTTTCTCATTCTTCTTCTAGAAAACCCCTTCTCTCTTTCCTTTCTCTCTTCTTTCCTTTTCTTCTTCATTCTTTTCCTTCCTTTTTTCTTTTTCCCTCTCTTTCTTTCACGTTTTCTTTCTAGAAAACGTGAAGGGGAATCTTTTCCCCCTTTTCTTTTTTTTTTTTTTATTTCTCTCCCTCTTTCTTTTTTCCTTCTCAAGATCTTTTGGATTATCTCAAAACCCTAAATCCCCTTCTCTTTCACGTTTTCTCTCCCCTCTTTCCTTTTTTCTTCTCAAGATCTTTTTGGATTATCTCAAAACCCTAAATCCCCTTCTCTTTCACGTTTTCTCTCTCCCCTCTTTCATTTTTCTTCTCAAAATCTTTTGGATTTTATCTCAAACCCTAAATCCTCCTTCTCTTTCACGTCTCCTCTCTCTCCTCTTTTCATTTTTCTTCTCAAAATCTTTTGGATTATCATTTACATATAATAATATATATTATATACATATATACACATATATTTTATAACATACATATATATATATATATATATATATATATATATATATATATATATATATATATATATATAGTATATAATATATATAATATATATAAATACTATGCACATGAATGAACCGGGTTCGAAACGGGTTGAGACCGACTTAGGTTGACCGAGTTAAATTGATATGGGTTGAGCTAGGTTGGACCAAAACCGGCTTGAACCGAGTTGGACCGGATTGATTGGAATTAACTCGGGTTTTCTCCTTGTCATTTCATGGGTCATTTCCGCTGTCATCCCGCATGGAATTTTTCCGATGGCCTCTATTCCAAATTTTTTGCTTTCATTTTGTAGAACATTAAAAATGAGGAATATAGGAACCGGAATCACCCGAATCCGATGTAGAACGGAAAAAGATATGCAGCTTTGAAGTTCCGACGATAATTTTGCATGCAAGCTTGCATGGGACCCACCGGTGACTTCTACCCGGGATTTTTTACGTCCATTTTGTAGAACATCATGAATGAAGAATAATGGTCTTGGGATCATCCGAATCCGATGTCGGATGATTAAGATATGATGATTTGAAATTCAAACGATCCAACTTAGGATAATTTGCACGAAGGCCCCCAGGATTATTTATAATAACTTCATAAACCTCCCTCATATGTATCATCCGACTAAAATGGTCATATCTTCCTCATTTGATATCGAAATTGAGCAATTCCGGTCTCATTTCAAGATAATTCTATGACCTATGCATCCATGCAAAATTATAACCCATGACCTTGCCGTGGACCCATTGAAAACTTCCTCAAATTCACGAACCCATTGAAAACTTCCTCAAATTCACAAACCAAGAATCCAAACTTTCGATCACCTTTCTTCCTTTTGTTGTCCACACACCGCCCAGGACTTTGTTTAGCCGGGATGGCAAAAATGGGGTGCTTATAGATGCCCCTCTTCGGCCGAGATTGTGGGCAATTGAGGCCGAAGATAAAAGTAGCCCATTTTTGCATTATTCTCGCACTTGATCCGAATTCTACCATTGCTCCCTTGAACCGATGCCGTAACTACTCCCCTCCCCCTTTTTTTTTTTTTTTTTTTTTTTTTTTTTTTAAAACAAAACCGTAGATGTCAAGCTCCTTGAGTAGCGACCTCATCAGGTCCGTGACTTTGGCTCAAGACCGCTCATGATGTAACCGAGAATCGCCAAGCTTCTTGAGTAGCGACCCTATCGAGTCTGTGACTTTGGCTCAAGACCGCCATGATGTAACCAGAATCGCCAAGCTTCTTGAGTAGCGACCTCATCAGTCGTGACTTTGGCTCAAGACCGCCGTGATGTAATCGGAATCGCTAAGCTTCCTGGTAGCGACCTCACGACCGCTCGTGATGTAACTCGTAATCGTGCTTTGTGCTCGAATTTGTAACCTCCGAATGTATAGCCTTTGGCTGTGCCTTGGATGTGTAGCCTTTGGATGTGTAGCCTTTGGATGTGTAGCCTTTGGATGTGTAGCCTTTGGATGTGTAGCCTTTGGATGGTCCTTGGAATTTGGGGTGTCCCAAATTGCCTACGTATCCTTTGGGATTTCCGTCCCTCCGGAATCGGGTTCCGCGTAGTTCGGGCTGGTTTTTTTTCTTTTCCATGATCTTTCTTTCTTTCTTTTCTTTGCTTGCTCCCTTGCATCTTGTTCTCTTTTCCATTCTTATTCCGCTTTCATTCACTTCTTCTTTCTTCTCCATGCACTTTCACCTTTCTTTCCTTTTCTTTTTTTTTTTTTTTTTTTTTTTTTTTCTTTTTCTTTTCTTTTTTCAATTTCTTTCTTCATCTTTCTTCATTCCCAAAATGGGTCGAACTTTCCATAAATATTGAGGTAGCCACAATGGGGCTCAAAGATCCGCACTTTGTCCACTAACATTTCTCGAAATCCAAGAGGAACTAGAGATCATGATTTGATCGACTTTCCTTGACTTGACTTAATCTAGACCGAGAGAAACATGTTTCTTTTCTTTAAAAGGCAATTTTGATATGTTCCGCATTCCTCGCCAAATTTATATGGGTTTCACTTTGATCAAAGGGCAATCGGGTCATTTTAATGAGGGGCAAATGATGATAACGACTCAAATTTGTATGAGTCATCTTTCTCTTACATGCAAATGAACTCAGCTAGAGTTTCAAACAAGGGGCTCAACTAAACTCATGATGTTTGGATAAATGGGTGATTTTGCCCCAGTTGTCTAAGTTCAAGTCCGCACACATTGATAGGCGGGCGACTTTTGAGTCATCAATAGAAATAACCTTAAGGAGATGCAACCCTACACTAATCTTTAGAAAAAACGCCAAAGAATGCTTTCTCCTCTCGGTATCACTCGGATAGAAAAACAAGTTTCAACAAGCTATGCTCGATGCCGAATCGGTTGTAACCACGTTTGGGGCCCAAATCCTTTAAGTCCGGATACAAGTATGACGACGAAGGTCCGGATGGACAGATAAGAAACCGTCCAATGGGTCCGCCATTGGGAGAGTGTTTGGTTGTTTATGTAGAATGGCTTGATCTCCACTAGGCGATGCCATTTTATTGGCTAGCAACAAAGGACTATGGAATTCTTGGACGCCGTCGAAATGATGAACGACGATAGATATTCCGGCCAGATTTATTGAACAATATTTATGCATAACAAGACGATATGTTCACAAGAAACAATACCATAAAATTTTGTGACATTTGAAGTAAGGGCATGTAATGTAGACTCTGTGGAAGACCGTCAGATTGATGGACGGGAGAGAGAGCCTTTAGCCGAAAAGAAAAACCCCCCCTTGATGACAACAAAGTGATGAGACCACCCCCTATATGGGCGGGATGTAGTGACCAATATCAAAAATCCAGCTCAACACACAACGTGAATTACAACAAACGATCAGGTCTCCAATCAGGTTCTAAGAAATGGTGTCTATATGTCATTGTACAAGAACCAATTGTCTTATTGCTTTATAACTGAACTCGTCCATCAGCAGGGCTCCAAAGGAGTTGCCCCATGTACATGCCTTGTAATCAAACTCACTCATCATTAGTGTTTCAAAGTAGTTGCTCCATGTCTATGCACCATAGTTGAACTTGTCCACCATCATTGTTCCAATGTAGTATGCTAACCAACCTCATTATTTTGTATAGCTCTTTCTTTTTTTTTTCTTTTTTTTTTTTTTTTTTTTTTTTTTTTTTTTTTTTCTTTTTTTTTTTTTTTTTTTTTTTTTTTTTTTTTTTTTTTTTTTTTTTTTTTTTTTTTTTTTTTTTTTTTTGAGCTCATCTTTGACTTTGAGGTTGATCCGTAGCAAGTTTTATGTCTGTAGACTTTATGCACTTGTAAAAGACTTAATCATTTGAATGGTCCTTGTCTGTAGAAATATCCCATAAAAAATTCTTTCTGTAAATTGATCAAATGGGATGACATTTTGATGTACCAACTTGTATCTTTGCGAATGCTTGCATGACTTCAACTTAATCATCTATAACTTTCACGTGTGTGTTGAGCTTTCATTTCTCTAAAGGCCGATGGAGTAGAAGTTCAGGTTGTGGCCCTTCATCTCAATCGCCATCGAGTCGAATTAGCAACGGACATGGAAGAGGAAGAAATATCAAACTGGGAAGGAATGGATTGGAAGTAGTAAAGCACTGTTGTTGATGTCTCAAATGAGATGATTATTGTTCATTTTTTCAGAGCATTTTGGACTGGACCGTCTACAGACACATCGAACTTAAGCCCAAACATAGATGACCTATCAGTAATTCACCGAATTACCCCAATTGGATACGACATCATTGACGCCAACTTATGATTGGTTGTAGGACCGAATCTCCGTTCAGACTTTCGCTAGTAAGGCTCATTACGCCTATCTATCGACATGTGTTTGACCCTTTCCATCTTGAGATAAACCCCTCTTGGGTCTATTACCATTTTGATTTATGCCCCAATTCGGGTTTGACATTCACTTGGCCAATGCCTCAATTTGGGGTAAATGTATTCCAATCTTATGCCCCGCTTTGATGTCATGAAACTCTCGACCTATACCCTTGTTGGTCCATCACCTTTTTGGTTTGCCCCACTTTGAATCCATTAACATTTTAATTATGCCCCGGTTTAGGGTGCACTGATATTTTTGTTGTGCCCCAATTTAGGGTATACTAACATTTTGGTTTTGCCCCAGTTTAGGGTGCACATGAAGTTCATTTTCAGGCTACCTTAATTTTGGGATACAATTGACCACATGGTCTTCCTTTTCATCCTGGATTTTGGGAGGTGGGTGGGCCATTCTTGAAGGTTCAAGGGCTACTCCTTTGAGTTAGGGTCACCTTGGGTGATGAAAGTAATTTGGGAGTCGAAAACCAACTCCTTCGCCAAAGTGGCTCAATTGCCAAGGGTGAATGAAATGCTTTCCAATCTCGGTTTTTTTCCATTTAAATTTGGCAGGTATGATAGCATGGGAAAGAAACATGTAATCTCTCATAATCTATGATTCAGCTTTCTAACCTCTTGGATTCCTCAACTCCGATCCGGGAAATTTCAATTCCGCTTTGTAATATTTGGGCTCTCAATATACTGTCTTCCAACCATTCCAATACTTTAAGGTACAAAAGTCCTCCTTATGAACATGAACCAAGACATGAACCGGTGATGATGAGACCTTCTTATGAGAGGATGTAATAAGATTGGATGCTTTGTCTACACACTCAGGTGTTCTCTTAAGTCTAGACAATTATATCCTCCCTAGTTCAACCTTTCTTTTTTTTTTTTTTTTTTTTTTTTTTTTTTTTTTTTTTTTTTTTTGTTTTTTTTTTTTAATTTTATTTTTTATATAAACAATGAACGAAGGTTAAGACTCAGAAGTGACTGGACACGAGAAGGATGCACATACACATACAAGCTGACTCGACCAAACAAAGTTAGCTCCTTCATGAAAACCGACCATTAGACATCATCTGTAATAATTTATTTGTATTTGAATAACCCCATGATTGGTCTTGGGGCCTCAAGATTCCGAATGGATCATTGTAGCACCAAGGTTCGACCATGTGGTTCATCAAATTTCAAGAAATTGAAACGGATATGCTTATTTGTAGTTTTCATGATGGATGACAAAAGCGGTTCATGATTGAAAAACCGGTAAATTTCTACTTGATCACAGTATCTATACCGTGATGAAGATTTTCTGATCGTTTTTTGAGATTGACGTATCAATATTGAACGGTCAACACAATGAGCTTTGTACGATGGAGGGCGTGTACGGACCGCCCACACTAATGTGTATGCGGGTATATCGTAACCCTCACGCTCCCAACAAGTGAGAGACAAGAATACTCAAGTGTGGATCCAAACATGTTGACAAGTCAAGGACAAAAACGGGCAGAACTTCGACGTCTCGGATGTAAATATTATGATCGAGTAGATTTTACCATGTTGGTTCAAAGATGGACCAAAAATAACATACATATGGCTCAAACTAGGTTAGGACAGAAAAGGCCACCTTGACGAGGATGGGGTAACCTATCACCGAATGCTCGATGAATAATGGGCCCCCAATCCCTTTATATACTATGTTGCAAGGATCCAAGCGACGTGGAGTAGCATAACGCATTCCCAGCGGACCCAAGAAACGCTCGTTAGAGGCTGCTCGCCGGTCGTGGTCTCACAAAGTACAGGCCAAGGCCGTGTGTTTCTCCTAGCGGGCTGCCCCACATGCATGGGACCCGGTTCGGCTACTCGCACGAAAGTGTGACTGAACCCATTCCCCCCAAAGCAATATGTACAAACAATAAATATAGTACCCTAGATCTAGCATCAAATGTCAAGCAAATCAATATAAGGAAAGTATCCTAGGAGTCTCGAATATTAATCCCCGCCTGAGTCGCCACCGTGAGGACAATGGAAAATCGACGTGATCCTCCTCCCGGGATGGAAATGTGTATCCCGTATCGATGAAGATCGATTTGTTCTCGTTGGAGTCGCCACCCAGATTAAGGTCTAGGACCTCTAAAAATGTAGCCTCACCCTAAGGTAAGACTTCTATTGACTCGTGACCCAATGTATCGGTTCTTTGGTCTGCAAGAGATCGGGTAAGTATTCAGGGTACGGTTATGGGAAGGTGTTAGGCACCCAAACCGCCCGATCAATATCGGCCTCCTAAACTTTCCTTAAATTCTAATTTTGACTGTGCTTGGTCAACTGGATGACTAGGGTTCAATGGGGGATGTCCTAAACCAAGTTGCTAAGTTATTCTAACCTAGGGTTCAGCCAATCATGTTTTAAAGTAAATAAACAAGCAAATGTAATGTACAATATTATACAAAGGAACCGGACCAAAGATGGTTCGGCCTTGGACTGAATCCGAGATGTGTAAGACATCTCAAACCGCCTACGTATTCCAATCCCCGGAAATCAAATCCAAAAACGTAGTTCGAAAATGGGTTGTGTGATTAAAGATTATGGAAGTGATTTATGCATTTGCTTCAATTAGATTCTTTGTTGTTCAAGTTGAAGTTTATGCCGGATGTATGGTTGATGGGTGGCTTTGTACCGTATTTGGGATTCCCAAATTGCCTACGTATTCTAGGGTTTGCCCTAGAAATCAGGTACGACGTAGTTCGAAAATGGGTTGAGAGTCGGATTTGGAATGTGTACCAAAATCCTTCCATTTTTGTCAATAGGATCTAGGGATGAGACCTAAATTCCTACCATTTTTATTTGGGATGTGTACCAAATTCCTTCCATTTTTGTCAATAGGATCTAGGGATGAGACCTAAATTCCTACCATTTTTATTTGGGATGTGTACCAAATTCTTTCTATTTTTGTTAATAGGATCTAGGGATGAGACCTAAATTCCTACCATTTTTATTTGGGATGTGTACCAAATTCTTTCTATTTTTGTCAATAGGATCTAGGGATGAGACCTAAATTCCTACCATTTTTATTGTTTCCATTTTTAGGTTTCTAGGGTTTCCTATCCCTTTTCATTGTGATTTTCATTTTTTAGGTTTCATACCCTAATTATTCTCTTTATTCTAGGGTTTATTTTGCCCTAATTATTCTTTCCATTTTTAGGGTTTCACTACCCTAATTGTTCAATTCTTTCCATCTTAGGGTGTATCTTGCCCTAGTTGTTGTACAATGTAAACAATCTAACAAAGCAATGTGAGCTTAAATATAGCAGTGTAAGCATCCAAATATAGCATGTTGGAAATATATTCAAATTTAGCAACACATCAGTCAAAAATGGCAAGTGAGCATGTGAATCAATACAAACATGGTAAGTGTGCATCCAAACATGGCAGTAATATGTGAGCAAGTGTAGTAGACAAATATGGCAATAAGCATGTGTAGCATTCCAATCATGGCAATGTGATTATTCCAATTATGGCAATGTGATCATTCCAATTATGGTAATGTGATCATTCCAATTATGGCAGTGTGACCATTCCAATTATAGTAGTGTATGCATACGAGCATCCGAACATAGCATAGCATCAAATATGGCATGTGAGAAACAACCAAAGCATATGAGAATCAATCAAAACATGATGGAACACGTAGCAAGATGACAGCTTTGTCAGGCTGGACCAAAATGGGCACATAGGGCACTGTACTTACTCAAAAAATTCTTAAAAGATATCCTCGGAAAGAGGACTCAGAGGCCAACATTTTGTCTCAAGGAAGCTAATCCTAAAAGAGACCATAGGCAGGTCGAAAATATTCCCCAAGTACAGGCAAATACACTGGTCAGGTCTGTTCCAGATTTTTGACCAGTTGCACCATAAATTCCAAATAAAATTCTATTCTTAATGAAAATTAAATACAGACATATATCTATGTAGATAACTGTCTGATCTAAAATTTCATTAAGAAAAACAAGTTAAAACAGTATATTTTCTTTGTGAAAAATGACTCTTTTCAATCATGCAAATCAGCACATCATGACAGATCTGAAATCAAAGCACTATGCACTTAAAAATTGATATCAATTCAACGAAAAATGGAAAAAATATGAAACCAGTGCCATTTTTTAGAAGACTTTCATGTCTAAAAAGTTCATGTTAAGTGGATTTTCTGATTATGGCCATAAGGCCTTTGTCTAGAGACTTTCCGATGGAGGATTGCATTACATCCGAGAAAAATAGCAATGTCAAAGACAAATTTTTTGATATATTTCCCCAATTCCAAATGGAACGAAATTTTTAGGGTAGTCTTCTATCATATCAGAGAGACTCCCATAAAATTTTGGGCTTCAAAATCTTAGAAAAAATACATATGATGTACGTCCTAAGTTTGAACCCTAAATCTGGAATTTTCAGATCAGAAAATCACTTTATGAAATTTACAAAAAACATCAAACATCATTGTATATCAATCAAAAATTCATCATTGAATAGCTTAGACAAATTATCATTCATGAAAAATGTTAGACATAGGCATCCTAACATTAACAAGCATGTAATAGAGCATTCATGATTGAGATTTCATGAAAATTAGCCTTTTTCAAGCAAAATTGGCATTCGGGCATTATAACGACCTCTAAATTTGTTTAGAGTACTAACCTTGGGCTCAAATCGAGCGAAACCGTTGATGAAGGGTGATTGGGGGTTGTATCAATCCCCTTTGAATGTGAATCCTCCTTCTCCTCTCTTCTGCTTCTTTCTCTCTTCTCTTTCTCTCTTTTCTTCTTTTCTCTTTTCTTTCTTTTCTCTTTTCTCTCTCTTTCTTTCTTCCTCTCTCACGTTTTCTCTCTCTCACTCACGTTTCTCTCTCTCACCCACGTTCCCCTCTCTCTCTGGTCTGGAAAAAGGATCCCTCCTCTCTCCTATTTATAATTTTTCACTCATTTTCTAGAAGATCCTTCTTTCCTTTTCTTCTTTTTTCTAGAAAATTTTTTTTTCTCCATTTTTTCTTCTTTCCTTTCTTTTCTTCCTTCCCACGTTTTTTCTTCTTCCTTTCTTTCCTTTTTCTCATTCTTCTTCTAGAAAACCCCCTTCTCTCTTTCCTTTCTTTCTTCTTTCCTTTTCTTCTTCATTCTTTTCCTTCCTTTTTTTCTTTTCTCCCTCTCTTTCTTTCACGTTTTCTTTCTAGAAAACGTGAAGGGGAATCTTTTCCCCCCTTTTTTCTTTTCTTTTTTTTTTATTTCTCCCTCTTTCCTTTTTTCTTCTCAAGATCTTTTTGGATTATCTCAAAACCCTAAATCCCCTTCTCTTTCACGTTTTCTCTCTCAAGATCTTTTTGGATTATCTCAAAACCCTAAATCCCCTTCTCTTTCACGTTTTCTCTCTCCCCTCTTTCATTTTTCTTCTCTAAAATCTTTTGGATTATCATTTACATATAATAATATATATTATATACATATATACACATTTCATATTATAACATACATACATACATATATATATATATATATATATATATATATATATATATATATATATATATATATATATATATATATATATATATATATATATATAGTATATAATATATATAATATATATAAATACTATGCACATGAATGAACTGGTTCGAAACGGGTTGAGACCGACTTAGGTTGGACCGAGTTAAACCGATATGGGTTGAGCTAGGTTGGACCAAAACCGGCTTGAACCGAGTTGGACCGGATTGATTGGAATTAACTCGGGTTTTCTCTCCTTGTCATTTCATGGGTCATTTCCGCCGTCATCCCGCATGGAATTTTCCGATGGCCTCTATTCCAAATTTTTTATGCTCATTTTGTAGAACATTAAAAATGAGGAATATAGGAACTGGAATCACCCGAATCCGATGTAGAACGGAAAAGATATGCAGCTTTGAAGTTCCGACGATAATTTTGCATGCAAGCTTGCATGGGACCCACCGGTGACTTCTACCCGGGATTTTTTACGTCCACTTTGTAGAACATCATGAATGAAGAATAATGGTCTTGGGATCATCCCGAATCCGATGTCGGATGATCAAGATATGATGATTTGAAATTCAAACAATCCGACTTAGGATAATTTGCACGAAGGCCCCCGGGATTATTTATAATAACTTCATAAACCTCCCTCATATGTATCATCTGACTAAAATGGTCATATCTTCCTCATTTGATATCGAAATTGAGCAATTCGGTCTCGCTTTCGAAGATAATTCTATGACCTACGCATCCATGCAAAATTATAACCCATGACCTTGCGTGGACCCATTGAAAACTTCCTCAAATTCACGCACCCATTGAAAACTTCCTCAAAATTCACAAACAAGAATCCAAACTTTCGATCACCTCTTTCTTCCTTTTGTTGTCCACACACCGGCAGGACTTTGTTTAGGGAAAAAAAAAGATTTATCTCTTTTTTTTTTTTTTTTTTTTTTTTTTTTTTTTTTGTTTAAAAACAACCTCCCCCCCCCCCCCCCCTCTTCTCAAAAATTTCCCCCCCCCCCCCTTGGTAAATTTTTTTACCCTTTTCTTGTAGTTGTACTTTTAATTCCTTCGGAGATTCAATAAAAAGGGGGTGGGCTTACAGCTATAACAAACTCGTAGCGCATCGGGTGGTAGTCCCGGTAGTTCTTCAGAAATACATTTGGATAGTCACGCACAACATCAATATCCTCCATTCGTGGAGCTTCTTTGGTAAGATCGACCACAGATACTAGATACCCAACTGCTCCTTTCTCAAGGCACTTCCTAGCCTTTAATGCAGAGAGTATGAGCTTTCGTTTACGGGGAAGTTTGGTTCCCGCAAAACTGAACTCTACCCCTTCCTTGTCTTTAAATGTCAGCTTCTTTTCGGCACACAATAGGTTTGCAGAATGCCGAGCTAATCAGTCTATTCCCAAGATGACGTCAAAGTCTGCCATCTCAAGTTGAATCAAGGTTGCATCCAAAGTTTTTTCATCAATAAGAACTAGACATGGTCCATAACCTTTTTCTAATTCCACTTCTAATCTCATAGGCGATCGTACAAGTAATTTGTAGTTCAAGGATTTGAGGGGTAGATTTAGCTTCTTTCCAAATGACACAGATATAAAATAATGAGTAGCTCCTGAATCAAAGAGTACTCTGACGGGAATGCCATTAATAGGTACGATACCTGTGATTTGTTTTGATTTAGTCTACATGCTCACATAATGTAACACAAAATGATAAGATTCAGGTCATACCTATGACCAGATCAGGCGATGCAGCAGCATCCTCAGATGTAACCGCGTAAACTCTGCCTTGTTGTAGTTGCTTCTTGGGCTTAGGACACTCCCTTGCCATATGTCCCAATTGATTGTAGTTATAGTATTTTAACCCTTCATTATTTGGTTTTTGTTGTTGTTGAGCTGCTGAAGTAGTCTTGGCTGCAGCATTGAAACCTTGAGTACGGAAGGGTTTGAATACCTTGGTGTTCCCTCCGTTGTAAGAATTTCCATTTGGCCTTTTGATTCCTCTATTTTGAGCAAAGTAGCTCTCTTTCTGGCTCGACTCTATCACTCGAGCAATTTGTACAGCTTCATTGTAGATTTTCTTTTCAAGTCCCAGAACATGTTCACGTATGCTTCCCCTAAGTCCTATGATGAACCTTCGGGTCTTTGTATCTTCCACTTGCATACTGACTGGTGCAAAGAAGAACAGCTCCTCATAACGCTGTTGATAAGCATCGATAGTCATCTGTCCTTGATATAAACTCAGGAACTCCTTCTCCATGGAATCACTGAAACTCCTAGGAAAATACTTCTCAAAGAATGCCTCCTTATATATATCCCAAGTCAATTGGGTATGCTTTGTCATCAGATACATCCGTGTGGACTTCCACCAGTGGTGTGCATCGCCTTTCAGCATGAATGTTGCACACAATACTTTCTCTTCTTCATTCACTATCATCATCGTGAAGTTTCTCTCCATCTCATCGATCCAGTGTGCTGGCCACAACGGATCAGCTGGCTTACCACTATACTCCTTGGGCTTCATCTTCAGAAAATGCTTAACCAGTCTGGAGTGGTCTAGTTGATGAGGAACATAAGCCCCATACATAGGTGGTTGGTATTGATATCCACCTGGAGCTACTTCAGGGTTTTGTACTTGAGCCTGCATGATGGGAGTCTGAGGTGCGTGGGGTACTGTGTTACTTACCCCTGGTACTATGCTTGCCTGTCCTGCTGGCATTGGTGTCGTCTGTGCAGTTGGAAAAACCATGCCTATGGTAGCTTGCATAGTAGCTTGTACCTGTTGTATTTGATGCAGCTGTTGTGTCAAATTCATTACAGCTGTAGCCAGGTCTGTAGGTGGAGCTGGCAGATTTGTAAGATTTGTCTGCCCATTAACCATGGGCGGTGCCGTGTTCAGATTCTCGTGTGTTTCAGGGTGTATATGGTTGTCTTCCTCCACAGGTGGTGGTGGTGGAATAGAGTTACGGCTTTGTCTGGTCACTCTGCGTCCAGCCATTATCTGTTCTGGTAGTGGGAATGCCTGAAAATCATAGAATACGTGAGACAATCATTATATACTTCATTCTCATATTTAAATCCACTAATCAATGATATTTTCAAATTTTTCAGATCATTCTGTCAGAAATACTGTATTTTTCATCGCAGGGTCGATGGTGGGGGTCGATGGATGCCCGACCCTAGGGTATGTGACCCTGAGAATCACTGATACTTACCGAGAGCCGAGGGTCGATGAGGGGGTTGATGGATGTTCGACCCTGGGATCGACCCTTGGTTCTCTGTCAGATCACCGAGAGCCGAGGGTCGATGAGGGGGTCGGAGGGGGGGTCGGATGTTTTTGTCAAATTCTCCGACCCTAGGACTAAAAATCAGGTTTTTAAATCTCGATTTTGAATCCATTTCTCATTCTTTCTCCTCCTTTCCGACTCGGCTCGTCCCTCTGAGTTGCTACAGTGACAACTCCGACCCATTGGTGATTTTTGCTTCTCTTTTCGACGTCTACTCCTCTTCTACAGGTATGTTCTCTACGGTTTCATGTTTTTAGGGTTTCTTAACTAGGTTTTTACTCGTTTATATCGTTTTCTTCAAATTAAACTTTTTCCAAACATAAAAATTTGATTTTTATTGGGGGATTTTATTGTTGGTGACTCAATGGATGAAAGCCCTCAAAAATATTTGAGTTTCATTGGTTGGTTATCGAGAAACTTGAAATTTCCCATTTTTGCCCTAATTTGTTGAGATTTTTGAATTTCTTGAAATTTCTTCAAATTCAATCTCTTTAGATAAAATTTCCAACTGTATGAGTCTTACAGGATCATTTAGAATCTATATAAGTCCTCATGCCCACGTGTATGGGTGAAAAGTGAGGCTTTTGACCAATTTATGTCGTTATAATGTCGAAATTTTTGGGTTTTTCATCTTTACTAAGCCAGTATCTGTTTTTCTTTGTTTTTGCAGATAGTATGACTCGTACCAAAGTACCCAGGATTCATGACCCAGTGCGCTTCCGTTCTAGTAAGGCTGAGGCAAAGTATGCCCGCTACGCTGGTAAGAAGGTAGAAGGAGGTCGTCGGGTGGACTTGGCTAGCCTGGCCTTGTTCGATGTGGAGAGAGCTTTTAGTGACATGGGCTGGCTTCCTGTGATCACTTACGACGCCTGTACTCGTCCAGATTTGGTGCGACAGTTTTATTGTAATCTCCAAGTGGTGGGGGATTACAATGATACTGAGAGGGGTAGAGATCTCAAGATCACTAGCTACATCAAGGAAGTCGAGGTTTCCTTTGATTATCGGCAGCTAGCGGATCTGTTGGGCATTTCATACAAAGGCCCCTTGGTGTTCTGTGCTCCCGGAGAGCCCCAGTTCTTTTCATTGGAGATGAGGACTGAGATTGACCGTCAGATCATTAAAGAGGATCGCTGGGAGATGAAAGCGACCTACCTACGTCCAGAGCCTCGGGTGTACTGTAAGATCATTCAGCACAACCTGATACCTCAGAGTGGGAACTACGAGAGGATCTCCCAGTTGATCCAGTTCCTGTTGTACTCTATCTGCACTAGGCAGCCTGTCTGCCTCCCCTATATCATTATGCGGACGATGATCAGTGTTACATTGCCCGGTCATGTTGGCAACCTGCCTTATGGACGCATGATCACTACACTACTGACCTGCCTGGGTGTTTACTTGGTGGATGAGAGGATTCAGGAGAAATCCTTCTCATCACCTCTGGATTGGGAGGTCATCTGTAAGATGGGCATGCGGGATGTCACACCCCAATTCTGATCCAACCAGAACGGTGTGAGTGAACCGTCATTGAACCAACGGTTCACACCAGGATCTCGAATAGGCCGTGTCCTCCCATACAAACCAATTACACATAACCACAATCGAATATAAATGTACAGCGGAAGACTTTAAATAGAATGAACTGAGTATCTATTGATAATGTAAATAATTATCCCATTATTCAAATCAAACACATAATAATAATATCATTACATCCCTTTAATCCAATCAAAATAACTGAAACAAATAAATAAAACAAATCACAGGTACACGCAGAAAGGGCACTCGCATGAAGCGTCATGCTCGTCCTGTCCTGCCTGTACATCCAACACCGCAGCACCACCCTACGCCGGAGCGCGTACGTAATCGTCCACGGATAACCTCGCATCCGCATCTAAAACAATGTATATACAAAGGGTGAGCACACAACACAGCTCGCAAGGCAATCGACAGCTTTCACAAGATTATGCCACAGCCGTCTACGGCATAGAGATAGAGCTAGAGCGTGCAGGCCGGGTCGGAGACCTCCTAAACCTCACCTCCCCCTGATACCCTATCCGCAACTAACCCACTAGGATAAGAACAATACGCAGGTAGACCCTATCCCAACACGACACCCTACGGCATAGAGATAGAGCTAAAGCATCGTGGACAAGGCAGCGTCGACTCAGAATCCTCAGTACCACCCAACGATGGTCGGGACAACATCAATATCGGAGACCAACGTACCACGATCTTCCCCTGATACCCTATCCGTACCAAGCATGTTAAGATAGAATACTACAAAAGGTGCCGGTGTGGAGAGCGATCCCGTGCCCATGCCCCACTCCACACACCAACGAAAAACAATCACATGCCTAACAATCACATCCTATGAATGCATGAACAATAATAATAGCTGAAAGGAAAGGATAGCATGTGAATATGCACAAACATCACATCATAGATATACAATGATTAACAACGATTTACTGTCCATTAATTATTAGGTTTAGGTCAGATTCCCTTACCTGACGCTCGTTCGTTAACTTGCTCCAAGTCGCAAGATCCAAACGATATGTCACAAAGTCCTACATAATATTAGGGTTTCATTAGAATATATTATTTAGGGTTTCATGTTGGTCGGAAACCAACATGGTTACAAAATACCCTCACGCAGCTGACCGGTGGCATGTACCGGTCGCAGCTCTAGAGGGAAAGATCGGCGACCGGTATGGTCAGCCGGTCCCCCACGTATAACCTCCCGAGAGGTAGCGGTCGCAACATACCGGTCGCACTATGTGCAACCGGTATAGTCGACCGGTATGTCTCCGAAGACCATACATGGGTTCTTCGACTGCCGTCGATCATCCTCCATGGATTTTCGTGGGGTTTCTCCTATCCATGCTAAGTCTAGGCTTTGAGTTAGAGCTATCCCCAACTCATTCAAGTCTCGTTTCGATGAATATCATCTCGAAACTCGAATCTAGGGTTTGACGGCAACTTAGGGTTTATTGGCCAATTTAGGGTTTTAGATCAATACCTACTTTGCATGGTATTGATCCACCCACACAACTATCATAGGGTAAGAAGAGGGATTCAAACACTTACCGTTGACGGGCGTAGCGAGAGCTTCACAAACGGTAATGGCGGCACCTCCTTCTTCTTCCTAGCTCCTTCTCCTTTCCAAGCTCTTTCTCTTCTCTAGGGTTTGGGAGAGACAATGGAAAGGATTTGAGGGGTTTAAGGGTGTATTTATAGGCTAGAAATAGGGTTTAGTAACCCTACTAGGATTAGGAAACTTCTAGGATTCGAAATCAGGAAAGTGGGACCCGCAGAGACTAATTTCCAAATTCCCGCACACATAGCGTGCGGGCCATACCGGTCGACCGGTACCACCATCCGGTACCATCGACCGGTATACCTAAAATCAGGTATAATTGGTCGACTTCGGTCCGATTTCGTACTGTTTGTTATCCGCTTGCCCCGTCCGGCTCGGTGATGATCGGAAGACCTGTCACGACACAAAACCAAGGTTTAGACCGGGTTTTCAGAGTGCGGGTCTTACAACTCCACCACCCTTAAAAGAAATTTCGTCCCGAAATTTGCATGTAGGTACTACAACTCCCCCACCCTTAAAAGAAATTTCGGCCTCGAAATTTGAACGTACCTTGATCGTCAAAAAGGTTAGGGTACTCCTTCCTCATCGCGCTCTCTTCTTCCCAAGTAATTTCCTCCACATTTTGGGTTCTCCAATGCACCTTTACATAGTGGATATCCTTGGTTCGAAGTTGCTGAACTTTTCGACTTGAGAGCATTACAGGCACCACTTTGAAAGTTAAGTCTTCGCCAAGTCCGGAGGATCAGCGCTCAAGATATGCGATGGATCTCCGACATACTTCTTCAGAGAATGATACATGGAACACATTATGGACGCCGGACATGGATGGTGGTAAAGCCAATTGGTATGCTACATTACCACGTCGATTCAATATCTCATATGGTCCCACATACCCGGGGCATAGCTTCCCCTTCTTACCAAACCGTTTCGGACCTCGCGACCGGTGACACCTTCAAGAACACTTTGTCACCCACCGCAAACTCCAGATCTCGACGTCGAATATCCGCATAGTGCTTCGTCGAACTTGAGCTGTCTTTACTCTCTCTTTGATCCGATCAATCACTCGGCAAGTTTCTTCAACAAACTCCGGTCCTACAATTCGTCTTTCCCCCCACTTCATTCCATAACAGAGGTGTACGACATTTTCTCCCATAGAGAGCTTCATATGGGGCCATCTGAATTGTAGCCGGATAACTATTGTTGTAAGCAAACTCGATAAGTGATAGCTTCTCATCCCAAGCTCCCTTGAAATCTAATGCACAAGCTCGAAGCATATCTTCCAAAATTTGAATGGTTCGCTCCGACTGTCCGTCCGTCCGAGGATGGAAAGTCGTCTCGAACTTCAACTTTGTTCCCATAGCTTTCGTAATCCTTCCCGCACTTCGATGTAAAACGGGGATCTCCGTCGACACTATACTTTCTCGGAACGCCATGAAGTCCGACTATATTATCAACATATAACTTGGCCAGCTTCTCCATGGTATACCGAGGTCCGACCGCAATAAATCGAAATGTCTTGGTGAGCCGATCTACTATAACCCAAACCGCATCCACCGACCTTGGTGTCAAAGGTAGGCCGATGACAAAATCCATAGTGATACAATCCCACTTCCATGCAGGTTCCGGTAATGGCTGTAGTAAACCCGCGGGTCTTTGCCTTCCGCTTTAACTTGTTGACAATTCGGACATTGAAACACGAAACGAGCTATATCGCCTTTCATACCCCTCCACCAATAGAGTCTTCTTAGATCATGGTACATCTTGGTACTTCCCGGATGTACCGAATATGGAGTGTAATGAGCTTCGTCATAACTCGGCCTCCGATATCGCAGCCTTCGCTCTCGTGTATACATACCCGTCCGCGATACTTGAGTACTTTGTCCGATTCCAAGGTAAAGTCGGATTACATGTACCCTTCTCTAAGTCTTCCCGCACCGTCCCGAGATATGGATCCCGTAGGATTGCTACCTTGACTTCATCAATTAGGCTCGGTGAGATCTTCAATGCGGCGAACATCATAGTGAACTTATGAATCAAGCCTTGCTCAACCGGATCTTCCGCAGCTTCGATAATATGGTCTTCATCAATTTCCATCGAACTCGAGGCTGCAGCACACAATGCGGCATTTGTACTCGGTCCCGCCTCGTGCTCGATGCCCACTTTCCGCTTAAGGCGTCGGCCACCACATTTGCTTTACCCGGTGGTACTGGATGTCGCAATCATAATCTTTTAACAACTCCAGCCATCTTCTCTGCCTCATATTCGGATCCTTCCGAGTGAAGAGATACGTTAAGCTCTTGTGATCCGACTTGATCCGAAACTTCTCACCGTACAAATAGTGTCTCCAAGTCTTGATTGCATGAATAACCGCTGCTAGCTCCAAGTCATGCGTAGGGATAGTTCTTCTCATGCTCTTTTAACCGTCTTGATGCGTAGCGATCACCGTTCTCCCTTGCATCGAACACACCCAATACCCAACCCCGCAAGCATCCGTATATAGAGTAAACGGTACGCTTGGTTCGGGAATGGTTAGGATAGGTGCAAGAGACAAGTCTTGACTTCAAAGTCCGGAAGCACTTCTCACACTCATCCGTCCATATAAATTTCTCTCCCTTCTTGGTCAATCCGGTGAGTGGAACCGCGATCCCGGAGTAATCTTCCACGAATCTTCTATAATAACCAGCCAGCCCAAGGAAACTACGAATCTCCGCAACAGATTTCCGGTGCTTCCCATCCTACTATAGCAGCTATCTTGCTTGGATCAACCTTGATACCGTCTCCAGATACAACATGGCCCAAGAAAGCCACTTCCTTCAACCAAAACTCGCACTTCTTGAATTTTGCATAAAAGTCTCACATCCCTCACCGTTGTAGGGCTGCTCTCAAATGCGCCGTATGAGTCTCCATGTCCTTAGAGTAAATTAATATGTCGTCGATGAATACGATGACCGAAGTGTCCAACATGTCATGGAACACTCGGTTCATCGGGCCCATAAACGACGCCGGAGCATTGGTCAGCCCGAAAGACATAACCAGAAACTCATAATGCCCATACCTCGTTCCGAAAGCGGTCTTCGAATATCTCCGGCCTTGATCTTCAATTGGTGATACCCCGATCGGAGATCGTTCTTCGAGAAAACCTTTGCACCCTCGCAGCTGATCGAACAGATCATCGATCCTAGGTAAAGGATACCGGTTCTTGATCGTCAACTTGTTCAGCTCACGATAGTCAATACATAGCCGTACACTTCCATCTTTCTTTTGACGAACAACACGGGGCTCCCCAAGGCGAAATACTAGGTCGTATGAAGCCCTTATCCAGCAATTCTTGTAATTGGGTCTTCAACTCCTTTAACTCGGTTGGGGCCATCCCGTATGGCGCTTTAGACACCGGAGCCGAACCCGGTATAAGGTCTATCACAAATTTTGTAGCCCCTGTCCGGTGGTAAGCCCGGAAGATCCTCCGGAAATACATCCGGAAACTCCCGAACCACATCTATATCTTCCATCTTGAGTGACTCGCTGTGAGGTCGACTACGAATACGAGATAACCCACTCCCCCTTTCTCCAAGCATCTCTTAGTCTTTAGGGCGGAGAGGATCAACTTTCGCTTCCTAGATAGTTTAATTCCAGCTAAACCGTATTCCTTTCCCTCTCTGTCGAGAAGCATAAGCTTCCTTTCACCACATAAAAGGACGGCCGAATGATGGCCTAGCCAATCCATTCCTAAAATGACATCAAAATCTGCCATCTCAAGTATTACTAGGCTTGCTTCTAGGTCTCGCCCTCGATACTTACGAAGCATGATCCATAATACTTGGTCAAAGCCACTTCGACTCCTAGTGGAGAGCGAACTATCAAGCTTGGGTTCAATTGCTTGATTGGTAACTCCATTCGCTTCCCAAAAGAAACGAAAACAAAGGAGTGCGTGGCCCCGGAGTCAAATAATACTCAGCGGGTAAACCGGACTACATTTACAATTCCCCGGAATATATTGCCCCTTAGTTCTATATGCTCATGCAACCCGAAAGGATAAACCAAATAGTAAGGGATAAAGTCGTACCAGTTTACCACATCGTGATGCGACCGCCTCTTCAGTGGGATTGTGCATAAACTCGGCTTGTTGGGGAGCTTGCTTCCTAGGTAGCGTGCAGTTCCTTGCAACATGTCCCGATTCTCGACGCTATAACACTTAATATTCGGGTTGGGCCTGGTTAATTGTGGCAATGTGGTGCCAGGTTGTTTCTCGCAGTGTCTGTAGCGGTCGCCCCTGTATGGGCGGAATGATCTAGGATTACCGCCACCCGAGCTCTCTCCAGCAGATCTCTTCACTCCTCCGTTCCGGCGAAGAAGTTGTCCCTCCGACCGGACTCTATCACCCTCGCAACCTGCACCGCCTCATTGTAGGTCTTCTTATCCAGACCCAACAGATGCTCTCTAATGCTTCCACGTAGTCCCATGGTGAACCTACGTATCTTTGTCTCCTCTTCCCGCATACTGACTGGTGCGAAGAAGAATAACTCTTCGTACCTCATCATCCGGACTATGCATCGAGCGGCTGTGACCGATCGGGCCAGCAACCTTCCCTATGGCCGTCTCGTCACTTTCCTTCTTCGCCGTCTGGGCGTGAGTTTCGAGGAGAGAGACAGCCGTCGAGGACTCCATGACCTCCGACATCGACCGGGACGCGATAAATAGGATGCGATGGTTGACCTGCCCGTTAGTGATGACAAGTTGGAGGCTCGCCCTCGTCCACTTGGGAGAGTAGCGGCGGCAGCCGCGCCAATGCGGCCTATGCGGCGAGATGGGGGATGATGATGATGACGATGTAGTTGGGGAAGCACCGTGCCCGCCCCACAGCCTCCACCCGTACCACCACCACCCGTTCCCATAGCCGGACCATCTCACCCCCCTCCCGACTCGGTGTTGAGTATGTTTCATCGAGATCGTGGACACCCGCAGGGTCATCCCCGGAGTCTCGCCGAGCGATGGGTCAGGAGTTGGGACGCCCGGCTCGTGGTCTACGAAGTGACTCGGGACCAGGTGCATTGGCTTAGGGTCGCATACGAGCGGGACTATGACATAGCGGACCCCATTCCTCCCGGCCTCCTACCCCATGATTTCCCATTTACTTTTCTTTTCATATGACCCAAGTTTATATAACAGGGTAACTTTCCCGGTTTGTGGACTGCACTCTGTAGCACTATTACATTTGATACTATTTTTCCATTTAATGAAAGTTTCATGGTTCACCTATCTAGTGTATGTGCACATATTAAGTTTCACATTTAGAATAGTACATTATTCTCTTTCTTAGTCCGTCTCGGGTATCAAACAATGCTTAGGGTGTGTTTGTATTAAGATTTTAAACTTCCTAACTCGGTTCATCGACCCCATTATGTGTAGCATGGTTTGTTGGAACAGAGCCCGAGAGCTCGATACCAAGTTGTCACACCCCACTTCGATCCAACCGGAACGGTGTGAGTGAACCGTCATTGAACCAACGGTTCACACCAGGATCTCGAATAGGCCGTGTCCTCCCATACAAACCAATTACACATAACCACAATCGAATATAAATGTACAACTGGAAGACTTTAAATAGAATGAATCGAGTATCTATTGATAATGTAAATAATTATCCCATTATTCAAATCAAACACATAATAATAATATCATTACATCCCTTTAATCCAATCAAAATAAACGAAACAAATAAATAAAACAAATCACGGTACACGCGAAAGGGCACTCGCATGAAGCGTCATGCTCGTCCCGTCCCGCCCTTTGTACATCCAACACCGCAAAGACCACCCTACGCCGGAGCGTTTACGTAATCGTCCACGGATAACCCGCATCCGGATCTAAAACAATGTATATACAAAGGGTGAGCACACAACACAGCTCGCAAGGCAATCGACAGTTTCACAAGATTATGCATGAGTAACAATCATTTTATGCCGTGGTCCGGTTTTAAGTTTGCAATGTGCTATAGAAAGGTTTGGTGGCCCCCGCACCTCTATACACGAGTGTGTGGCGTCGCACAAGAATCACACAACCACCAACCCACATACACCCATCATGGAATAGAGATAGAGCTAAGGTATACCCGCACCTCCCCCGATACTCTACCCATACCAAGACCTAAGCCCCTATCGGCCGGGGCTCGCAAACCGGGCTCGCAACTAACCAATCCTATATGTCAACAATGTATGTTCTATCCCAAAGACACCGTCTACGGCATAGAGATAGAGCTAGAGCGTGCAGGCCGGGCCTCGAGACCTCCTAAACCTCACCTCCCCCGATACCCTATCCGCAACTAACCCACTAGGATAAGAACAATACGCAGGTAGACCCTATCCCAACACGACAACCTACGGCATAGAGATAGAGCTAAAGCATCGTGGACAAGGCAGCGTCGACTCGAATCCTCGGGTACCACCCAACGATGGTCGGGACAACATCAATATCGGAGACCAACGTACCACGATCTTCCCCGATACCCTATCCGTACCAAGCATGTTAAGATAGAATACTACAAAAGGTGCCAAGTGTGGAGAGCGATCCCGTGCCCATGCCCCACTCCACACACCAACGAAAAACAATCACATGCCTAACAATCACATCCTATGAATGCATGAACAATAATAATAGCTGAAAGGAAAGGATGGCATGTGAATATGCACAAACATCACATCATAGATATACAATGATTAACAACGATTTACTGTCCATTAATTATTAGGTTTAGGTCAGATTCCCTTACCTGACGCTCGTTCGTTAACTTGCTCCAAGTCGCAAGATCCAAACGATATGTCACAAAGTCCTACATAATATTAGGGTTTCATTAGAATATATTATTTAGGGTTTCATGTTGGTCGGAAACCAACATGGTTACAAAATACCCTCACGGAGCCGACCGGGTGGCATGTACCGGTCGCAGCTCAGAGGGAAAGACTGGCGACCGGGTATGGTCAGCCGGTCCCCCACGCATAACCTCCCGAGAGGTAGCGGTCGCAACATACCGGTCGCACTATGTGCAACCGGTATAGTCGACCGGTATGTCTCCGAAGACCACACATGGGTTCTTCGACTGCCGTCGATCATCCTCCATGGATTTTCAGGGTTTCTCCTATCCATGCTAAGTCTAGGCTTTGAGTTAGAGCTATCCCCAACTCATTCAAGTCTCGTTTCGATGAATATCATCTCGAAACTCGAATCTAGGGTTTGACGGCAACTTAGGGTTTATTGGCCAATTTAGGGTTTTAGATCAATACCTACTTTGCATGGTATTGATCCACCCACACAACTATCATAGGGTAAGAAGAGGGATTCAAACACTTACCGTTGACAGGCGTAGCGAGAGCTTCGTCAAACGGTAATGGCGCCACCTCCTTCTTCTTCCTAGCTCCTTCTCCTTTCCAAGCTCTTTCTCTTCTCTAGGGTTTGGGAGAGACAATGGAAAGGATTTGAGGGGTTTAAGGGTGTATTTATAGGCTAGAAATAGGGTTTAGTAACCCTACTAGGATTAGGAAACTTCTAGGATTCGAAATCAGGAAAGTGGGACCCGCAGAGACTAATTTCCAAATTCCCGCACATAGTCACGGGGCCATACCGGTCGACCGGTACCACCATCCGGTACCATCGACCGGTATACCTAAAATCAGGTATAATTGGTCGACTTCGGTCCGATTTCGTACCTGTTTGTTATCTGCTTGCCCCGTCTGGCTCGGTGATGATCGGAAGACCTGTCACGACACAAAACCAAGGTTTAGACCGGGTTTTCAGAGTGCGGGTCTTACACGGGATGCTTAGGTCAGCAACGATGAGGGGAACACTCTGGTGCATCCACGTACTCGAGTGGAGATGGCTGACGCTGAGGCAGCAGCAGCAGCCGCTGGAGTAGGGGTTCATGGGGGTGATGATGATCATTTGTACATAGATATGGATTCCATACCTCCTCCATCACCTACTCATGCTACGGGAGCTGGTCCTTCTTATGCAGCTGGTCCTTCATATGCAGCTGGTCCTTCACACCCACCTTCTGATGACATGATGGGGATATTGCATGAGATTAGAGAGGCTCAGTGCATGTCTGATCTGAGGATGGGAGAGCTTCTAGATGCTCAGCGCATGTCGGATCTGAGGGTGGGAGAGCTTCTAGATGCTCAGCGCGTGACTGATCGGCGGGTGGCTGATCTCACAACTAGTCTTCAGATGATCCAGACTCAGATAGCTTGGTTGACTAGAGTCTTTGCTGAGGATTATGACGGAGACCGCGAGGCACCGCCTCCCCCATCACTTCCTGCTTCCTGATGTATTTTCTTTTTATTTTTCTTTTTGTACTTCAGAGTAACTATACGGGTTGTGGACTGTACTTTGCTTTAGACTTGTATATATATACGTTTGTTCTTCCTTCGAGTGTATTTAAATTTGTTTCTCATTTAATAAATGCATTATTCTCTTTCAATTTTTGTCTCAAACAACAAAGATGCTTATAATGTATTATTATTACAGCTTTTTAATTTTTATTCTATCTCAGTTCACAACTTTTGTGGTAGTATACTGGTTTACAAGACAGGGCCTGAGAGCTCTGATACCAAGTTGTCACACCCCAATTCCGTACTATTCAGAACGGTGTGATGAACCGCTAATAAACCAACGGTTCAACCAGGATCTCTAATAGGTTGTGGCCCTTTAAATTAAATCATACACATCCACAACCATAATCAGAATAAATACACAATAACGAAAGTCTTAATATTAAATGAACTGAGGAATTTAACTGTGATAATCATAAATAAAATATCAAATTATGTTGTATCAACCGAGACATAAGTAAATAAAATATCAAATTATATTTCCTTAATAGTTCAAATAAAAATCTAATCGAAAACGCATGAGGAGTCATGCGTCTCCACTATGTCTTTAGCCTCCATAGCAGTCACGTGTCCATACACAGAAGCATTCATATAATCTTCCACAGTGGTACCTGTATCATGAACTAAAAATATTCGACGTCGAAAGGGTGAGCATACATCACGGCTCAGTGAGCAAACAAAACAATGCAACAAACATATGCATGCATTTAATTTATATCTGTGGTCTGGTATATAAGTTTGCAATGTGCTATAGAAAGGTTCGGTGGCCGCCTCACCTCTATACATGATGTGTGAAGCCGCCCAAAGGTTAACGTTTATTGTCGTCCCACATGCACCCACTATGGAATAGAGATAAAGCTAAAGTGCTTAGGACCACACCGCATCACACTTCCCCTGATACTCTACCCATACCAATACGTAAGCCCCTGCTGGCGAGGGCTTGCAAACTGGGCTCGCAACTAACCAATCCTAATGTCAAACAGTATACCCAAAGCCTCACCCCAGCATCCCTCAATACATCCATAGAGATAGAGCTATGGCCCCTTGACAGAGTCGAAGACTACACGGTCCGAGACCACCTCCCCTGATACCCTACGACGTAATAGTTTGCTAAGGTAATGACAATACGACGATGTCAGTGGACAAGACTTGAGTAGAGATAGAGCTAGAGTCTAGTGACCAGGCTGAACCACAATGTCTCGTCCCCCCCTGATGCTTCACTCGCATCAAGCACACTAACCACACACATACATTCACATGTCTATTCCTAGCATCATCATCGTCATCATGTTATATATAAAATAGAATTAAATATGCATGAACATTAATAGCAGGAATATTTGATGACATGTTAAATGCACATTACAAGCATACACGCATAGAAACAGTCATGGCATGGGACTCAAGAAAATATAAAAATAGTTTATTATTAGCCAATTAGTTTAGGTCTTGTTCCTTCACCTTTGCTTGAGTGTAGATCCTCTTTCAAGCTTTAAGAATCACTTTTATATCAATAGGAAAACCTAACAAGTCGATAGATTTTAATTAGAAGTCATTCCGACAAATTTTAGGCCTGCTGTTAAGCGAGGGTCGTAGGACGGGTCGCAGGTAGGGTAGCAGTTTACTGCCACCGCCAGGGGTAGGGTCGATGCCAGGGTCGGATGTTCCATCGACCCTGGGTGCGACCACCGCATCCCTGGACTTCCCAAATGCTGGGGGTCGATCCTGTGGTCTGGTAGGGTCGATTTCCAATCGACCCCACATGCGACCCCCCGTGGTTTGAGTCGAGAATTTCATCCTACAGTCTATTCTTTCATGTTTGGGTCCTATGGCTTACTTCCACAATCCATTCTATGCTTGTTCTATGGCTTAAAACTCTAGGTTTCTTCCTTATTTTGCCTACCATGATTTTCTCCATGGATTTCATTGAAATCCTCCCATAGATGGATGATTTGGGTTTCTCCTAGACCATACCCTCTTCATGAACTATTCTAAGGTCTTAAATCATTAATGGAAACATACCCATACCTTAGGTTTGCTGAGATTCAGAGGTTTCTCTGAATTCTTCTTTTTAGTCTTCTTCTCCAACTTTCCTTCTCTTCTCCTTCTCTTCTCTTTCTCTCACTTTCAATTAGGGTTTCAAAAGGAGTGAAAGAAGCTAAGGGACGTCCTATTTATAGAGGAGAACCTCCCAAAATAAGTCCCATTGAGATTAGAAAAGAATCCCCTTGAAATTTGGAAAGTTTCCTATTTACGGTTTCTGTCGGCAAAGAGGGGGTCGATGAGGGGGTCGGAGATCCCGTCGACCCTCGGGTCTAAAATATTAGACCCTCGGTCAATTTTTCAGGGGTCTGACTCCCTAATGAGGGGGGTCCGACCCTGCCTATGTGGGTATGCGACCCTGCCTATGTGGGTATGCGACCCTGCCCTTTATTTTACTATTTTTGGGTCAGTTTAATACCTGGTTTCGCTATTTCCTTCCGCACTTAGTCCATTTGGCTCGACCATGATAAGTAGACCTAGTACAAGGTGGTAAGACCGGTTAGTTCGATACGGGTCTTACACCTGCTATTACTGTTCATGCATATTTAATTTTGTTTATTTATAACATGATGATGATGATGAAGCTAGGAATAGACATGTGAATGTTTGTGTGTAGTTAGCGTATTTGATGCGAGTAGGGCATCAAGGGGAAGACGTGACACTGTGGTTTTTTCTGGTCATCAGACTCTAGCTCTATCTCTACTCAAGTCTTGTCCACTAACATCGTCGTATCGCCATTACCTTAGCAGAGCTATTACGTCATAGCGCATCAGGGGAGGTGGTCTCAGACCGTGTAGTCTCTGACTTTGTCGGGGGGCCTTAGCTCTATCTCTATAGACGTATTGAGGGATTCTAGGGTGAGACCTTGGATACACTGTTTGACATTAGGATTGGTTAGTTGCGAGCCCAGTTTGCAAGTCCTCGCCAACAGGGGCTTACGTGTTGGTATGGGTGCATGTGGTACAGCAATGCCGATATTCATTGGGTACACTGTTTCCATGGTGGGTGCATGTGGGACGACAATGTCGATATTCATTGGGCGGCTACACACACTCGTGTATAAAGGTGAGGCAGCCTCCAGACCTTTCTATTGCACATTACAAACTTATAAACCAGACGACAGATATGAATTGAATGCATGCATATGTTTGTTGTTTTGTTTTGTTTGTTCACTGAGCCGTGATGTGTGCTCACCCTTTTCGACGTCAAATATTTTAGTTGATGATGCAGGTACCACGGTTGAAGATTATATAAATGCTCCTGTGTACGGGCAAGCTACGACGATGGACGCTGAAGTGATGATGGAATCGCATGATTCGACATGCGAGTGCAACTCTTGTGTTTTTCGATTAGACTTTTATTTGGATTATACAGACAATGTATTTGAATTAATTATTTAAATTTATGTCTTAGTCCTTTTGAAAATAATTGGTTAAATTATTTATTTTATCATATTTAGGTTCTCAGTTCATTTAATATTTAAGACTTCCACTATTGTGTATTTACTCTGATTATTATTGTGGATGTGTATGGTTTAAGCAAACGGACACAACCTATTTGAGATCTTGGTTGAACCGTTGGTATATTTGCGGTTCATTACACCATTCTAAATAGTGCGGAATTGGGGTGTGACACTTCTTCTCCTTCTTCAATCTCTTTCTCCTCTAGAGTTTGTGAGGATCAATGAAAGAGATTTTAGGAGGTTTAGGAATCCTTATATAGGCTAGGGTTAAGTTTAGGAAGCCTCCTAACATTAGGAAAGTCCTTTTATTCGAAATTTGGAAAGTGGGACCCATAGAGATCCGTTTCCAGATCTAAGTGATTTGCTGCGCAGGCCATACCGATCCACCGGTACCATAGACCGGTACCATCGATTGGTATGAAAATATCAGTCTTAATTCTGATCCGTTTTCATACCTGGTTGTCATCCGCTCATCCCGTCTAGCCCGGTGATGATTGGAAGACCTGTTACGACATGAATGAAAGGTTTAGATCAGGTTCATGGAGTGCGGGTCTTACAAACTTGCTCTGAGCTTGAATGCTAGGAAAATGTCCGTGTCTTTACCTGGGTATGCTTCTTCAATTTATAGGTTGGGAGTGACCCGGACGTGGGAGCTAGGCATGTCTTTTGTCGTGGCAGAATATCCTCCCTGGGACGTGATTTATGCCCATTGATTTGGAGATCAGTTGGTCTTCTGCTGAGTCATTCAGACAATGAGATCCCTTTTTCAGGATTCCATTGACTTTCTCTTAGTGGATATCTGGGGGGAGTTTGATCACAGACTTTATTTGATGTGGGTCCTACTCATACGTTATGGTACAGTCGGCTTGTGACATGTGGATCTATATGACGAGGTCCACTTTGAGGGGTGCCAAGACTGCTGTGTTGAAGAGCTGTTGAGGCCTCTATATTGGTAGGGTGTCGAGGCTTTTATACTAGCGAGGCTCCGAGGTTCATGGGTCTGTGAGGCTCCGAGGCTGTCCAGGGCATGAGGCTTCGCGGTCTTATGATAGTGATCCCGTGAGGACTTTATGATAATGACGCTCTGAGGTTTTTCACTATTCTCATTGGTGGTTACGGTACATTAGGGGCTGCTTTTGTCTCAGATCTCTAAGGTTGGTAATGCGAGTGGGGCCCTCCTTGTTCGGGCTTCAATATATACGTGTCAGGACCCGATTGGGGGAGGCGTATCCTCTCATATAAAATGCTGTCACCACAATATTCCAGTTGGAAGTCCAACTGACCTCAAGTATTGTTGTCACAGATATCACAAATACAACACGAGTAGATTACTGGGTGCATATGCAAAAGTCTTTGCCTAACCAACCTCACTGCCACCAAGTCGGTTTATCAACCATGAGATCCATCTTCAACCCGGATCACAGACCATGAACATCAAGCCTTATAAATACCCACATTCCAGAAGGCTGAAATTGAAAAGTTGGTTGCGGAAATGCTTCGGACATGTATCATTCAACCAAGCACTAGCCCATTTTCTTCTCCGGTATTACTAGTTAAAAAAAAGATGGTTCATGGCGGTTTTGCATAGATTTCCAAGCTCTTAAAGCAACCACAGTGTGTGATCGGTTTCCAATTCCATTCCTATTCTAATAGCGGATGAATTATTTGATGAGCTCCATGGCGTTGTTTTTTTTTTTCAAAATTGGATTTGCACACTAGATACCACCTAATTCGGGTTAAATCGGCCGACATACACAAAATGGCATTTCAGACACATGAAGGGCATTATGAATTTCTTATGTTGCCATTTGGACTCACGAATGCATCGTCTACTTTCCAAGCCCTCATGAATGCGGTATTCCGTCCATTCCTTAGGCAATTTGTATTGTTGGATTTTTTTTTTTTTTTTTTTTTTTTGCCATCTTGGTCTACAATCCATCATGGACCGATCATTTAAAGCATTTGGAATCAGTCCTACAAGTTTTAAAGACACATTGTCTTTTTGCAAAGCAGTCCAAGTGTTCATTCGGCAAGACTGTTATAGAATACCTTGGACATGTTATCACACCCAACGGGGTCGGCTTGGATTCTGAAAAAATTACGGCTATTTTAGCATGGCCTATTCCTCAGAATATTAAGGAACTTAGAGGATTTCTGGGGCTCTCTGGCTATTACCGCCAATTCACTAGTCAGTACGCTCACATAGCCGCACCTCTCACTGATTTACTACGGCATGACACATTTCATTGGACTAAAGAAGCACAAGCAGCATTTAGAGCACTACAAACAGCGGTAACCACTGCTCTTGTACTAGCTTTCCTGAATTTTTCAGTTCCATTTGTGGTCAACACAGATGCATCGGGGTATGGTATTGGTGCCGTCCTTATGCGACTACACAAGCCTTTGGCTTTTTTTAGCAAGAAACTCTCGGCTCGAATGAGAGCAACCTTGACATATAGTCGGAAAATGTTTGCAATAACCACCGTAGTGTTTAAATGGAGACAATGTCTCCTAGGATGAAAATTTTACATACATACTGATCAAAAGAGCTTGAAGAACCTTACAGAGCAAACCACCCAGACACCTGAACAACAACAGTTTCTGGTCAAGCTCCTTGGGTTTGATTTTGAAATAATATATGTTAAACAGTAGACACGTGTCTACTAATGTTTATTATTTCTTTAATGTATTTTCCTTTTAAAAATAGATCTCTGTAATATAAAAAGACAGACTGAGTAGTTTTTCAAGATAGTAGAATACGATGGATAGTTCTGGAATTCTCTTGCATCTTCTCCCTCTTAACATGGTATCAGAGGAACGATCTTCGATCGTTCATCGTTTCTGCTAGAATCTTCATTTTTTTTTCCTCTCCATCACTCCTTCAGTAATCTTTTTGATCTTCGTCTCTCAGTTTTTCTCTTTCTTGATCTGTTTTTTTTCATTTTCTTCATTTTCATCTTTCCCAGCTCAGGGCATTTTTCCAAATCTTGATCCCAAATTCCGATTTCGGTCTTTTCAATCTTGTTTTCCCTACAGTTTCGCTGCTCTGTATATCCAACAAATCAAATTTTTTTTTCAATCACGGTATCTACGATTTCTTTTCCTTTGTGATTCTGAAATTTTTCCCAAATTTGTGACTCTGCTTGTTAGGGTTTCTTCATTTCTTGAAATCTTTCTCCATCTCTTGACATCTTTGTTCATGGCTTCGATTCCGCAATCTTTCTCCATCTCTCCTTCGACTTTGTATCCCTCTGATAACCCTGGTCACATTCTCGTGACCAAACCACTCGACGACAACAATTATCCCACCTGGTGTCGTGCTATGCGAGTCGCACTTGGCGCCAAGAATAAATTCGGATTTATCGATGGAACGTTTCCTCGTCCTCCTGCTTCAGACACTTCGGCGGTTGCTACTTGGGACCAATCTGACCTCATGGTCATGTCCTGGCTGTATAATAGTCTCAGTCTTCAATTGCATGATACTGTGTTGTATGCAAAAACATATCGAGAGCTCTGGATCGATTTGGAGACTCGTTTTTCTCAAACCAATGGCCCAAGAATCTATGAGCTTAAACGACAACTAGCACTTCTCCGACAAGATACTTTATCAGTTTCCAGCTACTATTCCTCTCTCAAGATACTCTGGGATGAACTGTCTTCTCACACCAAGCAACCGGAGTGCAGTTCTGCTAACTGTACTGCTGTTCGACAATCAACTTCAAATGTTGAAACCGAAAGGGTTTTTCAATTTCTTCTTGGTCTCAATGACACATATGGACCTGTCCGAACCCAGATTCTAACCATGGAACCTCTTCCTGTTATTGGTAAGGCCTATTCACTTGTCTTACAAGAGGAACGACACCGTGGACTCTTCCATTCCTAGGTAACATCTTCTGATTCCATGGCATTGGCTGCTGCTAGAGATCCTCGTTCTACTGATTTTTCAGGTCGTCGCCGACCCTTCTGTACCCATTGCAACAAGCATGGGCATTATAAGGAAAGCTGTTACGAACTTATTGGTTATCCCCCGAGTCATCGACCTTCACGAATCCCTGCATTCAGCCCTTCATCTGCAAAGTTTAATGCCACTGCTCATCAAGTTACCGCTTCACCTTCATCACATACCGATATTCCCTTACCATCAGTTCTAGTTTCTCCTGTCACCCCACCAGTTCCTGACAACAATGTTGACTCCTCCCTACCATATTGTTCGGTTCCTCTCACCTCTGCCCAGTACCATCAATTCATTCAACTTCTCAACAACACTGCTTCTAATGCCAATTTTGCAGGTATGGACAGTTGTCTTTACGTGAATTTTTCTTCACCTAAACCCCCGGATAATAGATTTCGGTGCTTCTCATCATTTTTCTTCTAGTTACACTGGTTCTCTGGTTCCTATTACTACTGCACAACCTGTTATGTTACCTGATGGTTCTACCTATCCTGTTACACACACCAGCACTCACTCTCTTACATCCTCTATTCATTTACAAGACGTTTACCACACACCAAATTTTAGTTTTAATCTCCTTTCAATTAGCCAGATAACTGCTTCTCTTCATTGCTCAGTGACTTTTTATCCTGATTCTTGTGTGTTTCAGGACTTGTCAACGAAGAAGGTGATTGGCCAGGGACGGCTCCATAATGGATTGTACCACTTGATCACCGAGGCATCTCTTTCGGCTTTGTCCTGCAACCTCATTTCTTCAGACATTTGGCATTCTCGGTTTGGACATCCCTCCTCCTCTACTTTTCATTTGCCCATTCCAGGCATTTCTTCTGCAAATAATAAATGTACAGTGTGCCCATTGGCTAAACAGACACGTAACTCATTTCCCATTAGTACTTCTCATTCTAAAACTGTGTTTGAATTGATTCATTGTGATATTTGGGGACCATTTTGTGTTCCTTCACATTCTAGTTATAGATTCTTTCTTAGCATTGTAGACGACTTCTCTAGAGCAACTTGGGTTTTCTTAATGCAATTCAAATCTGAAGCTTGTTCCATACTTTCCAATTTTTTAAAAATGGTTCAGACACAATTTTCTGTTTCTGTTAAATCAATTCGTACAGATAATGGCTCTGAATTCCTATCCAAACAAACTCAGTCCCTTTTCTTATCAAATGGCATACTTCATCAGCTTACTTGTGTCTACTCCCCTCCACAGAATGGAATTGTTGAATGAAAGCATCGGCATCTTTTACAGGTTGCCCGTGCTTTGCGCCTCCAATCTCATCTTCCATTAGCTTTTTGGTCCGGTTGTGTTCTTACTTCTTGTTACTTAATTAATCGGCTACCCACTAGGTTACTTTCTCACAAATCTCCTTATGAGATACTTTTCAATAATCCTCCCTTCTATATACATTTTCATGTTTTCGGCTGTCTTTGTTATGCTAGGAATCCCATTCCAAAACACAAATTTTCCCCTCGGTCTTCTGCTTGCATTTTTCTTGGATATCCTCACAATAGGCATGGCTATCGTGTTTATGACATTCACTCTCATAATTTTTTTGTCAGCCGTGATGTTATATTTCATGAGTTCATATTTCCTTACCAGAATTCCACTCATAATGTGGATTCTTCCTTCTCTCATTCTACCTGTCTTCCTTATCCTATTTTGCATTCGGATATTTCCATACAGTCCCCTTCACACTCTTCTCGTCATTCACAGCCCACTCCTTTCTCCCAGTCCACTTCACACTCTTCTCTTAATTCACAGCCCACTCCTTTCTCACAGTCAACCATTTCACAACCCACTACTCTTAATCCACCATCCACTACTCTTTCACAACCCATTTCACTTCGCCGTTCCACTCGTACAAGAACATCCTCTTCTCTCCTTCGTGATTTGTTTGTACTTCCATTATTCAACCTTCCCGTCCCATCATCTCCATCGGTGCAGGTAATTCTTATCCCATTACTTCACATGTTTCTTTTTTTGATAATGCATGTCCTTCTTACAAGTTTCTTTTAACTACCTTATGTACCCAAACTAAGCCCAAATTGTATTCTCAAGCCCATAAGAGCCCATTATGGCAACAGGCCATGGATGATGAATTGCAAGCCTTGGCTGATAATAGTACATGGACTGTAGAGACATTACCGGTCCATAAACAACCAATTGGTTGTAAATGGGTATTCAAGATTAAACGTCATGCTGACGGGTCCATAGAACGTTACAAAGCCCGTTTAGTGGCCAAAGGATATACCCAATTAGAGGGCCTTGACTTCCATGAAACATTTGCCCCGGTAGCTAAATTGGTTACAGTCCGCTATTTAATTGCTATTGCTACTGCCAAACAATGGGTTATTTCTCAAATGGATGTCAAAAACGCATTTCTTCATGGCGACCTCGATGAAGAAATATATATGTCTCCTCCACCCGGGTATTTGTACAATGGTTCTCCCTTACAACCTGGTCAGGTTTGTCGCTTAAGAAAATCACTTTACGGTCTTAAACAAGCTTCCCGTCAGTGGTTCCGTAGGTTTGCTAATGCTGTCATCACAATGGGTTTCCACCAATCGTTGGCTGATTCGTCATTATTTACATACTCCAATGGGCCCATATTCACTGTAGTCTTAGTCTATGTCGATGATATTTTGATTACCGGAACGGATGCAGCCCATATATCTCTTACTAAGACTAGGATGAAGACATTTTTTCATGTTAAAGATCTTGGCCCATTATCATATTTTCTGGGCATTGAAGCTGTCTCCACTACTAATGGGCTATTACTGACCCAACAAAAATATGCATTAGACATTCTATCAAATTCTGGTTTACTTGGAAGTAAACCTTGTTCCTTTCCTATGGAACAACACTTGAGATTGAATAATGATGATGGTGACCCTCTACCAGATCCAAGTTCATATCGTCGCCTAGTTGGTCGTCTAATATATCTTACAGTAACTCGCCCGAACATTTGTTTTGCTGTTAATATGCTCAGTCAATTTATGCATGCCCCAAGAACGACTCATATGGTTGCAGCAACTCGAGTCATTCGCTACATCAAGGGTACCTTGTCTCTTGGTGTTTTCATGTCCAAAACAGCTAAGCCCGCTATATCTGGTTTTTGTGACTCTGATTGGGCTAGCTGCCCACTTACAAGACGATCAACTACAGGCTACATCACGTATTATGGTAACAATCCTATTTCTTGGCGAACAAAAAAGCAAAATATTGTTTCTCGGTCTTCCGCTGAAGCCAAATACCGAGCTATGGCTAGTGTTACCTGTGAGTTAACTTGGTTGAAGCAGCTTTTTCAAGATTTGGGTTTACCACTTCCTCATCCAATGGATGATTATTGTGACAACCAGGCGTCTTTACACATAGCTTCAAATCCTATCTTCCACGAACACACGAAGCACATCGAGATTGATTGTCACTTCGTGCGTGAAAAAATACAGTGTGGTCTCATACGCACTTGTCATGTTTGGATTCACTTACAGCATGCGGATCTTTTCACTAAAGCTTTGGGTTTTTCACAGTTTCAATTCCTGGTTAGCAAGCTTGGTCTTTGCTGCCCAAAGTCCAGCTTGAGGGGGCATGTTAAACAGTAGACACGTGTCTACTAATGTTTATTATTTCTTTAATGTATTTTCCTTTTAAAAATAGATCTCTGTATTATAAAAAGACAGACTGAGTAGTTTTTCAAGATAGTAGAATACGATGGATAGTTCTGGAATTCTCTTGCATCTTCTCCCTCTTAACAATATACAAACCCGGAAAGGAAAACTCAGCGGCGGATACTCTTTCGCGGGCTCCAGTGACCTTCCATGGGTTCTTTGCAATTTTAGGAATTGAATTTTCCTTGCTTGATCAACTGCGGCAAGAAAAATAGTTCTCAGGAAGAGTTGCAGCAAGTACACCAAGGATTACAAAGTAACCCGGTAGCCTTTTCCAAGTATTCGGTGCGAGATTCTCTTCTATATTTCCAGAATAGATTGGTCATTTCATCAACCTCCTCCCTCTGCAAATTACTAATCCATGATTTCATGCGACTCCACGAGGAGGACATTCAGGAGTTCATCGAACCCTCTCACGATTATCAGCAAATTTTTTCTGAAAAGGAATGTAAAGTCAAGTTCAGCAGTGTTCAGCAGTACGTTGCAGCTTGCACAGTGTGTCAACAAATGAAAGCAATTAATTGGTCCCCAGCCCAATTATTGCAACCATTACCAATTCCAAATCAGGTTTGGGGGGATATTTCGATGGATTTCATTACTACCTTACCTCTTTCTCAAGGTAAATCTGCAATTTTTGTCGTAGTTGATGAATTGACGAAGTATGGCCATTTCTGTGGTCTATCTTCACCATATACAACACTAAAGGTGGCAACGGTTTTCGTATCCGATATAGTGAAGTTGCATGGCTTTCCCCAAATAATCGTTAGTGATCGAGACCCGACATTTTTAAGCTCCTTTTGAAAGGAGTTATTGTTAGGGATGAACGCGTAACACGAGAAAGAAACAAAGATCAAACAAACACACAACACAGGATTTGCTGGGTTCAGCACTCAATCCGGAATGCCTACCTCCACCACATAGAAACAGAGATTCTTTATTGCCAAGAAAACTCTCTACAATTCTCTCCACCTGACACAATGTCTTCCTTTGCTCAGACTTTACCTAAGTTTTCCCACACAAAGACAATATATAGAGAAACCTAGAAACCCTAATCCCACCACAATTATAAGTTTACCCCATACATGTAATAGACTCATACCCTAATACAAATACTACCCTTATAATTACGTAGACCCCATAGAATACAAAACACCAACCCAACAGTTATTTCATCTCCAAGGTACTACACTGGCAATGAGCACAATTTACCATCCACAAACAGATGGTCTTTGAAAATGTATTTCGGTGTTTTGTGAGCAATGAACTTCGACGATGGATGCAGTAAATACCTCGGGTGGAAATTTGGTATAATACATCCTATCATTCGGCCATTGGGATGTCACCATTTCAGGCTTTATATGGTCGACAACCACCGGAGATTGTATCTTATGTTCAGCAACAACCTTTGAACAATGATGCAGTCAATTCTAAATTGGGGCAGCGAGATGTTCTTTTACAAACTCTAAAGCAGAATCAACCAAGAGGACATGCTAGGATGAAATATCAAAGTGACAAGCATTGTACTGAACTACAATTAGATATCAATGAGTGGGTCTTTGTCAAGCTTAAACCATACTGGCAACATTCAGCAGCACTGCGTCTAAACCAGAAACTTGGACCCCGATTTTTTGGACCATTTCGAATCATGGAAAAGATTGGCACAATATTGTATCGTCTTGAACTTCCCCCCGGCCTCACGCATTCACCCTGTATTTCATATTTCCTTGCTTAAAAGATGTGTTGGCGATCCTCAAGTGCAGCCTATGCCAATACCAGAATTCATGGACGACGAGGACAATTTATCCAACCTGTGGCCGTTCTTCAACAACAGGTAGTTCAGCGACGAGAGGTTCAAGTGCCACAAATACTGGTTCAATGGCAGGGTCTTCCTCCAGAAGACAGTACTTGTGAGGATTTGCAAATTTTCCATGCACAATTTCCACAATTCAACCTTGAAGACAAGATTCTGTCAATGGGAGGGAGTAATATTGTTACAACAAATAGTTCAGCAGACTTAACAGAACCAAGAAGAGGAAAACGGGACCATTGCCGTCAAAATTGATGGACTATACAGAATAGGGAGAGAATATTTTGTAAACTGAATGTAACCGAATACAGTTAGGAAGATAGCTGGTAGTATAAATGTAATAGAGGAGTACGAAATAAAACAGAGTATTAACAAACAATCTTCTTCTTCCTTGGAGGCCGTCTACCCTTGAAGCAGATATTCTGAATCCTTCCAGTTCTTCTCTCTAACTACTCTTCTTTCCTCATCTTACTCAAACCACTGCAACACAGTGTATATGAGGAGTTGGAATTTTTCGGATGATGGCTCCATGCGTCATCCAATCCATGCTTCAGCAGTATGGCCGACTATTCGTCGCAGTTGGGACTGGGACTTCCTCTCATTGCAGTTGGACTATTGGTGATGGAGCGACTATTGATTTCTGGAGAGACAAATGGCTTGCTGATTTTTCTGTGATCAACCTGCTTGGCTTGGATCACTCTTTTTCTTGCGTCTTCTCACAAGCAGTTTGATCTGAAGCGTTGTTTGTGTTCAAGTTGTGGTATGTTAGAAACCACTGCTTTCAGAAGAAGAAGAACTGAGTGATGAAGAACGAAGACTGAAATGAAATAAAGAACAGTGAAATGAAAAATGATTTCTCAAATTACTTTTTCCACACAGGATCTGTCTATAGGATCGTACCTCTGTATCCTTGAGTTATAAGGAGTCAGGAATCTAAATCTGGTTGATGAGATATGACCGTGTGATCAGAGCATGATTAACAGCTGCGATGAGTTCTCCTGAACCCCATCGAGCAGTAGAGGATTGTTCCCATGGTTGGTTTCCAACCTTGGGGTGATCGCACGGTTGTCTGACAGATCACTGAAAAACAGAATATATTTCTGGAAATCCCTAAAGTTAATGACTTGCTTACTTGTAAGGATTGTTTAAGGGGAAAATATTTTATTAGGATTAAGTAAAATCCTACAATGGTATCAGAGCCATCCCACATGGTTTTAAAATCATTGAGTATTGAACATGAAGAAAATTTTCTTAATTTCTATTTGAATTTTTGGAAAAATAAAAGAGATTTTAAAATCGAATAATTTTTCCAGACTGGTGAACTTTAAAATAAATTATACCAGATTGTAGAACTCGGAAAAACGAGTTGACCGATACTAAGTTGGTCGCCGGCGGTGGTCGGACGCGCCGCCACTCGTCGCCTGAAAAGACGCGTGAGATCCACGCGCCGGAGGTTTTTTTTTTATTAAAAAAATTACCTGACGGCACCGAGTCATCGCCGGGTCAACTCGGCGCCGAATCGCAAACCCTAACGGGTTTGCTGGTTGACTCGGGCCTAGTCAACCCAGCCCAGGCCTGCCAGGCCCAAACCAGCTCTAACCGGGCTGGCCCAGCCCAAGCCAAAGCCAGCCCGGCCAGTCAGACCTAGCCCAGGGCTGGCCCAGCCCAGGCCCAGAACTAGCCAAGGCAAGCCAGCCCGGCCAGTCAGACCTAGCCCAGGGCTGGCCCAGCCCAGGCCCAGAACCAGCCCAGGCCAAGCCAGCCCGGCCAGTCAGACCCAGCCAGGGCTGGCCCAGCCCAGGCCCAGAACCAGCCTAGGCAAAGCCAGCCCGGCTAGTCAAACCTAGCCCAGGGCTAGCCTGAAAACCCGAACGGGGAATCCATGTATATCCAACCCGAACCAGAATGAGTGACCCACTAACCCGAACCGAAAACCCGAAAGTTTGACCCGATAATTCGACCCGAAAACCTGAAAGTTTGACCCATTTGACCCGATTGAGTAAACCGGTTTTGGTTTGGTTTCTCCAAACCGATTTTGGTTTTGGTTCAAACCGCGGTTCATCCCCGGTCCAAATTCTAAGGCCTGTTTGGCTTGCAATTTTTTTTTACTGCATTCACAATCCGACTTTAAACTGGATTTGTGGGAGCTAGGAAGGTCGGATTGACCTCCGATTTGTTCCGTTGGACTTGGTTTTCAATGCTCTTCAATCTGAAATATATATTGTTACATTTTGATACATTGGGAATAGTATTTTTCCAAATTAATGTTCTTTTGGAGCTCGATTTGCAGTGTTTCTGCTTATTTTTTCTCAATATTCTTGTATCATAATGATTGTTGAGCTAAAGTGCATGTTTATTTGAATGTTTAGACTTATAAAATTGATTTTTGAAAAACATTCATGGTTATATATATCCCACTAGAGCTACAATTTGGAATTTGTTCATATCATGGTGGAACTTGGTAGATCCCACCAAAGTGGTATACTTTGTTTTGTCATGATGTGTTCAAATTCAAGCGACTGTGTTTGTAAATGCTTTAAAGAATGACAGTGTTCACCCAAAGGTGGCATTGTCTCAGTTTATTTAAATTATGATTTGTACATATTGTGTAAGGATTGGGTGGGACCACCAAAGTGGCAAGCTCAATTCTATCATGATATGCTCAAATCCAGAACTTATGCATTTATAGACACAGCAAAGAAGGATAGTGCTCACTCAAAGGTGACATTATCAAGATTTTTACTTTTGTGGAAGCAGCAAAGAGTGGCATTGTCCACCCAAAGGTGGCGGTGTCAAAGATCATGTATACTCATGCACATGGATGAAGGATCTTGACTTTAGGAGTTTCATACACCCAAAGGTGGTGGAATTTCGAGAGTCATTATCCCTTCGCAGGTTCTACACAGATAGTAAGAGGACCAGTGCGCTCTTGTCCCAAAGGATGAGGGTGTAGTTTCGGTTGACTCTTCAAAGGAAATGGACTTGCATATGTTTAATTATTGTAAGTTTAACTTATCTTATGTGTATGTTTGCATTATATCACACATATTAGAGAACATATAATGATCAAACACCTCATGATGCCTGTTATGGTGGGCCAGTTCTATGAATTGGCATGAAAGATTGAAAGCTAGTCTAAGAGTGTTTAACCTAGATATATTCAGCAAAGACTGTATTCTGGTCTTTAGGAATATTTAATCCCTAAGATCAGATAAAAGAAAATTCAAATAAGGAACATTGGAAATAGATGTTCAAAGTGAAATCCAAAGAAATTTTGGTCTTTAAAAATGGGGTGGAGAGATGTTGTATTCTCAAGGTTGTCTGTACCAGTTTTGATGGTATATGATTATAATGGTGTATGAGGAAACACATGTTAGAGCTATTAGCCATCACTAATAAGCTCTAAGATATGTGAATCTCTGTAGGTAACTCATTGGAATATTATAGATGATTCACTTGATTTTCACTTCCTCACCTAAACTGCAAAGTTAGATCCTGGTGATCCATAAACCTAGTAGACAGAAGATGATTTGATTTCCTTTTCACTAAGGAAGAAATTTCAAAGAAAAGAGAAATGAAGGAATACCAATGTCATGACTTAAGCCATACTCTGACAAATGCAGTAAGTGAAAGGTAGGGTCTTACAGAAAGAAAAACAAATTTTCAAGGAATAATAAGAAACTTTTGACAAGAAAAATGATTTTATGGAATTACAAGAACTCAGAAAGAACATGTGGAAAATGTTATAGCTGGAAGAAAAGTAGGATCATGAAACTTTCAAGTGAGAAGGTAATGGAAATTGAAGACTATAAAAATGTTGAAAAGAATAGAATTCTGGAAATCCCTAATGTTAATGACTTGCTTACTTGTAAGGATTGTTTAAGGGAAAATTATTTTATTAAAGGATTAAGACTGTTGGATCTGAAAGAGAATGTAAATTGTTAAGATAGAGTGAGTGATATTGATATAATCCCAATGATTTTAGCCAAATGTTTACAAATGCTAAAGCTTATGGCTTAACATCATGTGGATGAGATTCAACAACAAAAGAGTGACAAATAGATGAAGATCCCAATAGTTTTGAGCAAGTTGTCAATAATGAAATTATTTTTGAGTGATTACTAGTCATAAATGATGTATCTTATTTATGAACATCAATGAGATTTGAGATTTTATGCTCTTGTCATGAGCGGCGTACTCATAGGCTCAAAATGGATATGTAAGAAAATGTGTGATTCCAGTGGGAGAATTGATTGCTATAAAGTAAAACTTGTAGCGAAGTGGAATCACACAAAGAGAATGAAAAGTATAGTCTTCAAATCTTTGAGGTTTTAGTTGTGTATTTTATTATAGAGTTGCATCTGATAGATGTAAAGATCTTTTGATCAAAGAAAATCTGGAAGAAGGTATTTATAGGCTTTATCCAGAAGGTTTTGAGGTAAAGGAGAAAGAATATCTATTTTAAGACTTATAAAGTCAATATGTGGATTAAGCAAGCATCCAGGTAGTGGTACCTGAAGTTTGACAAAGTTGTATCTTCTTAAAACTTTGTTGAGATTATCATTGATCATTATGTATATATAGAGGTCAGTAGGAGTGGATTTATTTTAAATTCATATGTGTTGATGGTTAATCACTTGACCAGTAATGACATAGTTTACCTGTTGAAACCATAGTTTCAATGTCTGATAAATTCGAGATGAAGAATGTGTGAGTAAGTACTTTTGTACTTGACATTGAGTTTCCTCGTGACAGGAAAAATGAAACTTTGGGTTTGTCTCAAAGGGTATAAGTTATTTGTGTTCTAGAATGATTGAATGTACATGCATAACAGTTAAGTTGCAGATGTTTAAATCAGAGAAGAGACAAATTGACAGAGTTATGTTCAAGAAATGATATTCAGAGAGAGAGCATCTGAAGTACAGAGCTTGGTGTATGCTCAAGATTATATTTATTCTCACATAGCCTTTGTTTAGAGTGTTTTGAGACATTTTTAGCTGGATGCTGGTATAGCTCACCGAATAACGAGAATAGAAGGTCATGCGGTACTTGCAGAGGACCAAAGATTATCTACTCATTTGTGGCAGTAGTGACACTCTTGGCTATTGTGATGTAGTATTTGGTGATTGCATTGGTGGCATGAATCCCATCTCAGATTTTTTGTTATGATGGTAGATTTATCCTCTGGGGAAAAATGCAAAGAAGTTTATCCATGCATCACCCTCTTGGTAAGATTGATTTTATAACTATATGCGAAACTAATAAGTAGCATATCTGGTTGAAGAGTTATCTTTCATACCTTAAAAGGTTGTAAGTTTTACTTAGGCCTATTGAGATGTGTTGTGACAGCGGTTTAACTGTGTTGTTCTCAAAGAATAATGTGAAATCTAGTAATTCAAAGCATAATAGAGATCGGATTTCAAATCTCTTTAGGTGAGAGAAAAAGATCAAAGAAATTATATCATTGTAGAGCACATTCATTAAATATCTTGATTGTAGATTCTCTGACAAAGGTTTTGTCAAGGGGAGTCTTCAAGGGACTGTATGTTTAATATAGAAATGGTTAATTCATTAAATGTGCTTGGTTAGTGGGTGACTTTTCTCACATTGATAATGATTTATTTCATTATGTGTATTTACATTGCCTATGGTTTTGGCACAGATATTTATAACCATGGTTATTTTTATATCAGCATTCATTTATTGTTATGTTGCACATTCATTGACATGTCATTGACAAAAGACAGTATTAAGCCAGAACACAAAAGGCAATATTAAGCCAGAATACAAAATGCAGTATTAAGTCAGGACCTAAAAGGTAATATTTAGCCAGAACTCAAAAGGCAGTATTAAGCCAAAAACATAAAAGACAGTATTAAGCCAGAACACAAAAGACAGTATTAAGACAAGACCCAAAAAGGCAGTATTAAGCAAAGTCTTAAAAGGCAGTATTAAGTCAGAACACAAAAGGTAGTATTAAGCCAGGACCCAAAAGGCAGTATTAAGCCAAGTCTCAGAAGGCGGTATTAAGCCAAAAACATAAATGCAGTATTAAGCCAGGACCCAAAAAGGCAGTATTAAGCCAAGTCTCAGAAGGCGGTATTAAGTCAAAAACATAAAGGTAGTATTAAGCCAGGACCCAAAAAGACAGTATTAAGCCAAGTCTCAGAAGGCGGTATTAAGCCAAAAACATAAAGGCAGTATTAAGCCAAGTTTCAGAGGCGGTAAGCCAAGGTCAAAATAAACAAGGAGACTTATGTTCGTAATAACAGAAAGTTTTATGCCGTATAATTGAGGTGTATCTTCTGCTGTTGTTCAACATTAGTCTACTTGTTGGAAGGTATGAGGTTTGGGATAATCTGGTTTTAATTAATGGTTTCCATAGACACACTAGTTTTTAATAGTCTTGTGGAATAATATAGCCGAAGTGGGAGATTGTAAAATCTTTCTTGTTTTGATTTTATTATTATGGGCAACATTATCTTACTTGCCTATTTTGACTGGTGGGAATCCAATCAAGGTTGATTGATTATCCCTTTCCAAATATAAATCAAATCTATACCATTATGGGATTGGGATAGATTTGAATTATAAATCATTATAAATTTGAAGCAGCGTCCCTATAGTCTCTCTTTGCGTGAAATCAAGATGACCCATACCTAAGGGAGAGGAGATTGTAAAAGATCTCTACAGGAATCAGGAGAAAAGAAAAGGTCGGAAAACAATCTCCAACGAAAAGGTATGTCTTATTTATTTTAATGGATTGTGTTATTGCTCAGTTGTATTTTACATTCCATGTGGGATTCATTGTAATGAATGTTATTAGGATTAAGTAAAATCCTACACTTTTTCCACACGTATAGAGTACAGAGACCCTACTATATATCCACATGCCACGTAGGCCTATTACAAGAATTTAAATAAAGAAAATAAAGAACATGACACGTGTAATGTCATGTTAACATCCCCCTGCAAATTTAAGCATATCAGCTAGCTGAAATTTGGATCTAATATGTAGTGGGCGAATCAAGCCACGTTGGATCTTCTCACGAATGAAGTGGCAATCTATTTCAATATGTTTCGTACGCTCATGAAAAACCGGATTGGCCGATATATGAAGTGCTGATTGATTGTCATAGAACACTGAAATGGGAAGAGAATGTGAGAGGCCCAAATCCATAAACAAGGTCTTCAACCAAGAAAGCTCACATGTCAACATAGCTAGCGCACGATATTCTGCCTCAGCAGATGATCGAGTAACTGTGAGGACAAAGATAGAAATCTTTAGAAGTCGCCACCTAGATTTAGGTCTAGGACCTTAGAAATGTGAAATCTCACCCCAAGGTAAGACTTCGATTGACTCATGACCCTTAGATTGGAATTCTGGTCCATCAGAGATTGGGTAAGTGTCAGGTTACGGTTATGGGAAGGGGTTAGGCACCCAAACCGCCCGATCGAAATCGGTCTCCTATACCTTTCCTATGCTAGACTCTATTTGCTAAGCCAAACCAAACCAAGGGGTTTGATATCATTGAACCGAATCTGTATCCATCAGATTGCCTATGTATTACGGAATTATTCCGAAAATCAGGTTCACCATCGTAGTTCAGGTGTGATTAAAGTTTATGGATGTGATTTATGCTTGTGCATGATTAAGTTCTTTGTTCAAGTTGAAATTTATGCTTGAATGGTTGAGAAATCCTATGGGTTAGGAGCTGGATAGTCCATGTGGACTGATAGATAGTCCTAGTGGATCTAAGAATAACCCTATTTGGGTTGAAATATGGATAATGTCCTAGTGGATTTATGGATAGTCCAAGTGGACTAAGGTATGGGTAAATATCCTAGTGGATCTATGGATAGTCCGAGTGGATTAAGCTGTGGATCCGAATTTGGGTTTCTCCCAAATAGCCTACGTATCCTAGGGTTTGACCTAGGAATCAGAATCCGCGTAGTTCGGGATGGATAACCTGTTCTAGGTTAATGATTGAGAACCTATTCTAGGTTTAGGGTTTAGAACCTATTCTAGGTTTAGGGTTTGCCGAGGGCAAATCGTCCTAAATTACCCTTTTCATTCTGAATTCTAATTTTGGAAGGTTTGGCAAGGCATTCTCTTTCTTCATTAAGATTTTTTATCATTCCCATTATGCCCTTCCCAAGAATGTGGGTGCCTAAATGCACGTCCCCACACCTATGTTGTCTTCAGAGGTGTGCATATATGGCGGTTTGACTAGGGTGTTGCATAAAATAAGTTATTGCCAGTAAGATTGTTTAGAAATCTTTCAAATATGGCATGTATTGCAAATAAGGCAAGAGCCTATATGGCATGATCTAGTATGCTATCTTCTAAGCATGACAAGATCCTAATTGCTATTTCTTTCCATATTTAGGGTTTTCTACCCTAATTATTATTTTTATTTCTATTTTTTAGGATTTTCTACCCTAATTGTTACTTTCTTTCCATTTTAGGGTTTTCTACCCTAATTGTAATTTTATTTCCATTTTTAGGGTTTTCTACCCTAATTATTTTCTTTCCATTTTTAGGGTTTTCTACCCTAATTATTTTCTTTCCATTTTTAGGGTTTTCTACCCTAATTATTTTCTTTCCATTTTTAGGGTTTTCTACCCTAATTATTTTCTTTCCATTTTTAGGGTTTTCTACCCTAATTATTTTCTTTTCCATTTTTAGGGTTTTCTACCCTAATTATTTTCTTTCCATTTTTAGGGTTTTCTACCCTAATTATTTTCTTTTCCATTTTTAGGGTTTTCTACCCTAATTGTGACAATAAGCATTTAATATAGCATGTGAGCAAGTGTAGCAGACAAATATGGCAATAAACATGTGTATCATTCCAATCATGGCAATGTGATTATTTCAATTATGGCAATGTGATCATTCCAATTATGGCAGTGTATGCATACGAGCATCCGAACATAGCATAGCATCAAATATGGCATGTGAGAAACAACCAAAGCATATGAGAATCAATCAAAACATGATGGAACATGCAGCAAGATAACAGCTTTGTCAGGCTGGACCAAAATGGGCACATAGGGCACTGTACTTACTCAAAAAATTCTTAAAATATATCCCTGGAAAGAAGACTCAGAGGCCAACATTTTGTCTCAAGGGAGATATTCCTAAAAGAGACCATAGGCAGGTCGAAAACATTCCCCAAGTACAGGTAAATATACTGGTCAGATCTGTTCCAGATTTTTGACCAGTTGCACCATAAATTCCAAATAAAATTCTATTCTTAATGAAAATTAAATACAGACATATGTCTATGTAGATAACTATCTGATCTAAAATTTCATTAAGAAAAACAAGTTAAAACAGTATATTTTCTTTGTGAAAAATGACTCTTTTCAATCATGCAAATCAGCACATCATGGCAGATCTGAAATCAAAGCTTTATGCACTTAAAAATTGATATCAATTCAACAAAAAATGAAAAAATATGAAACCAGTGCCATTTTTTAGAAGACTTTCATGTCTAAAAAGTTCATGTTAAGTGGAATTTCTGATTATGGCCATAAGGCCTTTGTCTAGAGACTTTCCGATGGAGGATTGCATTACATCCGAGAAAAATAGCAATGTCAAAGACAAATTTTTTTGATATATTTCCCCAATTCCAAATGGAACGAAATTTTTAGGGTAGCCTTCTATCATATCAGAGAGACTCCCATAAAATTTTGGGCTTCAAAATCTTAGAAAAAATACATATGATGTACGTCCTAAGTTTGAACCCTAAATCTGGAATTTTCAGATCAGAAAATCACTTTATGAAATTTACAAAAAACATCAAACATCATTGTATATCAATCAAAAATTCATCATTGAATAGCTTAGACAAATTGTCATTCATGAAAAATGTTAGACCTAGACATCCTAACATTAACAAGCATGTAATAGAGCATTCATGATTGAGATTTCATGAAAATTAGCCTTTTTCAAGCAAAAATGGCATTCGGGTATTATAACGACCTCTAAATTTGTTTAGAGTACTAACCTTGGGCTCAAATCGAGCGAAACCGTTGATGAAGGGTGATTGGGGATTGTATCAATCCCCTTTGAATGTGAATCCTCCTTCTCCTCTCTTCTGCTTCTTTCTCTCTTCTCTTTCTCTCTCTCTTTCACGTTTTCCTCTCTCTCTGCTCTCCTTTCTCTCTCTCACCCACGTTTTCCTCTCTTTCTGCTCTCCCTTTTTTTTCTCAAAATCTTTTGGATTATCTCCACAATTGAAATCTCTATTCTTTTCCACGTTTTTTCTCTCCCCTCTTTCCTTTTTTTTTCTCAAAATCTTTTGGATTATGATTTACACATGTATATTGCACATATATATATTTAATAACATACATACACATACATACATACATACATGTATATATATATGTATATATATATATATATATTATAATATATATAGAGGCCCGACCTAGGTTGACAACCGATTTGAATTGAGTTGGCTGGGCCGATTGGAATTCACTTGGGTTTCCTCTCCTTGTCATTTCACGGGTCATTTCCTTTGTCATCCCGCATGGAATTTTTCCGATGGCCTCTATTCCAAATTTTTTTGCGTTCATTTTGTAGAACATAAAAAAATGAGAAATATAGGAACTTGAACCACCTTATTTGGAAGTAAAATGGTCAACTTATGAATTTTTGAAGTTTAAACGGACCAATTACCGATAATTTGGTTGACCATTCCGCATGAGATCCTTCGGGGACTTCTACCGAAAATATTTTTACGTCCACTTTGTAGAGCACTAAAAATGGAACATAATGAGACTGGAATCACCCGAATCCGATGTAGAACGGAAAAGATATGCGCCAAAGTTTAATGATCATTTTTGCATGCAAGTTTGCATGGGACCCATCGCGACTTCTACCCGGGTTTTTTACGTCCACTTTGTAGAACATCATGAATGAAGAATAATGGTCTTGGAATCATCCGAATCGTGTCGGATGATCAAGATATGATGATTTGAAATTCAAGCAATCCAACTTAGGATAATTTGCATGAAGGCCCCCGGGATTATTATTTTATAATAATTTCAGAAACCTCCCTTATATGTAGCATCCGACTAAAATGATCATATCTTCCTCATTTGATATCGAATTGAGCAATTCCGGTCTCGTTTCGAAGATAATTCTATGACCTATGCATCCACGCGGGATAATAGCCCATGACCTGTTGTGAGGATCGGTGGAAAATCCACGGGATCTTTGGGTTAAAGGTCGAAACCCCGCCATATTGATTCACTTATGCCGAGGGTGGCAAAAATGGGGTGCTTACGGATGCCCCTCTTTAGCTTGAGATTGTTATCGGTTGAAGGCTAAAGATAAAAGAACCACATTTTTGGGGTATGAGTGACATTGTTTATTGGGCTGCACTTAGGGTATTTCTTCCTAAACCGCCTCGTATTCTAAGGGTGTCCTAGAAATCAAGCCCGGGACGTAGTTCACTGGCAAGAAGGTTTGCTCTTCTTGGAAGATTGGTGAGTGCTCTTCTTGTATGAAGCTAGGCATGTGAATACAAGGTTCATTTGTAAGTTGGGAACCTCTTCTTCCTGAGGTGGAACTCAATGCAAGGTATGTGCGGGCTTGGACCCGGCTTGATCCATTTGTAGGCTGATAAACCTCTTCTTGTATGGAGCTAGGCTGTGAATACAAGGCTCATTTGTAGGCTGGGAACCTCTTCTTGCTGAGGTGGAACTCATGCAAGGTATGTGCGGGCTTGGACCCGGCTTGATCCATTTGTAGGCTGATAAACCTCTTCTTGTATGGAGCTAGGCTTGTGAATACAAGGCTCATTTGTAGGTCGGGAACCTCTTCTTGCTAAGGTGGAACTCAATGCAAGGTATGTGCGGGCTTGGACCCGGCTTGATCCATTTGTAGGCTGATAAACCTCTTCTTGTATGGAGCTAGGGCTTGTGAATACAAGGCTGATTGCATGAGCTTGGGCTCGGTTTGATTTGTCCGGATGGAAGACTTGATGTCTTTCCTTGATTAAGATTTTGGCTTGAGTACCGATTTGCCCGAACATTGAGAATTTCATAGAGCATATGAATGATTATGTTGAATCAAGTGCTTCTTTATCGAATCTAAGAGACATAGTTCATGAAACACGCTAGAATTCAAAAAAATAACCTAAAATGCTATTGGCTTCTTGATTGGTGCGACTCTAGGGAGTGTTTGAACATTTCTATTGTTCCATTCACGAGCAATGGTATCAACCGGATCCGATGTCAACTTTATGGGAAGTTCATAATCGTTTACTTCTCTGTTGGTGCTTGCTGGGATATTGAATTGCTTGAGTTAATCTTATTGGAGAGTAGAACGAGGTATGAGTCAACCCCATGATCCGGACATGCAAACTATTTTCGTATTTGTGACAACCGCTCTTGCTTCCACCAAGTGCATTTCCATCCGATGTCTGCTGTGGTTATTTCTTTGAGGCGGCTAAACCGGTCTGTCCATCCGATAAGTCATAGGATCTGCTCTCTTTGCCAATTGAAAAGGGTTGAGGGTCGTCATTTCAGATTCCTCAACTAATCCTAACCTTTCATTAAACAGATTTGAAGAAGATATGGTGATCCGCTGAAATTGTTCAACTCAAACTGGTCTTGATGAGTTGCCATGAAGTCAAGGCCCTTTAATGTCTCGGCCAACACCGTAGGGATGATATCAAAACCTTGTCTTGCATGCTTTATGAGATCTATTATGATGGGAGATTCTCAGATTCGTGCAACTCGTAGCAATAGTCGGGCTATGCTACAATATAGGTAAACATGTCTTCTCCGAACTTGTGCTTCTTTCCTTGTTGGACTTGTATGAGCATATGACTTGATCATGCGCTTTATCGTAGCCGTTGATCTTGTACAAAACGGCACATTTCTTTCTTATCCCGTTGAAAAAAGTCTTGTATCTCCCGCCTTGTAATCTTTTCCCGGATATGGCTTGAAGATCTTCCGCTTAGGTGTGAGCAAAAGGCAAGCTCCCAATTCTTCCACGGTTGGGCATAACTTCGACTTCTCCCATCCACGAAAACATGAACCGCCGGATCCCGCATTGAGCGGCCGCTTTTAAAAGGTCCGGGCATAATTTTACGGTTGTTAATTGAGGAAGTGCCTCCAATTGATGCTTTCGTAAGAAAGAGCTATCTTCGTGAACTCAATACGCCGCTCCAATTTTTCGGCCCCGTCCATCTCTCTGTAATTCCGTCCGACGGATCAATGTATTATCGGCTTCCTTTGTGACTCTAGGAGTCCCGACATACAAATAGAGGTTAAAAAATGAATCATTGGAATTACCTTCAATTATTGTTTGTTTTAGATATGATGAAAATGCCCTTAGAAGGTTGCACACGAAATGTATACATATGATTGACTCTGTGCGAGTTTAAAGTACATAAATACTGTAGACATGACGAAGCTAAAATGGAGGTCCAAAAGGGACCGACAAGAACTGTCCAGTGGGTTTGCCGCTGAAGGAGTTTGTGGTTGTTTATGTAGAATGGGCATATCTTCCCGAGAAGATCCCATTTTATGGGCTTTGGAATGGATGGGCTTATTGGAATCTTGGGACGCCGTCGGATGTAATGAACGACGGATAAGAGTTCCAACCGGGACTTTTTCTTCTTCTTTTTTTTTTTTTTTTTTTTTTTTTTTTTTTCGGATTGATATACTCATGAGAGTTTACATCAAATGATATGAAAAACGGGCTTTGATATGTAACTCTTGGGAAATCCGTTGGATAGATGGACGGATGAAAGAGTTTAGCCAACAAACAGGAAATTCCTTCTTTGATCATGATGATAAGAAGAACCATTCCCGGGGTGAAAGGTGTTGTGCCCCATTGGAGAATCCAGTCAACCATGTCGATGAAGTTCCTCAAATGATTGATGCTTGTTGATGTCGGTGTGAGAGACAAGCCTTCTAAGGCCCCTTTTTTTTTTTTTTTTTTTTTTTTTTTTTTTGAAGGAGCGTAGAGGCTACACATAATACTTCTTCACTTGATCCAAGTTGGTCAAGTATTGTAACTCGATGCCTTCCATGTTGACTAGTCGAACAGCTTTCCCTGGTAAGATTTCTTTTATCATGAACGGTCCGGCTCCACTTAGGGACCGAAACTTGCCCCTAGGGTCATGGACAGGTGCTCTTTGTTCTTTCAATACCAAGTCCCCTTTGTCGGGTGACGAACACGCACCTTTTTGTTAAAGGTTGCCGCCATTCTTTGTTGGTATTTTCTTACATTATCCATTGCCTTCATTCTTCTTTCATCAATGAAGTTCAGCTCGTCATATCTGGATTGCAACCACTTCAGCCTTCCGGGAATCTTGCATTCCATTAAGACCCTTAGTGAGGGGCACCTCTATTTCTCTTGGGAGGACTGCTTCCATACCATATACTAGTGAATACGGCGTTGCCCCGTAGATGTTCTTATGGATGTTCTGTATGCCCGAGTGCATAAGGTAGTTTGTCCCCCACCAACATTAGATTCCGCCATCTTCCGGAGGATAACCTTAACATTTTTATTAGCCGCCTCTTGCCCCATTTGTCCGTGGACGGTAAGGAGAGGACCGATGCCTTTTGATGTGGAACTTGTCACATAATTCTTGGACTCTCCCTCCGAAGTGTTGTCCTTGATCCGAGATTATAGACCAGGCATTCCATGCCGGCATATGATATACTCTTGTAGAAATTTAGCCACTTTGTTTGCTGTGAGCTTGGCGTATGATTGTGCCTCTACCCACTTTGTAAAGTAATCGATGGCAACCAAGATGAATTCATGCCCATTCGAAGCTTTAGGGTGAACCTTTCCAATCACATCTATGCCCCGGGGTTGAGAAAGGCCATGGAGAGCTAAGAGTATGCAACTCTGTGAGGCACGTGTATCAAATTAGCATGGATTTGGCACTTGTGATATTTCCTTACGAACTCTGAACAATCTGCTTCCATTGTGTTCCAATAATATCCCATTCCGAGAATCTTCTTTTGCAAGCATTCTAGCGTTCATGTGAGGTCCGCATATTCCTTGATGGACCTGCTCGATAACATTTTGCGCCTTGTTCCTCATCGATCCGAGACTAACGCACTCCTTCATGGGATCTTTTGTACGGGGATATCTTCGCATAGTATGAATTGGGAGGCATATCTCCTAAGAGACTTCCTCTCACTTTGTAGCTTCCATTGGATACTTTCCTTCTCCGATGAAATCTGATAGGAGCAAACCATGGCCGACCATCGATCGTCAATGCATTCACTTCTTCCAAGTGGATTGGCCGTACTCTCTTCTCTATGATTAATGGTTTGATACGTCCCAACGGATCATTTCCAATCATTGAGGCCAAGGTGGCCAATGCATCGGCATACTTATTGGTATCTCTTGGGGAGTAGTCAAATTCAATTTGCTCGAACTTCCGAGCCGGGGTTATTGCACATTGCTGATAAGGTATCGGCTTCTCATCTTTGGTTTTCCAATCCCTCGACTTGGTAGATAACAATTGATGAGTCACCATAGACCTTTATCTGGGGGACCCCTATGGCCAAAGCTGCTTTTAGTCCCATGATACATGCTTCATACTCGCAATGTTGTTTGTGCGGTCGAAGTCTAATCTGAATGAAAATGGTACAAATGCCCCTTCGGATCTATGAATAAGACGCCGGCCCCGTATCCCATATGATTTGCGGCTCCATCGAAGAACATTATCCATGTGTCATTCTTCCCCTCTTCTTGAGTGGTGTAGACTTCTTCATCGGGGAATACATCTTCCAAATGTCCGAGGTTATCTTCAATTGGTAGAGCCGACGGATGTTCTCGGATTACGCTCCCTTTGATAGACTTTTTGAGTAGTGTATGTGATGTCAAATTCGGACAACAACAATAGCCACCTAGCCAATCTTCCTGTTAAAGCCGGTTTCTCGAATAGATACTTCAGGGGGTCCATTCGGAAATGAGTATGACCTTGTAGGATAACATGTAATGTCTCAATCTCTTTGTTATCCGGACAGGGCTGTGCATGTCTTCTCAGTGTGTATAATTGGCTTCAGATCCGTGAATTTCTTACTCGGATAGTATCTCGCCTTTTCCGTCTTTCCATCCGTATCATCTTTGGGCTATCATTGACCCCATAGAAACTTCTAGTACCCGACAAGTAAAGGAGTAGCGGTCTTCCGTGCTTGGTGGGGGGCTAAGACTGGTGGGTTCAACAGATATGCCTTAATCTTGTCAAAAGCCATCTGACATTGAGGGTTCCAATCCTTTGGCTGGTCCTTCCTGAGTAGTTTGAAAATTGGTTCACACGTTGCGGTGAGATGTGCAATAAACCGGTTGATGTATTGAAGTCTTCCCAAGAAACCTCTTACTTCCCTTTTGTTTGAGGAGCTGGCATTTCGGAGATGGCTTTTATCTTGGTTGGGTCAATTTCAATTCCTCTTTGGCTGACCATAAAACCTAGCATTTTGCGGCTATAACCCCGAATGCACATTTTTGGGGTTAAGCCTTAGTTTGTAGTGCTTGATCCTTTCAAAGAATTTCCTTAACGCGGGGATGTGACCTTCTCGGTGAACGATTTTACAATCATATCATCTACATACACCTCTACCTCCTTATGGATTAGGTCGTGCAAGATTGTAGTAGCCATCCTTTGATAAGTTGCCCCAATTTTTCAGCCCAAATGGCATTACAGTGTAACATAGAGGTGCCCGGTCTGTTATGAAGGCGGTCTTCTCCTTGTCTTGGGGTGCCATCTTTATCCGATTGTACCCGAGAATCCATCCATGAAGGACAACAGAGCATGATTTGCGGTGTTATCCACTAGGATGTCTATCTTTGGTAATGGAAAGTCGTCTTTAGGGCTGGCCTTATTCAGGTTTACGTAATCAATGCACACCCTCGGTCTTCCATCTTTTTTTAGGTACAATGACCACATTTGCTAACCACTCTGGATACCCGTAACCTCCGGGGAATCCTGCATCAAACTGCTTCATGATATCCTCCTTAACCTTAAGGGTCCATTCAGGCCTTAACCGCCTTAGCTTCGCACATGGCCTTACGTCCGAGACCAAAGGTATCTTATCTGGTACCACTTCGGGGTCTATGCCGGGCATATCTTCATAGGACCAGGCAAATACTTCTTGGAATTCCATTAGTAATTCCGTCATTTGTTTTGGTTTCCTCTTCCGTCAAGGTAGCACCGATCTTTATTTCTCGAGGTTGCTCTCTTGAACCAAGGCTGATTATCTTGAAGTCTTCACCAACGGGTTGAGCTTTCTTTTCCTCCGAGGCTTGGATGGATTGTAATATCTCGGGAAATGGTTCATCATTCTCATCATTTTCAAAGTTAGAGTTAGAAGGAGAAGGAAAGGAAGAAGTAGACGGGGGAGTAATTCAAAATGTCATCTTTATTCATATTCAAAAGCAGGTACAGAGGAAATGGTTCCAAGTGGAACGGACTCAAACTTTGAAACGGACTCAATCTTATCTAAAGACCTCGGGACTCTAGGCTCGGACATAGTCATTATATGTGGATTACATGGCAACCCCTTTGGGTAGACAAAATTATCATGACAACTCCAATTGGGGATTATTCCTTTGATGGGTAGGGTGAATTGTTGTACATCGGGACTCCTATCTTGGTCTTCACCGGTGGCGTCATCACTTGATCATCGTCGAACAGTTTGCTGTGTTGATCACTTCGTCTCAGATTTTTGCTTCTTGCTCGCTCTTGGATCTTGACTTGCTCGAGCTCTTCCCAATCAAGAGTACAATCATGGAATATTTCGAACCCGGGTACTTGCTTTTGAAGGTGAGTGCTGAACCAAGGTTCCAAAATCCACAATAAATGTTGTTTTCTCCTTCTTTGACAAAATACCCATTTAGGGTCCTTGAAAACCGGATATCTTGTACATTGTATAACCCCTCGATATTGCATGACATCGGCTTCGTCCGTCCTTTGAGGTCGCGATCCCCACTCAACTCTATCGATGCTCTTATTTTGCTTGCTACCATACTTAACACTATACTTGTATTTCATCCTCTCGAACTTCCGAAATCCTTAACGTCCTCTCGCTCTGCTTTTGCTTGATTACTTTGGATCCCTTCGGTGGGGGGTATATCCCAGCCCAAATCTATACTCATTGATCAATAGAGATAAGAAAGCGGTACTACCATGTTGGTGGGAACCAAGGCCCATACCGGAAAGTAGAGCATGTTAAGTAATTGACGAAATGAAAAGGCAGATGCGGATCCGGTCCGGCTCGTGTGGCTAAGATGTTGTCAACTTGAAACCCTCCGAGAGAGAAATCCTGCCTTGTATCCCCTTGTAACTCTTCATTACTCGTCCGGGGGCCAATGTATTCACAAATTGCGAGTCTGCGTGTATTGTCACGAATTGTACCCTTGTAGATGAATTTAATCTTACGGTATAAGCGGATGCCACGCATTGGCCTGATGGATCCATGGCCTACCCGAAGCATTGAATGAGGCGAGATATCAATGACTTGGAATTGCTTTCAAACTCAGCCGGTCCTACTTGAATTGGTACTTGTGAAGACACCCAATATAGCCCTTACGGTATTGTCGTACGCCTTGATGGTCATATCCAGAAGGTTTTCAACTCGACTCGGAAGCCTAGATGCTTGAACGTACGGAAAGGGAATACATTTAAGGCTGACCCATTATCAACCAAAACTTGAAAAATGCTATTGCCCGCATCCGATGGTAATATGCGGAGCTTGTATGTGATCCTTACTTCCTTGAGGAAGATGCATCTCCAAAAACAATTGCATTAACGGCATATCTACCCCCTACTAGCATGGCTAGTTCTTCTCCCTCCATTGAAACTGGGACTGAATGCTTGCCGGAGATTTCCGTTACCGCGTCCCTGTGGACCTTGGGAAGCCATTAGAAGTTCCCAAATGGACACATTGGCTTGGGTCTTTTTGTAGTTGTTTTAAGGCCGGGTTTGGAGGTTCCGGTTGATTGGCGGGTCCTTTACCTTTCTCTCTTACGGCTTGGGCCGGATCACTTACCATCGGGTGAGATGGTTTGTAGTTCTTCCCCTGTCGGTTTCTCGCTATTTCTTGCTCATCCTCCGGGAATATGAACTCCATCTCAAGGAAACGGTTGTCAACTTGATCTACTTCTCTCTCCTCATCCGAGAGGTAGATGATGAATGGTTCTTCTTCTTCTTCTTCTTGTGCTTGTGCTATAAGGTGTGATGAATCTTCCGGGAAATAGAAATCATATTCTTCTTCTTCTTGTTGATGACTTCCCAACATGTTTATCTCGTCACCGATGTGACAACCATATTGCTTACTCCTTCTATGACTGTAGTAAGGTCTGAGGGGTTATCTCCCCACTCTATGAAATTGATCTGTGGTGAGGGAGGGGATTATTCGCCACCGACACTTGTCGGGGCTGGACCTTAAATTTGCCGAATCCAACAGATCTTGTATGGCATGCCTTAATGTATAGCAATTGTCCGTATCATGCCCATGCTGATTGTGGTACTTACAAAAAAAGATCCATACGAAAATTTCTTGGAAGAGGGCTTGGAGGTGGGCGAGGGTCGAGCACGGTCAACTTCTTGGCTTGTATTAATTTATCCGAGCCTTGGACCGGGTCATCCCCAAATCGGTAAATTGCCTCCTTGGTCTTACTTGCGTGGTGGGGTGTAATTTGAACTTCCCAAGATCAATGGTTCAGTGGTATTAGCTATCCGCTTTCGGTTGATTTCTGGGTTTCTTGGTGGGTACGCCCTTACATTTGACACTCCTTCGACCTTTCGACTTTCCGGTAATATATCTCCCTCGGGTTATGGCGTCCTCCACTTGTTGTCCCGCAACCACGAGCCCCTTCAAATGATAGGATGGCCTGCCGAAGATGTATGTCTTATATGGCCCACTTAAACCTCTCATCATTATCCGCACTGATCTCTTTCGGAGGGTCGATCCCAAAGCTTCACGCAACACTTCCGAACCGGGTCGGATAGGCCGTGAACGTCTCTCCTTGTGCTTGGACCATGGTCTCCAACCGCCTACGGTGGGTCTCCAACTCCGTATTGTAGGAATAGAAATTGATAAATGCTTTAGTGATATCTTGACCAAGAATGTATCGTGATGGTTTCAGATTCATCAACCATCGATGAGCCCCACCCGTGAGGGAGAATTGGAATGCCCGTCCCTAATCGCTCATCGGTGAATCCTTCGCCTTGCTTCAATAGACTGTGAATGATCTTAAGTGGGCCACTGGATCTCTGTCCCATCAAATTTCTCGGTGGTCCATTTAAACTTGGGAGGTAGTTTAGTTTCCGGAAAGAAGCATAATCCTTCGGCATCAATAATTTGACTTTCTACTCCTTTCATGCCCCTTAGTATTTTTCCACTTGACTCAATCATCCTTGTATGGGCCGTCTTCTTCCTTCGATTTCTTAGTCACCGGGGTAGCTTCGAATGATGGACTGTTTATGGGGTACGACACCTTCCATATCTTCGAATGCCGGGTTTATGAAAATTTTTGATGCAGTTGCATTAGGGGTACTTTCGGTCCTTGTGGTGATGCCATATTTACCCTTTCGGAGGTCAACCCTTGAGCCTCGAGTTGTAATTGGATATCCCTTACTTGCGGTAGCTATCATTCCCATGGTATCCTCTATCTTTTCCATTCTAGCATCCATAGTGTTCGGGACTTGGTTTGATCCTTCGGCCATTGATTCGGTTGATGTGGTTGAGATGGGACTAACCGGCTTTGGTGTGTACACCCTAGATAATCTCCCAAGAACGGGATCCCTTATCCAAGAGGTAGAAATGGTTGTAGTTTGGGCTGACTCCTTGGCTTGGGTACCGGAAAGGAACCCAAAAAGTGATAAATATTAGGACACTAAGATTACGGAAGTGGAAAGAAGTTAAGTACACAATCAAAGATGACTCAACCAAACAAGAGTTAGCTCCCTCATAAGAACGATCGGGTAAACATTGTCCGAGTCAATTTAATCGAATTTGATTAAGCCATGTGTTCAGTCTTGGGACCTCGTGATTCAAAAATGGATAATCCGTGGTACCAAGGTCCGCCAATTGGATTACCGAAGTCCGATGAAATTGAAATGGATATATTAATCCGTCGTCCTTATTAGGGATGATTAGCAAAGCGGTTCATAGATGAACAAACTAGTAAATTTCTTCTTGACCATGGTATCTAAGTCTTGACGGGGGATTTTCTACTCGTTTTTGAAATCGACGTGTTAACAATGAGAGATTCAACACATCGAGCTTACTTAATGGAGGGTGTATAGTGACCGTCTACTATGATGTAGAACAGGTGTATACATACCCCCATACTCCCAATGGATGAGAGTTCAAGATGCTCATCGTGTAGAATCTAACATGTTGACCAATCGAGGACAAAACGGGCGGAACCGACGTCTCGAACATGGATGTCATGGTTAAGCCGATTTTCTTGGGTTGGTTCGGGGATGAACCAAAAAATAACAAACATTGGGCTACAATCGGTTAGGACGAGAAAAGGCCACCTTGACGAGGATGGGGGTAACCTATCACCGAATGCTCGATGAATAATGGGCCCCCAATCCCTTTATATACTATGTTGCAAGGATCCAAGCGACGTGGAGTAGCATAACGCATTATCAGGCGGGCCCAAGAAACGCTCGTTAGAGGATGCTCACCTCTCGGGGTCTCACAAAGTACAGGCCAAGGTTGTGTGTTTCGCCTAGCGGGCTGCCCCATATGCATGGGACCCGGTTCGGCTACTCGCACGAATGTGTGGCTGAACCCATTCCCCCAAAGCAATAATATACAAGCATAAATATAATATCCTAAAATCTAGCATCCAATTCACACAAGGAAAGTTTTCATTTAAGAGTTTGACATTTATATCCCCATGAGTCGCCCTTTGTGAGGACAAAGATAGAAATCTTTAGAAGTCGCCACCTAGATTTAGGTCTAGGACCTTAGAAATGTGAAATCTCACCCCAAGGTAAGACTTCGATTGACTCATGACCCTTAGATTGGAATTCCGGTCCATCGAGATTGGGTAAGTGTCGGGTTACGGTTATGGGAAGGGGTTAGGCACCCAAACCGCCCGATCGAAATCGGTCTCCTATACCTTTCCTATGCTAGACTCTATTTGCTAAGCCAAACCAAACCAAGGGGTTTGATATCATTGAACCGAGTCTGTATCCATCGGATTGCCTACGTATTACGGAATTATTCGGAAACTCGGGTTCACCATCGTAGTTCGGTGTGATTAAAGTTTATGGATGTGATTTATGCTTGTGCATGATTAAGTTCTTTGTTCAAGTTGAAATTTATGCTTGAATGGTTGAGAAATCCTATGGGTTAGGAGCTGGATAGTCCATGTGGACCCGATAGATAGTCCTAGTGGATCTAAGAATAACCCTATTTGGGTTTAAATATGGATAATGTCCTAGTGGATCTATGGATAGTCCAAGTGGACTAAGATGTGGATAAATATCCTAGTGGATCTATGGATAGTCCAAGTGGATTAAGTTGTGGATCCGAATTTGGGTTTCTCCCAAATAGCCTACGTATCCTAGGGTTTGACCTAGGAATCGAATCCGCGTAGTTCGGGATGGATAACTTTTTCTAGGTTAATGATTGAGAACCTATTCTAGGTTTAGGTTTAGAACCTATTCTAGGTTTAGGGTTTGCCGAGGGCAAATCGTCCTAAATTACCCTTTTCATTTCGAATTCTAATTTTGGAAGGTTTGGCAAGGCATTCTCTTTCTTCATTAAGATTTTTTATCATTCCCATTATGCCCTTCCCAAGAATGTGGGTGCCTAAATGCACGTCCCCACACCTATGTTGTCTTCAGAGGTGTGCATATATGGCGGTTTGACTAGGGTGTTGCATAAAATAAGTTATTGCCAAAAAATAGAATATTCTATCTAGACATGGCACATAAAACATTTATGGCAAGAAAATCACATCCGGGAAAGATTGTTTTAGAAATCTTTCAAATATGGCATGTATTGCAAATAAGGCAAGAGCCTATATGGCATGATCTAGTATGCTATCTTCTAAGCATGGCAAGATCCTAATTGCAATTTTTTTCCATATTTAGGGTTTTCTACCCTAATTATTATTTTATTTCTATTTTTTAGGATTTTCTACCCTAATTGTTACTTTCTTTCCATTTTAGGGTTTTCTACCCTAATTGTAATTTTATTTCCATTTTTAGGGTTTTCTACCCTAATTATTTTCTTTCCATTTTTAGGGTTTTCTACCCTAATTATTTTCTTTCCATTTTTAGGGTTTTCTACCCTAATTATTTTCTTTCCATTTTTAGGGTTTTCTACCCTAATTATTTTCTTTCCATTTTTAGGGTTTTCTACCCTAATTATTTTCTTTCCATTTTTTAGGGTTTTCTACCCTAATTATTTTCTTTCCATTTTTAGGGTTTTCTACCCTAATTATTTTCTTTCCATTTTTAGGGTTTTCTACCCTAATTGTGACAATAAGCATTTAATATAGCATGTGAGCAAGTGTAGCAGACAAATATGGCAATAAACATGTGTATCATTCCAATCATGGCAATGTGATTATTTCAATTATGGCAATGTGATCATTCCAATTATGGCAGTGTATGCATACGAGCATCCGAACATAGCATAGCATCAAATATGGCATGTGAGAAACAACCAAAGCATATGAGAATCAATCAAAACATGATGGAACATGCAAGAAGATAACAGCTTTGTCGAGGCTGGACCAAAATGGGCACATAGGGCACTGTACTTACTCAAAAAATTCTTAAAATATATCCCTGGAAAGAAGACTCAGAGGCCAACATTTTGTCTCAAGGGAGATATTCCTAAAAGAGACCATAGGCAGGTCGAAAACATTCCCCAAGTACAGGTAAATATACTGGTCAGATCTGTTCCAGATTTTTGACCAGTTGCACCATAAATTCCAAATAAAATTCTATTCTTAATGAAAATTAAATACAGACATATGTCTATGTAGATAACTATCTGATCTAAAATTTCATTAAGAAAAACAAGTTAAAACAGTATATTTTCTTTGTGAAAAATGACTCTTTTCAATCATGCAAATCAGCACATCATGGCAGATCTGAAATCAAAGCTTTATGCACTTAAAAATTGATATCAATTCAACAAAAAATGAAAAAAATATGAAACCAGTGCCATTTTTTAGAAGACTTTCATGTCTAAAAAGTTCATGTTAAGTGGAATTTCTGATTATGGCCATAAGGCCTTTTTCTAGAGACTTTCCGATGGAGGATTGCATTACATCCGAGAAAAATAGCAATGTCAAAGACAAATTTTTTTGATATATTTCCCCAATTCCAAATGGAACGAAATTTTTAGGGTAGCCTTCTATCATATCAGAGAGACTCCCATAAAATTTTGGGCTTCAAAATCTTAGAAAAAATACATATGATGTACGTCCTAAGTTTGAACCCTAAATCTGGAATTTTCAGATCAGAAAATCACTTTATGAAATTTACAAAAAACATCAAACATCATTGTATATCAATCAAAAATTCATCATTGAATAGCTTAGACAAATTGTCATTCATGAAAAATGTTAGACCTAGACATCCTAACATTAACAAGCATGTAATAGAGCATTCATGATTGAGATTTCATGAAAATTAACCTTTTTTAACGACCTCTAAATTTGTTTTAGAGTACTAACCTTGGGCTCAAATCGAGGCGAAACCGTTGATGAAGGGTGATTGGGGATTGTATCAATCCCCTTTGAATGTGAATCCTCCTTCTCCTCTCTTCTGCTTCTTTCTCTCTTCTCTTTCTCTCTCTCTTTCACGTTTTCCTCTCTCTCTGCTCTCCTTTCTCTCTCTCACCCACGTTTTCCTCTCTTTTTGCTCTCTTTTTCTTCTCAAAATCTTTTGGATTATCTCCACAATTGAAATCTCTATTCTTTTCCACGTTTTTCTCTCCCCTCTTTCCTTTTTCTTCTCAAAAATCTTTTGGATTATGATTTACACATGTATATTGCACATATATATATTTAATAACATACATACACATACATACATACATACATGTATATATATATGTATATATATATATATATTATAATATATATAGAGACCGACCTAGGTTGACAACCGATTTGAATTGAGTTGACTGGACCGATTGGAATTCACTTGGGTTTCCTCTCCTTGTCATTTCACGGGTCATTTCCGCGTCATCCCGCATGGAATTTTTCCGATGGCCTCTATTCCAAATTTTTTTCGTTCATTTTGCGGAACATAAAAAATGAGAAATATAGGAACTTGAACCACCTCATTTGGAAGTAAAATGGTCAACTTATGAATTTTTGAAGTTTAAACGGACCAATTACCGATAATTTGGTTGACCATTGCATGAGATCCTTCGGAGACTTCTCACCGAAAATATTTTACGTCCACTTTGTAGAGCACTAAAAATGGAACATAATGAGACTGGAATCACCTGAATCCGATGTAGAACGGAAAAGATATGCGGCTTGAGTTCTAATGATCATTTTGCATGCAAGTTTGCATGGGACCCATGGCGACTTCTACCCGGGATTTTTTCGTCCACTTTGTAGAACATCATGAATGAAGAATAATGGTCTTGGAATCATCCGAATCGATGTCGGATGATCAAGATATGATGATTTGAAATTCAAGCAATCCAACTTAGGATAATTTGCATGAAGGCCCCTGGGATTATTATTTTATAATAATTTGAAACCTCCCTTATATGTAGCATCCGACTAAAATGATCATATCTTCCTCATTTGATATCGAGAATTGAGCAATTCCGGTCTCGTTTCGAAGATAATTCTATGACCCTATGCATCACGCAGATAATAGCCCATGACCCTGTTGTGAGGATCGGTGGAAAATCACAGATCTTTGGGTTAAAGGTCTGAAACCTGCCATATTGATTCACTTATGCCGAGGGTGGCAAAAATGGGGTGCTTACAGTAACAGTGTGTTGTTTCTTCGTTTTCCATGAAATCGGACTAGTACCAAGAAATATGATGTAGCCTGTGGTGGATTGTTGGGTAAAAGGACAGCCAACCCAGTCTGAATCACAATAGCCCGATAAGGCTGGAGCGATGTTGTATCACATATGAAGACCAAATGACAATGAACCTTTAAGATATCTAATGACCCGTGTGGCAGCTTGAAGATGCGGTTCCCGTGGGGCATGCATAAATTGACTCAATATCTGAATGGAAAAACAAATGTCAGGCCGAGTACATGTCAAGTATATAAGGCGGCCCACTAAGCGCTGATAAGGGGTCGGATCTGGTAGGAGAAGACCCGAATCATTGTCCAGTTTGAGATGTTGGTCCATTGGAAATTGGCTTGGCTTGCATGCAAGAAGTCCAGCATCGGAAATAATATCCAACGTATACTTTTGCTGGGACAAAATAAGGCCCTCGAATGTACGCACGATCTCTAACCCAAGAAAATAGGTTAAAACACCTAGATCTTTGATGTGAAAATGCCCACATATCATCATGCCCACATATCATCATGGGCCTGTATTTATTTTCACAGTAAACACAGGCCCATGATGATATGTGAATAACGAATTGTCGGCCAAAGATTGGATAAAACCCATCTTGTGAAGCGCATCCACAAATTTCTTATTCCATTGTCTAGGGGCTTGTTTAAGCCCATATAAGGACTTAGTGAGTTTGCAGACCAAACCAGGTGGAAGTGGGCTTCCATGGAGTTTATATCCGGGTGGGGCAAGCATATATACTTCCTCGTCAAGATCGCCATGAAGAAAGGCATTTTTAACATCAAGTTGGTAAAGGGACCAACGTTTATAAGTTGCTAAGGCAATAAGACAACGAACAGAAGTCAATTTGGCGACGGGGGCAAACGTCTCATGATAATCGAGACCCTCCATTTGAATATATCCTTTTGCAACCAACCGGGCTTTGTACCGTTCAATGGTACCATCAGCATGGCGTTTGATCTTAAAAATCCATTTACATCCAATAGCTCTCTTACCCATGGGTAAAGGCTGGACAGACCATGTGTTATTATCAACTAAAGCCCTCATTTCGTCATCCATGGCCCGTTGCCATTCTGGAATTTTGCGGGCTTGGGTAAAGGTATGAGGTTTAGAATCGGTACATAGATTGGTGACAAGAGTTTTATATGATGAACTGAAAAAGAAAAATATGAGTGTATAGGATAGGGTATACCTGATGCCGAAGAAGTGGAGACTGAGATGGGCTACTGTGTAATGGTATTGCAAATAAAATCCTGTAATCTGGATGAAGGCCGACCAATTCTAGTGGATCTTCTGACTGGAACAGCAGATTGAGGACAATGGACCATGGGCTCAATGATGGGCCCAGACAAGGATTCAATGGGTAATACATCATTGACTATGGGTGGAGACGCAGGAAGAGTATCAGGGAGCTGAGGTTCAATAGGAATGTCGTTAACTGGAAAAGGAAGAACAGTACATGGACGAGGACTATCAGATGGGAGAGTAAACGGATTGTGAGGAGTTTTATAAGGAAACACAGACTCAAAAAATAGCACATCCCGACTTGTGTAAATGAGCTTCGAATTGAGATCATACACCCGATACCCCTTTTGATTAAAAGAATAACCAACAAATATGCATGGCGAAGACCGAGGTGAAAATTTAGTTTTGTGAGGAGAAGTGTTTCTAGCGAAGCATAATGAACCAAAAATCCGAAGGTGAGTATAGGAAGGTATTTTATGAAACATGACTTCATATGGTGATTTACCGGAAAGAACTGGTGTAGGTAGCCTATTTATCAAGTAACAAGCGGTAAGGACACATTCCCCCCAAAACTGTAATGGCAAATGGGCCTGAAACCGAAGGGCCCCGGCTACTTGTATCAAATGCCTATATTTACGTTATACAACTCCATTTTGTTGAGGAGTGTAGGCACATGTCAACTGATGAGTAATCCCCAAAGTATGCAATAGGTGTTGCATAGAGTTGGATAGGAATTCAGACCCATTATCACTTCGAATACAAAGAATAGAGGCATTAAATTGAGTTTTAACCATGTTCAAAAAATGAGAAAAAAATTGAAATACCTCAGATTTATGTTTCATGAGATAGACCCATGTGGTGCGGGAAAAATCATCAACCAATGACAAGAAGTAATAGCAACCACCATGAGAGGCCGTGGAATACGGCCCCCAAATGTCACAATGAATCAATTGAAACAATACAGAAGACTTATTATCACTAGGTACAAATGGTAAATGAGACTGTTTTGCTAATGGACACACACTACATTTCTGAAAGTGAGGAGCACTGGCCGGAATGGTGGCAACAGTAGATGACGGATGACCCAACCTGAAATGCCAGGTTTCGGCTGAAGCAGAGAGAGCTGTGGGAAAACTGGTTGGCTCATAGTAATACAACCCGTTACGAAGCAGTCCCAGTCTAGTCACCATCCTCGTGCACAAATCCTGGAAAACACAAAAAGTGAGAAAAAATGTCACGGTACAATTAAGGGAAGAGGTAAGTTTGCTTACAGACAGTAAATTGAAAGCAAAAGTTGGAGCATGAAATACTTCTCTCAATTCCAGATTGGTGGACAGATGATGGGAGCCCAGTTGAGTGATGGGGTATGAAGTGCCGTCAGGAAGAGTGACTGGTGGATGGCCCTTGGATGTAGAAATTGAAGTAGGTGGCAGTGGTGAAAATGGTGAGAAGCACCAGAATCTATTACCCAGGCATTTGATTGAGAAATTTGAGAGTTAAGGCAAAGTGATATACCTGCAAAATTTGCAGTAGACGGAGCGTTTAAGAATGACAACAATTGCTGATACTGTGATGTTGTCAACGGAGGCAGAGGAGAATTATCAGACTCAGGTAGAGGAGCCAAGATGTTGGACAGAGAACTGGAGACATGCTGATTTGGTACAGAAGGCATTGTAGTAGGATGGTTCTGGGTGGCTGAATCTGCTTCAAATGCTAAATGAGATTGAACTGTAGTACCTTTATTAGGACGTGATGAGCGACGACCACCTTGAGGAAAACCATTAAGCTCATAACACGTTTCTTTAACATGGCCTTGTCTGTTGCAGTGTGTACAGTAAGGCCTTTGACGAGAATCTGGTAGTTTACCATGAGTAGAACTATTTCTTGAATAGTTGGACGAACCTTGATTAACCAAACAAGCTATGTTGTCGGGACAAATCTATTGGGCATAGAGACCGTGATGTCGCTCCTCCTGTAGAACAAGGGAGTACGCTTTGGTGGCAGTAGGTAGAGGATCCATGGCCAATATTTGACTACGGACTGTGTTGGACACATCATTCAGACCAACCAAGAACTGATAAACATGTTCAGACTGGACTTGTTCTTGAATTTTCATCATACAACCACAATTACATTCAGCAGGGATAATGAACTGACATCCCAATTGATCCCAAAGTACTTTCAATGCAGAGAAATAACCAGAAACAGACATCGATTCTTGGCGTAGCAGAGATATTTTCCTTTTCAGATCATAAATTTGTGGTCCATTTCCTTGACCATACCTGTTCTCAAGATCGATCCAGAGAGATCGTGCACTGTCAGCATAAAGCACACTTTCATGGAGATCAGATGAAAGGCTGTTGTAGATCCACGACCGAACCATGCTATCACACTGATCCCAGGCGGCTGCTGAAGCTGAATCTTGAGGTCGGGTACAAGTTCCATCGATAAACGAAAACTTATTTTTAGCACTGAGAGCTATCTACATCGCCCGTTTCCATGGTGAATAATTGTTACCATCAAGAAGATGAGTAACAAGGAGAGTACCAGGATTATCCGATGGATATAGCAGTAATGGAGATGGAAATGAGATATGTGAGGCAGAGAAAGTATTCTGAGCAGATGAAGACAAGTTTGGAACAGATCTGATTGGAGAATCGGCTCTTGGATCAGACATTTGGGACGATTTCACAAGAAACTGAAACCCTAGAAACTTGACAAATAATGAACGATACCAGAAATTTCTCAAGGATTGAAGAGAATCTTTGCAGATTTCTGCAACTCAGACCAAGAATCGACTAAACACAACCAAGAATTAAGATCTTGAAGACCTAAACTGTCAAGAAACCATGTCAAACTGAGGATTTCGGGTTTGGTTTACAGCGCAGAAACAATACACGAAAGGGACTATTCACAAGTCAGAGAAGAATCCAGAAAACAAACGGAGAAAATTTCTCCAAGAAACATGAACTTCACACCAGATCGGACGAAGTACACCAGATCGGAACCAAGAACTACAAAGAAGAAGATCTTGAACCAGATTGAAACCAAGACTACAAAAGTGAAAAACTCACCGTCGAACTACACCAGAGTGGCAGAAGTGATCAGAGACTGTGAATACCGACCGAAAGAAAAAAAAAATTTAGAAGAGCTTGTCCTGCTCTGATACCATGTTAGAAACCAATGCTTTCAGAAGAAGAAGAACTGAGTGATGAAGAACGAAGACTGAAATGAAATAAAGAACATGTTAGTCCCAGGTTGACACTGAGAGGGGGGGGGGTGAATTAGTGGCCACTAAAAACTTTTTCCACTAAACAATTTGCCCTGATGCTATGAACACGGCTGCTAAGAGCTGTTGATCAAACTGTGCTATGCTGCCTTGAGCTGATTTCTTGAGACCTTCTCACAGACAATCTGTCAAACACATTTCGTGCACACACCAACCACCCACCCACAAGTATCCATACCAGGGGCTTGGTCTGCCAAGTGTGTACACCCAGACCTGCAGCACACGGACTTCTATTCCACAATCACAATCACACGCATGGGACACACAATATAACGTGGTTCACCAATTACACATTGTGATGGCTACTCCACGGGGCAATACCCTAACCAGGGTTTCGTATATACCCGATACACAACAGAAATGCTACGGTTGCACCTACAACCCCGATGCTACAACATCAACCGCATTCACAGCTACAACTGTGCTCGAGGCACCTACCCCAACTCCAGTCAAGCACCCACTTGACAGGTTATACAAAATGGATATCATAAATCATTACAAACCCTTCCCATATATCTCTGATACAATAAGTAGGATTTGTGTGCGTGATTACCTTCCCGGCGTGATCACAGTAAGATTAGTTCTCACCAAATGGATGTTCCAAGCTCTCCAGTAGTGATAGATACGCTTCGTCAATGGAATGGACCTTCGGCATTCTTCTAACGCATCTCGCACACCATCAATCACATCAAACTGTCACTCATACTCACACTTCACTTCAAACTGCTCAAATACCCATGTGTATCAGAAGGAAGAAGGTGAAGAGTGATTTGTTCTTCAAAGAAAGCTCCAAAGCACCATTTCCCCCAAAACCACTCTATTCACCAAAACCTTGATTTTTTCGTTCTAACAGGTTCTACTCGGAGAGAGAAAGCCGTGAGTTTTTGAATCGCCTCAATCGGAGCTCGGACGGCCAAGATATGGCCAAAAGAAGTTCGGCCAGTGAGATTATTCCAAATGGAATCTCCGACCATGATTCGGTGCGCCGCGACACACCATAGCGACGCCGCATCTGACGCAACGTACATCGTTGTCGTCCGTTGATTGGCGGAGAAGGTATCTTTGTCTTCAGGCCGTTGGATCAAAGCGCAAAGGGCGGGATCTCCTCTAGGCCCTCCGATCGGCCTCATCGCGTCAGGCGCGATCGGAGTCTACGAGATCCATCGGATGCGCATCTTTTGCGCATGTGCACCATGTGCGTGCTCCACCGAATCAGGGATCCACTCCCGTGCGACGCAAACCACCATTTAATCTTGCTTCCAGCCACTCAGAAGGCTCGCGATGGAATCTTTGCGCGAATCTGACGCTATACCAGATCCCGCATTTTTGACAGCCCTCCATTTGGAATCTTGCTGTCGTGGCTTGATCCAAGCCACCCATACGGAATATGCTCTCTTCAAAATGACCAAAATACCCCTGTGAATGTGTGGTAATGCCCTGTAAGTCGATTTTTTCCAGTAAGGTTCGGACATTTTCCTTCATTGCGGCATTTCGTCGAACAGGCTGCGTGCATGCCTCTGCCCAGCGCATGCGCGCAGCGCTGGCTTGCTGCGTGCGCGCGGCGCTGGCTTGCTGCGTGCGCGCGGCGCTGGCTTGCTGCGTGCGCGCGGCGCTGGCTTGCTGCGCGCGTGCGGGCTCTGCTGCGCGGTGCTGCCGAGCAAGCCTTGCGCGCGGCATGCCTTGCGCGCGGCGCTGGCTGCTGCGTGGCCCTGCTGTGCGTGGCCCTGCTGTGCGTGGCCTGTGCGCATGCCCTGCTGGCCTATTGCCATGGGCATCGGCCCTACTGGCCAAGGCTGGCTGCCATGCTGGCCTGGCCACCCAAAGTGGGACCCACCTGGTCCCCACCCATTCTCTCTCCTCTTTCTCTCTCTTCCATTTTCTCTCTCTTCCATTTTCTCTCTCTTCTTTCTCTCCACTTCAGTTGGACTGTTTCATCAATTAAGCTTCATTCTCTTTGGCTGCTTGACTGACGGAGAGTCCTACAGATACTCTCTCTCCTCCATATCACTTTCTCTGCTTGGGTTGCCAACAATGACAACACTGACTGCACTGACTGGACAGGGTGTCAACAGAACAGAGAAATGAAAAAGGATTTCTCAAATTACTTTTTCCACACGTTTAGAGTATAGAGACCCTACTATATATACACATGCCACGTAAGCCTATTACAAGAATTTAAATAAAGAAAATAAAGAACATGACACGTGTAATGTCATGTTAACATGGTGGCCTGGGTTTGAGGAGCCTCACTTATTCTTTTCATGGTGGAAACACAAGAAGGGTGTTGCTCCTTTGAAGTTTATCTGGATGCCAATTTTCTTTGTGGTTGCTTCAACTATTTGGCGAACTAGAAACCTGGGTTGTTTTGAAGGTATCTCTCCTAACATGGTTGGTGTTATGACTTATGATTGCTGTGGGAAAATAATCTGTTCATGTCGTTAATATCTGAAATATCCAATGACGGTCATCCACTATGCAGTTATCAATGCATTAATATACATGCACAGTGAATGATAGCCACTGAATATTACTCAAGTTAACCTGAGAACATGGGGGGACTACGGTCCGATTGTCGTGGCTAAGGGTATCCGTGACCTATCCATTCAGTTCCCTTGTGTCATTTCCTCTATGATACGAGGACCGGTAAACCTCGGCTGGTGCATCAACTTCTTTGGTTTGCTCCATTCGTAGGTTGGTTTAAGGTGGATGAGGATGGGATGTGTGTAATTAGGAAATCCAAGTCTGGCTAGGCGGGTGGTGTGGTCTGTGTTTTTTCCTGGAAAAGTTTTATTTGTGTTTACTGAGCATCTTGGGGTGGGGATGAACTTAAGGCCAAGATAGTGACAGCTTTAATTTGCTTGGCTTGCGAAAAGGCTTATCGTCTGGGGTTGACGCACATATGGCTGGAATGTGGTTCCAAGGGGGTTGTTATTTGCATTCTCTCTAGGCAGATTCCATGGTTTGGAATGCAACTTTGGAATAGTATGTTGGTGACTCTGGGTTTGCTTTAGAGAAGTGAATATGGTGGCTGATGGGTTAGCTAAACTTGCTGCAACAAGTCAAATTTTTTATTCTTAGACTCATTGTCCGGATTTGGTGGCATGTGATGTCATGTGGGATGTTTCTAGGCGTCCCAGATTTAGATTTTGTTAGGAGTGTTTTGTCCTCGAAACGGCCTTTTGATGGTATTGCCGAAGGTGAGGTTTGTCTTTGAGGGTTTTTTTTCCTCCTCTTGTACTCTTTTTTCTTTTTCTAATGAAAGTTCAAGTCCCTACCCAAAAAAAAAAGAAAGTAGAACCGGAAATGAAAAACAATTGTTCCCTTTTTCCGAACAGTCGTAAAAATGCTATGACATTTTAATATTTTTTTATGATGAATTTACTAATCAAGCACACAATAGTAAGTTTATAAGTCAACAATGTTGTTAATCTCCTTAAAAATAAATCTAAAAGAATAGGATATAAAGTAACTAGACAAAGAACGAATGTCATGAACTATAGATAAAAATATTAAATATTTATTACATCAATTTTCTAGTAAATGATTTCTCCTACATATTTTACTAGCATCTCGGAGAAAGAATGTTGCTGGCTTGGAGGTATTTTAATCCATGGCATGATGATCTTCTAACACACTACAGTGCTTATGGAGTCAATTCTTCGCTCTCATGCCATTTTTTTTTGTTAGGGAGATGGTTTAATCACTTATAGGAATGTCTTTCCATAGCACACTAAACGCGCATAATAAAACAGTGCGCTAGAAAAAAGGAAGAGCAAGGGGAAAAAAGTGTTTGAACTACACAGTTCATGTTGATACTTTTTTCGACTGTCAGTCAATATGATTTTTGTGGATACATGATTAATAGTTTCAATGGCTAAGTATTATTTCACCCATACCTGTTAGTCTTTATTTTGTTCATCTTCTTTGCACTATGCTCCTACGTACATGTTGAGACATTGGAAGGAAGACTACGCATTTAAACTGCCCAAGATTGATTTGACAGAGCTAATTTCTCTGACATAATCAAACTTTATTTTACAATACAAGTGCATGATAAAAATTTGAAAACTCTTTCATTTTTTTTCACCTAAGTTTTCTCAGACAACATCTTAGATCACTATTACCCAAAAAAAAGCATCCTAGATCATTTGCCCAAAAAAAAAAAAAAAAAAAAAAAAATCCTAAATCTTCTTGTGCATTAGTACCCACAATAGTTTGATTGCTGCTAGCACGGAGCGTTAATGCAATAGTTTTCTTGCTCCATAATGCACGCCAAAAAGAAGCATCCTGTAATATTGAATATCAGTAATGCCCCCACTGTTGTTGGATCCTTATCTAACCCCATCGAAAGGGTGAAGAGATATTCCTCTTCACTTGGTGATGGGAAAACTTGGTCCTATTTTTTCCCCATGCAATAAGTAATGTTATTCTATCATGAACAAGGCACATCCATGGTTCAAGTAATCGGTATTGGATTAGTCGATTTGTATTAGTTTTGGACTGGCTGATCTTGATTTAATAGCAAATTCTTTTTTTTTTTTTTGAAGATTGATCTGATACTATCGCAAATCTTTCGCATCGGCTCTCCGTTCCGATACCCATTATTTTTTTAATATTCCTTGCCATATGTGAATCATCCTAATATCCACATCCATGATTACTAGGAAGATAAAAATAATATTTAAAATTTTAATAACGTAATAATCAATCCAAGTCATAGGGTGAGACTTTTTTTTTTACCCAAAAAAAAAAAGAAGTCATAGGATGAGACTGATTCCAAAATTGTGCCTTTCTAGTTGAGTTGGACCAATCCCGATAGATATAGATCGATCTGGATCAGTATCGAATCAATTTAGGAAACAATTGATTCCGTGTTTGATACTTAGATTTATAACCTCGGGCCCACCACTTGGGATATTATTTGCTTTATTTTATCTATTATTATTGCGTACTACTGCTACAACTACAGGCACTCTTTCTCCCACAAGGTCCCATCAGTCCATAATTGCCTATTTTGATCAGTCCAAGCTCATATTAGGGCTGCAACAAAGTTGGGTTTTTCAAAACCCCACCAAACCCTGAGTGCACGAAGCTAGGCCCAAGCCAGCCCGGCCCTGACTCATGGCTTAAAAATTCAACTCTAACCAGCCTTTAGGGCAGGGCCGGGCAGGGCCGAGCTGACCCTGATTGATCTTGACCATGGGGTGGGGAAAAGGAGATGCAGGGGCTAGGTCAAGCCAGGGAGAGAAGAAGAAGAAGAAGAAGAGACAAAGCGAAATTGGGCTGGGCTCAACCCAAGACCTCAATCTTAACTTGGCCCAGCACTGACTCAGAGCCATAAATTCTCAGTCCTAGCCCGCCGTCAAGGGTGGGTATTTCAACCCAAACCCTGTTCGAACTCAGAACAGGTCAGGACTGGCTTGGACCAACAAAACTTGCACCCCCAACTCACATCATATATCACTAGAAAACACTTTTTTTTTTAGGGGAGAGGGATTTTTACTTGGGCTGACTAACAAATAAGCTATCCAATTACCCATTAACAAGATTTTGTTATATGTGTGGGTAGAATTAAGCTGATTTTATTCATAAATTTTCTTGGCTGGGCTCCCTTTGAAGTTGCCCACCGTACAGTCCAGTTATATTCCTGCTGGATTCATTTTTTAGTGTGAGACAAAAATGGAGTATATCCAGGAGTTGATGGATGAGCATCTTGAAGAATGAAAGAGAAGAGTGGATGAAATAGAAAACCTACCGGAAAAGGCATTTGATTCTGCCAAACATATTTGCAGAAAAAGTTAAAAGGTGGATATGAATTGACCAAACAAATGCATGTGTCCTCCCAAAGTGCAGTTCAAAGGGCAAATGCATTCCATCAACTATTGTGGTTCTCTTTTTTTCTGCTTGGCCATGTTTGGTTTACTTTGAAAAGTTCAATTTGCAAGGCCATGCAGCTTTGTTTTGTCTATTTAGTACAACACTGATAACACTACCAGGTATCGGCCGATGTCGAAATCGATCTAAATAGTAAGGTCAATAATTTAGGGACACATGGGTGATATGAGTAAAAAATTAATAAAAACCAGCTTCAATGGAGACATCTGATCTGATATCGATTACTAAATCCTTGACTAGACCTCTTGGAACAATGGATTTGATTGATGAATCCAACGGTACTTATGAATGAATGCTCAAATTTTGTTAATTTTCTAGAATCCACACATAACATATGTGCAATTAGACAAGATCCACCTCAACTAAAAGTTTCTTCCTCAATAATACTAAAGATCAGCTTAGGTAAATGGTAAGACTTAAGAGGTCCCATGATTCTTTTGTTTAGCAAAGGGGTCAACACTAAAGGTGTGAAAGTGGTCTCAAATTTCATGAGAAGGGTTTGAGTGTAAATTTATCTTGTTTCTTTATCCAACATTGTCTGCCGACAGGCCAAAGAAACCTAACGGATGGCCCACAATTAACATGGGCCCATAAACAAAGGCTGAGCATCAAATATCCCTAACCATGATGGACCTCATTCACTCAAACCCTACTTATTTCACATCCTCTTTTTGGTTCCTTGCATGTCTAACTTGATTTCTCTCTCTCTCTCTCTCTCTCTCTCTCTCTCTCTCTCTCTCATATTTTAAACAAGGTATATTCCTTAGTAAAACCCTAATTTACTTGCTTGAGTCTTGAGTGGCATGGCATGATTCATGCCTTAGCTGCGAAGCTACCCATTAAAAGGAAATTACAACTGAGGGGATCTCCTAAGGCATGTTTGGAAGCTAGGAAAAAGAAAAAAAAAAAAAAAGACAAAAAAAAAAACATAATCAGACAACAATGATATCTATAAGGTCTCATTTCAAAAATTCTTTTCTTTTCTTAGCTTTCTATACATAGCCTTAGTGAACCATCTTAGGAAAAAGGCCCATCACTAGCCACCATAACTCTCCTAGATGGTGATTGCTTGTTTTCTTTGCACAATTTGGTGATTATTATTATTATTATTATTTTGGTAAAGTTTGACTGCTCTGTCCTTCAGTTAAGGAAAAATAATCAACCAAAGATTGCTATTGCTTGAAAATTACCTGGCAATGTTTGCGTATTGGAATTCTTTGAAATATGGAACTTTTCTTCATGATGAAGAAATTCTTGGCCAGACTAGATAAAAACTCTAGTGTCATCTGTGATATATAAAGTTGGTATTTAGCCTACCAAGGGTTACTTTTTGAAATTCTTTGAATGGGAAGACAAGAACTCTTTACCTACCCCAGTAAATTCTGTGTGTTAATGATAACTCTACTGTCCATTTATGACCTTTAATGGAAGATATTCAACTACTGAAATTGCTTAACATGGCTTACTTTTTGAAATTCTTTGAATGGGAAGACAAGAATCCTTACCAGTAAATTCTATCAGGTACTTTTATTCATGATGAAGAAACTTTTGGCCTGAGAGATGAAAAACTCAAGTGTCACTTGTAGTCTATTAGCCTCAGATACACCAGGTCCAATGTGAAAGAAAAACTTATGGTCCAGGTATTAATATTGAAACATGTATGGGAATTTGATTTTATACAAGAACCGAATCTGATCCATGTGTAGAGTAATTGATGGAAGAAGAAACAGTATTTACAGAGATTACTTGCCAATGTTGGGTAAAGGAATTCATCATGCAGTGTGTGTGATCAAAGCAATCCTATTCAATCTCTCCAGGATAGCATTTGCCTTCCTCTTGGCTCTTGAAGTTCCATTCCTAGCAAGCTCAGATATTGTGCCATTGAAGTCCTCCTCTTCCCTCATCACTTTCCACTTGGTCCGATCATTGAAACAGATATTGTAGAGGATGACAATACAGTTCTCCTTGGTGCGTGCACACGTAGTCTCCCTAACAATGCTAAGCAAGCCAGGCACAGCTCCGTGCTCGCCCAGTTCCTCAATTGCCCTCTGATGGCTCGACAACATTGCAAGGATTGTCAACAACTCATCAACAAGTACATGGTTCATGATCTTCTTCAGGATCACCACAGCAGCCCCTTCTTGGACAGCTTTTGCCTTGTTCTCATGGATGATACACAGATTGAAAAGTGCAGAAGCAACATCCTTCATGGCTAATGGATGACCCTCATCTAGGAGGTCGATTAGGGGTTTAAGAGCCCCTGCATTGCCTATAAGTGTCTTGTTGGAATCAAGGGCTGATAAGGTAAAGAAGGCAGCAGCTGCATTGGACCTTGTCTCAATGGTGCCATACTTCAAGGAATCAATAAGCAGAGGAATGACAACTGGGGTCTCTGCAACAAGCTTCTTATTGCTGTCATGGATTGAGAGATTCAGGACTGTTGTGATCAAGTCTTCTTGTAGATCAGGATGAATATCGATCTTACCCGTTGAAAGCGGGTGGAGCAAGTGGGGAATGGCATCTGCAGACATGCCGAACAAGGCACGAAAAGAGGGCATTCGCTTGGTAAGAAGCCTGAGCTCTTTAGCAGCTACTTTCTGCTCAGAAATAGATTGGGATAATATCTTTTCAATCAAAGATTCAAAATGTTGTCGATCTGCTTGTGTAAGAGCTTCATCTTCACTGTCTTGGAGAGAATCGGGCAGCTCGATCCCCTGATTCTTACACCACTGCGAAATCATGTTCTGGACCAGATAATTGGGGGTGAGCAGTGTATGTGAGAGGACCTGTTGGGTTTGAGGACAAGTCCTGTTTCCTTCCTTTAGCCACTTCTGGATGAAGGGTCTATCATAAGTCTGCAAAGCACAAGACAGGATTATGAAATAATCCAAAACAGATATCACCGTTTCAATTTAATTAAATAAAAGAAAGAATTGCAAATTCGTCAAGAAAGAAAGGCAAGAGTTTTGTTAAAGAGAGAGATTGAAAAAGCTAAAGTTCTATGAAGAAACAACCAGGGTGGATTTCTATCAAACTTCTTCAGTAAAAATATTTTACTTTTCTTTCCTTTCTCTCCCTGGAAACATCCAGAAATGAAAGGGATACAGATGTTTCATTCTTGAAAAGGAAAAATCTTTTAAATCCAAATCAGAATTGTTCAAGAAAGCTAATCATTTAATCAACCACAAAAATAATTTATATCTGCATAAAACCCTTTTGATCTTACAGGACAAAGAACATTAAAACCAAATCTTTATTCCAAAATGCAAGGCTTCATCTCAAAGAAAACTGTAGAAAGAAGAGAAGATACTGAGCATTCAGTCCCCACACAAAACAAGATTAAAAGGGTAAATAAATGTCAAAATTTGGTTAATACCAAAAAGCAGGATCATCACCTACTATTAAAACTCGACCCAAAACTACAATTCAAAGTAAGATATCAAATCACAGACATGAAGGACCCCTGAAAATATGGAAATTCTCAAATGGGTTTCCGAGGGACATCAATAGAAAACGAGATTCTTTAGAGGGAGAATCAAACAATGAATGAACCCTAAAAATAGCATAGCAAGAATAAGACGAAAAAGAAAGGGGGGAAAAAAAGAAACAGAAGCTAACCCTAACCTGTCCGGTAGCCAAGATAACAGGATCCCTCATGAGTTCTTTAGAGAGAGGACAACGGAAATGATCGGGACAAGCGAGTGGACCGTCGAGCTTGAGAGAGAGCGATCTTTTGAACTTCAAATCCTTCAAATCCAAAAGGGCTTCATTGGCTCGATCGAAAGTCTCTACCCTCGAGTCATCTTCGTCAACAATGTTCTTAACGAGTCTCCGAAGCTCCTTCTTCAACTCCGACGCCTTCGCCACTACTACTGGATCCGTCATAACCACTCCAGTTTTCGCCATTTTCTTTGAACAAACAAACAAACAAACAAAAATCTACAGACTACCCAAAATAAAGAAATAAAAATCAAATCCTCCGATCTCTGTTCCTGAGAAAACAGAACAGAGCAGATAGAGATTTCTCCGCCTAAGATTCTCTTCTTGTTGCATTTTTTCTCGTTCTTTCCATTTTACTCCCGAGTAAAATCAAAGTTTAAAAAACTAAAGAGGCGGAAAAAGGAATTCTCTGCCTCACATTCTACGTCTCTCTCTTAATGACTCAGTCACTATATACTAACTACGAAGAAGCCTCTCTCTCTCTCTCGCTCTCTCTCTCTCTCTCACTTCCCACTTTCTCAGTTCTTTGTCCTTGATGTCTGTGAACGAATTTCTCTCTCTCTCTATCTTTCTCGGACCTCTCTTCCTCTCTCCCGTGTCTGTTCACATGTTGTGACGGTTGATGGAGAGTTTTATGAGAGAGTGGGTCCCGCAAGCCACGTATGATTGCAATCTTAGAATCTCTGGCCGCACACCTGGCAGGTAACGCCGACTGGAGACTTTTGCTTATTCGTTGAAACTCAGTCGTCAATCGTCAATCGTCATGAGTCATGACTCATGTGACTCATGCATGCCAAATACTTTGGGAAACAGATCGATCCGGTGCTCCGATTCTTAGGTCTGTTCGATTGAGCTTCTTGCTGTATGGATGAATAAGATTTTAGTAATTGATATCGAATTGATAGATTTATATCGGTATTGGCTCAAGAAAAAATAGACTAAAATCCCTTCTCGCCCCTCGAAGAATTCCAGCGCAATCCAACAACTGGAGTTCCTCCGGTACACATCCAACTCCAGCACGATTTTTACACAGAAAAAATGGGATCATTCCAAGATCCTCACACAGATACCAAATCTACTGATTCGATCCATTGTTTTTTTTTTGTTTTTTTTAATCTTTTGATAATAAATGTTACCACCGGTCTACAAGTGATCCATAACTCCTACTATTTAAAAAATATATAATACAACAACAACAACAACAACAACAACAACAACAACAATAATAATAATAAATCTTATCTCAATTAAATGTGTTCGATTACATGGATTCTTATTTATTTATTTAAATATATATAAATAAATGAAAAAAATCAAGACCAAATTAAGGACCAATCCTAAAAAGGTGGGATTGGCTCGAACCGGATTCAATCCAAGCTGATAATGATACCTTGAATTATGACTGTAATAGGGCCTAGTTGGGCTTGGCATTTTAAAACACCAGCCAAATCCTGGGTCTCTGAAAGCTAGCCTTGAGTTCGGTTCAACCTTACTAGAGTCAAAACCCTCAACCCAGGCCCTAACCCTCACAGGGCTTAGCCGGTTTGAGTTTCGCCCTGATGCTGCAACCACCACTACCGCCCTCACGTCGACCTCCATATCCACCGCTACCACCGTAGCCACCGCTCTGACATCGTCTTGCATATCCACCGCCAGCCACCACAATAAACATAGCCATCGCCACCACCGTAGCCCCTGCCACCATTGCGGTAACCACTACCGTTGCTTCCCCTGTTTTGCGCCTCGTCCACAGTAATATTACGACCATCTTCTAGACACTGGTCGTTCATACCTTCAATAGAATTCCAAGAGTAATAAAGTCTAATAAATATGAAATATCCATAGCTTATTTTTGTTTCTCATAATAGAGAGAAGATTTTGGGGGCATATCATAATCCCGAAGGCTCTAATTGGTTGCAAGGGGAATTAACAAGAAAAAAATTAATTTTTTTTATTACTTAGAAAGGAAATTTTTATAATCATTGATTCTATTTAGTTATTAATTTATACTTCATTGAAATCCCTTGCATTTAAAAAGAAAAATAAATTTTACATCTATTAACTATCAATTCTAATTATGGTTAGAAATTTTTATCAAAAAGAAAATTATGGTTAGAAAAATTTATATAATTTATATAATCATGTTGTGTTATACCTATACAAGTTTTCTTTTTAAGTTTAAAAATTTCACTTCCCTTCTTTTTTAATTTTCCTTGCAACCAAACCGAGTCGAAGAATTATTGCCCTTTTGAATTCTCATGGACCTTTACATCTATATATACTGTGGACATGGGAAATAAAATACAACTGAAACTTTCAAAATCAAAGAGAAGGGGAGGACGTATCTTTTGAAATATTTATATCAGAGGAACAAAGCCATCCAATATCGTAAAACACTAAACAGAGAAGTCAAGCCAGATCTATCCGTTTTGATCCGATCCGATTTACATTTGCAAAGACAATGCCTCTAGAAAACGGACCTTAGATTCAATAATCTTGACATATTGATTGAAAGCCTTCTCAAGGCGTTATCTTCCTTGCTTCACGCCTGGTCCACCTAGATTTCCGATGTCCTTGTCATGTCACCGTAAGGATTGAGGAAAGACAGTGAGGTAGGCAGAGAGGCGAGACTGCCAGAGTCAGTGCAAGACTGAGGAGGAGATGCATTTAGTGTTTGAGACTGAGCATTGATAAGATCCCACTACGCACGCTCACGGCAGTTAAAAATCACAATTCAAAGTTGGAAAGATCCTCACCACCAAATCACATATTCAAGGCAGTTACAGATCTTGATTCAATCTTGGAAAGATTCTCACAACTAGATCACAAGATATGACTGATTTCTTGGAGCACAATCTCCTCAACGTACTCCATGCTACTGTTTCTTGGATTTGAAATTTGTATTTGTAATTGAATTTTGTATTTGAAATTGTTTGAATAAATGGATCTTGTAATTATCATCCACTATAAATATGTATTCATATCTGTAAAATAACAATCAAGTGAAATCAAATATTCTTTCCTTTCTATCATGGTATCAAGTGCCAACGCCTAACAGCTTCTCTGGTCCTCTTCTTATATTTAATCCTTTTTCCCTCCTTCCCCTCCCCCTCCCAAATGGCAAATTCAACACCACTACCTGAAAACACCACAATCCCTTCCATCACCATTGCTCCACCCCTAGTCACCACTGCTCCACCCCTAGTCATCTCAAATATTGCGAGTGTTATTCCCATCAAACTAAGTGGATCCAACTATCTCCTTTGGAAGTTCCTCTTTGACCTTATCCTACGAGGCCACAACTTGATGCATTATCTTGATGTTTCCACAGCCCCGCCCCCCATAGATCATCCTACCTATCCAATGTGGTATGAGACAGACCAAATGCTGTTTTCTTAGATCAATGCTAACCTTTCTGAATTTGCCCTTCCTTATGTCGTTGTAGTTAAATCATCTAAGGAAGCATGGGACATCCTCCATCGTCGCTATGCCTCTACCACACCCACTCATGTGATTTCACTCAAACGACAACTCAATTGCATAAAAAAGGGCTCCCAATCAATGCATGATTATCTCCACCAATTCAAGGTGTTTACGGATCAACTGGTTGCTTGCGAGTCCCCTATAAGTGACGATGATATGATCATTTGTTTACTCGATGGACTCCCTCTGTCATACCATCAATTCTACTCTTCAATCCGCATCCGTGCACGCTCTACTGCTCTTTCCCTTGAAGAACTCCATATGCCCCTCATTTGTAAGGAAATCAACATTGCCGAGGAAACCTCTCATGATTCCTCCACTGCATTTTAGCCACCCATCCTAGAAAATTTAATACTGGGCGTGGTTCACATTTCTCCCGTGGTGGTTTTACCCAAAACCGTGGTGGCCCCAAATGAACTCCATCTCAATTCTCAGGTTCCTTGTCACGTGTCCAACCACGATCATCCCATCCATTACTTCCTACACCGCCGAGTGTCTCTACCCAGCCCCAATGCCAAATGTGCCATAAGATGGGCCACCTTGCCATTGATTGCTATCACTGAATGGACTATGCCGACCAAGGTCGTCATCCACCCCAAAAACTAGCAGCTATGGCGGCTTTAAGTGTTACTGCTGATCATACATGGTATACAGATACTGGTGCCACTCACCACATCACTTCTAAATTAGACCAACTCACTCTCTCCTCAAAATATGATGGGTCCGACACTGTTTAAGTGGGTAATGGTCAAGGTTTGTGTATCTCCAATGTTGGTTCTACATCTATTACTTGCCCCACCTCCATCCTCCACCTAAATAATGTTTTACATTGTCCTCAAGCTTCTACTAATTTACTATCTGTCAAAAATATTTGTCGTGATAACCATTGTTTCTTTATATTTGATGACTGTGGTTTTTGTATCAAGGACAAGGCCACGGAGAGGACACTTTACCAAGGACGGATTGAGAATGGTCTCCACCCCGTCCATTCCCCATTTCGAACCACCATCACCCCTTCACCGTAGGCTCATACCACTCGTCGCGTCTCCATCGATCAGTGACACCACCGACTTAGTCACCGGTCTACAACAAACCGTTTTATCTTGTCTTTCCATTCCCAATAATATGAGCAACCATATATGCTCCTCTTGTCAACTAGGCAAAAGTAAAAGATTGCCCTTTTCCTCATCACATTCTGTGTCCAGTTGTCCCCTTGAATTAATTTATTGTGATCTTCGGGGCCCTTCCCCTACCCTTTCTTGCTATAAATGTTCTTATTAGGTGTTATTTGTGGATGATTTCACTAAATTCTCATGGTTATTCCCAATGAAGCATAAATCAGACTTTTATGATATTTTTATCTCATTCAAATCCAAAGTTGAAAATTTATTGACACAAAAAATTCCAACTCTCCGATCTGATTCTAGGGGTGAATTCATTAGCAAAATTTTTGAACAATTTTTAAATGACAATGGCATTACTCATGAATTTTCTTGCCCTCACACCCCTAAACAAAATGGCGTCGTTGAACGAAAATATCGCCATATTGTTGAAACAGATATTACCTTACTTGCCCACGCTCATATGCCCACCAAATTTTGGCTAGAAGCGTTCATGATTGCTACCTATCTCATAAATCGCATGCCCATTCTTCCAAATCACAAACCCAGTCCCTTTGAACGATTGCTTCACTTGCCACTGGACTTGTCCAACCTCCAGTCCTTTGGTTGTCTATGCTACCCTTGGTTACGTCCCTATCGCTCCAATAAACTTGAATACCGCTCATCTCAGTGTTGTTTCCTTGGCTACAACACTATTCACAAAGGTTACCGATGCTTGGACTTGTCCAACGGCAAAATCTACATATCTCGGCATGTGATTTTTGATGAATCAAAATTTCCATTCTCTTCAACCACTACCACCCCCCACACCTCCACTCAACCACTTCCTTCACACTTTGACTCCCTTAGTATTTGGCTTCCCACAACATCACAAACATGTCTCTCTCTACCTCCAACAAATCAAGTAATCAATCCCACCTCCTACCCCCACTCAAAGCTCATCATCTAATAACACTTCATTATTACAAGCCCCAGCCCCTTCCACAAGATCGTCTCCTTCAAACCCATCTCTCACTAACTCAATTACACACCTAGAGTCTACCTTGCCACCACAACCTGCACCCTACGAACCATCTTCCCCCCCCAACCACCCACACAATTTCATCATATGCGCACTAGTTCTCAATCCGGAATCTCCAAAAAGAAGGTCCTCTCCCACTCTTACACACCCTTCACCCACTACCTCATGCCCTTCTCACCACACATATTCCAGAACCAACATGTTATACACATGCTTCAAAGCATCATGAATGGCACACAGCTATGGACCAAGAATTTAATGCTCTTCTACATCAAAACACTTGGTCTTTGGTCCCCTTTCAACAGAACATGAATGTTGTAGGCAGCAAATGGGTATGCCGAGTCAAAAGAAATTCTGATGGTAGTCTGAATCGGCATAAAGCACGTCTCGTGGCAAAATGATTTCACCAACAACTGGGCATTGATTTTCTTGAAACTTTCAGTCTTATCGTCAAGCCCACAACCATCTGCATAATCCTCTCCATTATTGTCAGCAATCATTGGCCCCTTCGCCAACTTGATGTAGATTGTGCCTTTCTCCATGGTGATCTCCGTGAAACTGTATACATGGCTCAACCACTAGGTCACATTGATCCGAAGCATCCTAATCATGTATGCAAAATGCACAAGTCCATCTATGGACTCCGACAGGCTCCCTGAGCATGGTATGAGAAGTTCACATCCAAGCTCATTGACTTTGGATTCAGTATTTCTCAATCAGACCCTTCCTTATTCATCTATGTAAAAGGCACCACCATTGTATATACTGGCCGTGGTTCACATTTCTCCCGTGGTGGTTCTACCCAAAACCGTGGTGGCCCCAAATGAACTCCATCTCAATTCTCGGGTTCCTTGTCACATGGCCAACCACGATCATCCCATCCATTACTTCCAACACTGTCGAGTGTCTCTACCCGGCCCCAATGCCAAATATGCCATAAGATGGGCCACCTTTCCATTGATTGCTATCACCGAATGGACTATGCCTACCAAGGTCGTCATCCACCCCAAAAACTAGCAGCTATGACTGCTTTAAGTGTTACTGCTGATCATACATGGTATACAGATACCGGTGCCACTCACCACATCACTTCTAAATTAGACCAACTCACTCTCTCCTCCAAATATGATGGGTCTGACACTGTTTAAGTGGGTAATGGTCAAGGTTTGTGTATCTCCAATGTTGATTCTACATCGATTACTTGCCCCACCTCCATCCTCCACCTAATTAATGTTTTACATTGACCTCAAGCTTCTACTAATTTACTATCTGTCAAAAATATTTGTCGTGATAACCATTGTTTCTTTATATTTGATGACTGTGGTTTTTGTATCAAGGACAACGCCACGGAGAGGACACTTTACCAAGGATGGATTGAGAATGGTCTCTACCCCGTCCATTCCCCATTTCGAACCACCATCACCCCTTCACCGTAGGCTCATACCACTCGTCGCGTCTCCATCGATCAGTGACACCACCGACTTAGTCACCGGTCTACAACAAACCGTTTTATCTTGTCTTTCCATTCCCAATAATATAAGCAACCATATATGCTCCTCTTGTCAACTAGGAAAAAGTAAAAGATTGCCCTTTTCCTTATCACATTTTGTGTCCAGTCGTCCTCTTGAATTAATTTATTGTGATCTTCGGGGCCCTTCCCCTATCCTTTCCTGCTCTAAATATTCTTATTATGTGTTATTTGTGGATGATTTCACTAAATTCTCATGGTTATTCCCAATGAAGCATAAATCAGACTTTTATGATATTTTTATCTCATTCAAATCCAAAGTTGAAAATTTATTGACACAAAAAATCACAACTCTACGATTTGATTCTGGGGATGAATTCATTAGCAAAATTTTTGAACAATTTTTAAATGACAATGGCATTACTCATGAATTTTCTTGCCCTCACACCCCTAAACAAAATGGCGTCGTTGAATGAAAATATCGCCATATTGTTGAAACAGATATTACCTTACTTGCCCATGCTCATATGCCCACCAAATTTTGGCTAGAAACGTTCATGATTGCTACCTATCTCATAAATCGCATGCCCATTCTTCCCAATCACAAAACCAGTCCCTTTAAACGATTGCTTCACTTGCCACTGGACTTGTCTAACCTCCGGTCCTTTGGTTGTCTATGCTACCCTTGGTTACGTCCCTATCGCTCCAATAAACTTGAATACCGCTCATCTCAGGGTTGCTTCCTTGGCTACAACACTATTCACAAAGGTTACCGATGCTTGGACTTGTCCAACGGCAAAATCTACATATCTCGGCATGTGATTTTTGATGAATCAAAATTTCCATTCTCTTCAACCACTACCACCCCCCACACCTCCACTCAACCACTTCCTTTACACTTTGACTCCCTTAGTATTTGGCTTCCCACAACATCACAAACATGTCTCTCTCTACCTCCAACAAATCAAGTAATCAATCCCACCTCCTACCCCCACTCAAAGTTCATCATCTAATAACACTTCATTATTACAAGCCCCAGCCCCTTTCACAAGATCGTCTCCTTCAAACCCATCTCTCACTAACTCTATTGCACACCTAGAGTCTACCTTGCCACCACAACCTGCACCTTATGAACCATCTTCCCCCCCACCACCCACACGATTTCATCATATGCGCACTAGTTCTCAATCCGGAATCTCCAAAAAGAAGGTCCTCTCCCACTCTCACACACCCTTCACCCACTACCTCATGCCCTTCTCACCACACATATTCCAGAACCAACATGTTATACACATGCTTCAAAGCATCATGAATGGCACACAGCTATGGACCAAGAATTTAATGCTCTTCTACAGCAAAACACTTGGTCTTTGGTCCCCTTTCAACAGAACATGAATGTTGTAGGCTGCAAATGGGTATGCCGAGTCAAAAGAAATTCTAATGGTAGTCTGAATCGGCATAAAGCACGTCTCGTGGGAAAATGATTTCACCAACAACTGGGCATTGATTTTCTTGAAACTTTCAGTCCTATCGTCAAGCCCACAACCATCTGCATAATCCTCTCCATTATTGTCAGCAATCATTGGCCCCTTCGCCAACTTGATGTAGATTGTGCCTTTCTCAATGGTGATTTCCGTGAAACTGTATACATGGCTCAACCACTAGGTCACATTGATCCGAAGCATCCTAATCATGTATGCAAAATGCACAAGTCCATCTATGGACTCCGACAGGCTCCCTGAGCATGGTATGAGAAGTTCACATCCAAGCTCTTTGACTTTGGATTCAGTATTTCTCAATCAGACCCTTCCATATTCATCTATGTAAAAGGCACCACCATTGTATATACTGGCCGTGGTTCACATTTCTCCCATGGTGGTTCTACCCAGAACCGTGGTAGCCCCAAATGAACTCCATCTCAATTCTCGGGTTCCTTGTCACATGGCCAACCATGATCATCCCATCCATTACTTCCTACACAGCCGAGTGTCTCTACCCGGCCCCAATGCCAAATATGCCATAAGATGGGCCACCTTTCCATTGATTGCTATCACCGAATGGACTATGCCTACCAAGGTCGTCATCCACCCCAAAAACTAGCAGCTATGGCTGCTTTAAGTGTTACTGCTGATCATACATGGTATACAGATACCGGTGCCACTCACCACATCACTTCTAAATTAGACCAACTCACTCTCTCCTCCAAATATGATGGGTCTGACACTGTTTAAGTGGGTAATGGTCAAGGTTTGTGTATCTCCAATGTTGATTCTACATCGATTACTTGCCCCACCTCCATCCTCCACCTAATTAATGTTTTACATTGACCTCAAGCTTCTACTAATTTACTATCTGTCAAAAATATTTGTCGTGATAACTATTGTTTCTTTATATTTGATGACTGTGGTTTTTGTATCAAGGACAAGGCCACGGAGAGGACACTTTACCAAGGATGGATTGAGAATGGTCTCTACCCCGTCCATTCCCCATTTCGAACCACCATCACCCCTTCACCGTAGGCTCATACCACACGTCGCGTCTCCATCGATCAGTGACACCACCGACTTAGTCACCGGTCTACAACAAACCGTTTTATCTTGTCTTTCAATTCCCAATAATATAAACAACCATATATGCTCCTCTTGTCAACTAGGAAAAAGTAAAAGATTGCCCTTTTCCTTATCTCATTTTGTGTCAAGTCGTCCTCTTGAATTAATTTATTGTGATCTTCGGGGCCCTTCCCCTATCCTTTCCTGCTCTAAATATTCTTATTATGTGTTATTTGTGGATGATTTCACTAAATTCTCATGGTTATTCCCAATGAAGCATAAATCAGACTTTTATGATATTTTTATCTCATTCAAACCCAAAGTTGAAAATTTATTGCCACAAAAAATCACAACTCTACGATCTGATTCTGGGGATGAATTCATTAGCAAAATTTTTGAACAATTTTTAAATGACAATGGCATTACTCATGAATTTTCTTGCCCTCACACCCCTAAACAAAATGGGGTGGTTGAATGAAAATATCGCCATATTGTTGAAACAGATATTACCTTACTTGCCCATGCTCATATGCCCACCAAATTTTGGCTAGAAACGTTCACGATTGCTACCTATCTCATAAATCGCATGCCCATTCTTCCCAATCACAAAAGCAGTCCCTTTGAACGATTGCTTCACTTGCCACTGGACTTGTCTAACCTCCGGTCCTTTGGTTGTCTATGCTACCCTTGGTTACGTCCCTATCGCTCCAATAAACTTGAATACCGCTCATCTCAGTGTTGTTTCCTTGGCTACAGAACTATTCACAAAGGTTACCGATGCTTGGACTTGTCCAACGGCAAAATCTACATATCTCGGCATGTGATTTTTGATGAATCAAAATTTCCATTCTCTTCAACCACTACCACCCCCCACACCTCCACTCAACCACTTCCTTCACACTTTGACTCCCTTAGTATTTGGCTTCCCACAACATCACAAACATGTCTCTCTCTACCTCCAACAAATCAAGTAATCAATCCCACCTCCTACCCCCACTCAAAGCTCATCATCTAATAACACTTCATTATTACAAGCCCCAGCCCCTTCCACAAGATCGTCTCCTTCAAACCCATCTCTCATTAACTCTATTACACACCTAGAGTCTACCTTGCCACCACAACCTGCACCTTACGAACCATCTTCCCCCCCCCCACGCACACGATTTCATCATATGCGCACTAGTTCTCAATCCGGAATCTCCAAAAAGAAGGTCCTCTCCCACTCTCACACACCCTTCACCCACTACCTCATGCCCTTCTCACCACACATATTCCAGAACCAACATGTTATACACATGCTTCAAAGCATCATGAATGGCACACAGCTATGGACCAAGAATTTAATGCTCTTCTACAGCAAAACACTTGGTCTTTGGTCCCCTTTCAACAGAACATGAATGTTGTAGGCTGCAAATGGGTATGCCGAGTCAAAAGAAATTCTGATGGTAGTCTGAATCGGCATAAAGCACGTCTCGTGGCAAAATGATTTCACCAACAACTGGGCATTGATTTTCTTGAAACTTTCAGTCCTATCGTCAAGCCCACAACCATCTGCATAATCCTCTCCATTATTGTCAGCAATCATTGGCCCCTTCGCCAACTTGTTGTAGATTGTGCCTTTCTCCATGGTGATCTCCGTGAAACTGTATACATGGCTCAACCACTAGGTCACATTGATCCGAAGCATCCTAATCATGTATGCAAAATGCACAAGTCCATCTATGGACTCCGACAGGCTCCCTTAGCATGGTATGAGAAGTTCACATCCAAGCTCTTTGACTTTGGATTCAGTATTTCTCAATCAGACCCTTCCTTATTCATCTATGTAAAAGGCACCACCATTGTATATACTGGCCGTGGTTCACATTTCTCCCGTGGTGGTTCTACCCAAAACCGTGGTGGCCCCAAATGAACTCCATCTCAATTCTCGGGTTCCTTGTCACATGGCCAACCACTATCATCCCATCCATTACTTCCTACACTGCCGAGTGTCTCTACCCGGCCCCAATGCCAAATATGCCATAAGATGGGCCACCTTTCCATTGATTGCTATCACCGAATGGACTATGCCTACCAAGGTCGTCATCCACCCCAAAAACTAGTAGCTATGGCTGCTTTAAGTGTTACTGCTGATCATACATGGTATACAGATACCGGTGCCACTCACCACATCACTTCTAAATTAGACCAACTCACTCTCTCCTCCAAATATGATGGGTCTGACACTGTTTAAGTGGATAATGGTCAAGGTTTGTGTATCTCCAATGTTGATTCTACATCTATTACTTGCCCCACCTCCATCCTCCACCTAAATAATGTCTTACATTGTCCTCAAGCTTCTACTAATTTATTATCTGTCAAAAATATTTGTCGTGATAACCATTGTTTCTTTATATTTGATGACTGTGGTTTTTGTATCAAGGACAAGGCCACGGAGAGGACACTTTACCAAGGATGGATTGAGAATGGTCTCTACCCCGTCCATTCCCCATTTCGAACCACCATCACCCCTTCACCGTAGGCTCATACCACTCGTCGCGTCTCCATCGATCAGTGACACCACCGACTTAGTCACCGGTCTACAACAAACCGTTTTATCTTGTCTTTCCATTCCCAATAATATAAGCAACCATATATGCTCCTCTTGTCAACTAGGCAAAAGTAAAAGATTGCCCTTTTCCTTATCACATTTTGTGTCCAGTCGTCCTCTTGAATTAATTTATTGTGATCTTCGGGGCCCTTCCCCTATCCTTTCCTGCTCTAAATATTCTTATTATGTGTTATTTGTGGATGATTTCACTAAATTCTCATGGTTATTCCCAATGAAGCATAAATCAGACTTTTATGATATTTTTATCTCATCAAATCCAAAGTTGAAAATTTATTGACACAAAAAATCACAACTCTACGATCTGATTCTGGGGATGAATTCATTAGCAAAATTTTTGAACAATTTTTAAATGACAATGGCATTACTCATGAATTTTCTTGCCCTCACACCCCTAAACAAAATGGGGTCGTTGAATGAAAATATCGTCATATTGTTGAAATAGATATTACCTTACTTGCCCATGCTCATATGCCCACCAAATTTTGGCTAGAAACGTTCATGATTGCTACCTATCTCATAAATCGCATGCCCATTCTTCCCAATCACAAAACCAGTCCCTTTGAACGATTGCTTCACTTGCCACTGGACTTGTCTAACCTCCGGTCCTTTGGTTGTCTATGCTACCCTTGGTTACGTCCCTATCGCTCCAATAAACTGGAATACCGCTCATCTCAGTGTTGTTTCCTTGGCTACAGCACTATTCACAAAGGTTACTGATGCTTGGACTTGTCCAACGGCAAAATCTACATATCTCGGCATGTGATTTTTGATGAATCAAAATTTCCATTCTCTTCAACCACTACCACCCCCCACACCTCCACTCAACCAGTTCCTTCACACTTTGACTCCCTTAGTATTTGGCTTCCCACAACATCACAAACATGTCTCTCTCTACCTCCAACAAATCAAGTAATCAATCCCACCTCCTACCCCCACTCAAAGCTCATCATCTAATAACACTTCATTATTACAAGCCCCAACCCCTTCCACAAGATCGTCTCCTTCAAACCCATCTCTCACTAACTCTATTACACACCTAGAGTCTACCTTGCCACCACAACCTGCACCTTACGAACCATCTCTCCCCCCACCACCCACACGATTTCATCATATGCGCACTAGTTCTCAATCCGGAATCTCCAAAAAGAAGGTCCTCTCCCACTCTCACACACCCTTCACCCTCTACCTCATGCCCTTCTCACCACACATATTCCAGAACCAACATGTTATACACATGCTTCAAAGCATCATGAATGGCACACAGCTATGGACCAAGAATTTAATGCTCTTCTACAGCAAAACACTTGGTCTTTGGTCCCCTTTCAACAGAACATGAATGTTGTAGGCTGCAAATGGGTATGCCGAGTCAAAAGAAATTCTGATGGTAGTCTGAATCGGCATAAAGCACGTCTCGTGGCAAAATGATTTCACCAACAACCCGGGCATTGATTTTCTTGAAACTTTCAGTCCTATCGTCAAGCCCACAACCATCTGCATAATCCTCTCCATTATTGTCAGCAATCATTGGCCCCTTCGCCAACTTGATGTAGATTGTGCCTTTCTCCATGGTGATCTCCGTGAAACTGTATACATGGCTCAACCACTAGGTCACATTGATCCGAAGCATCCTAATCATGTATGCAAAATGCACAAGTCCATCTACGGACTCCGACAGGCTCCCTGAGAATGGTATGAGAAGTTCACATCCAAGCTCTTTGACTTTGGATTCAGTATTTCTCAATCAGACCCTTCCTTATTCATCTATGTAAAAGGCACCACCATTGTATATACTGGCCGTGGTTCACATTTCTCCCGTGGTGGTTCTACTCAAAACCGTGGTGGCCCCAAATGAACTCCATCTCAATTCTCGGGTTCCTTGTCACATGGCCAACCACGATCATCCCATCCATTACTTCCTACACTGCCGAATGTCTCTACCCGGCCCCAATGCCAAATATGCCATAAGATGGGCCACCTTTCCATTGATTGCTATCACCGAATGGACTATGCCTACCAAGGTCGTCATCCACCCCAAAAACTAGCAGCTATGGCTACTTTAAGTGTTACTGCTGATCATACATGGTTTACAGATACCGGTGCCACTCACCACATCACTTCTAAATTAGACCAACTCACTCTCTCCTCCAAATATGATGGGTCTGACACTGTTTAAGTGGGTAATGGTCAAGGTTTGTGTATCTCCAATGTTGATTCTACATCTATTACTTGCCCCACCTCCATCCCCCACCTAAATAATGTTTTACATTGTCCTCAAGCTTCTACTAATTTACTATCTATCAAAAATATTTGTCGTGATAACCATTGTTTCTTTATATTTGATGACTGTGGTTTTTGTATCAAGGACAAGGCCACGGAGAGGACACTTTACCAAGAATGGATTGAGAATGGTCTCTACCCCGTCCATTCCCCATTTCGAACCACCATCACCCCTTCACCGTAGGCTCATACCACTCGTCGCGTCTCCATCGATCAGTGACACCACCGACTTAGTCACCGGTCTACAACAAACCGTTTTATCTTGTCTTTCCATTCCCAATAATATAAGCAACCATATATGCTCCTCTTGTCAACTAGGCAAAAGTAAAAGATTGCCCTTTTCCTTATCACATTTTGTGTCCAGTCGTCCTCTTGAATTAATTTATTGTGATCTTCGGGGCCCTTCCCCTATCCTTTCCTGCTCTAAATATTCTTATTATGTGTTATTTGTGGATGATTTCACTAAATTCTCATGGTTATTCCCAATGAAGCATAAATCAGACTTTTATGATATTTTTATCTCATTCAAATCCAAAGTTGAAAATTTATTGACACAAAATATCACAACTCTATGATCTAATTATGGGGATGAATTCATTAGCGAAATTTTTGAACAATTTTTAAATGACAATGGCATTACTCATGAATTTTCTTGCCCTCACACCCCTAAACAAAATGGCGTCGTTGAATGAAAATATCGCCATATTGTTGAAACAGATATTACCTTACTTGCCCATGCTCATATGCCCACAAAATTTTGGCTAGAAGCGTTCATGATTGCTACCTATCTCATAAATCGCATGCCCATTCTTCCCAATCACAAAACTAGTCCCTTTGAACGATTGCTTCACTTGCCACTAGACTTGTCCAACCTCCGGTCCTTTGGTTGTCTATGCTACCCTTGGTTATGCCCCTATCGCTCCAATAAACTTGAATACCGCTCATCTCAATGTTGTTTCCTTGGCTACAACACTATTCACAAAGGTTACCGATGCTTGGACTTGTCCAACGAAAAAATCTACATATCTCGGCATGTGATTTTTGATGAATCAAAATTTCCATTCTCTTCAACCACTACCACCCCCCACACCTCCACTCAACCAGTTCCTTCACACTTTGACTCCCTTAGTATTTGGCTTCCCACAACATCACAAACATGTCTCTCTCTATCTCCAACAAATCAAGTAATCAGTCCCACCTCCTACCCCCACTCAAAGCTCATCATCTAATAACACTTCATTATTACAAGCCCCAACCCCTTCCACAAGAACGTCTCCTTCAAACCAATCTCTCACTAACTCTATTACACACCTAGAGTCTACCTTGCCACCACAACTTGCACCCTACGAACCATCTTCCCCCCCCCCACCCACACAATTTCATCATATGCGCACTAATTCTCAATCCAGAATCTCCAAAAAGAAGGTCCTCTCCCACTCTCACACACCCTTCACCCACTACCTCATGCCCTACTCACCACACATATTCCAGAACCAACATGTTATACACATGCTTCAAAGCATCATGAATGGCACACAGCTATGGACCAAGAGTTTAATGCTCTTCTACAGCAAAACACTTGGTCTTTGGTCCCTTTTCAACAGAACATGAATGTTGTAGGCTGCAAATGGGTATGCTGAGTCAAAAGAAATTCTAATGGTAGTTTGAATCGGCATAAAGCACGTCTCGTGGCAAAATGATTGCACCAACAACTGGGCATTGATTTTCTTGAAACTTTCAATCCTATCATCAAGCCCACAACCATCTGCATAATCCTCTCCATTATTGTTTGCAATCATTGGCCCCTTCGCCAACTTGATGTGGAATGTGCCTTTCTCCATGGTGATCTCCGTGAAACTGTATACATGGCTCAACCACTAGGTTACATTGATCCGAAGCATCTTAATCATGTATGAAAAATACACAAGTCCATTTATGGACTCCGACAGGCTCCCCGAGCATGGTATAAAAAGTTCACATCCAAGCTCCTTGACTTTGGATTCAATATTTTTCAATCAGCCCTTCCTTATTCATCTATGTAAAAGGCACCACCATTGTATATCTCTTACTTTATGTGGATGATATAATCCTCATGGGTAATGATTTATCTTCCATTCAAGAGTTGATATTCCACCTCAGCCACCACTTCAAAATGAAGGACATGGGCTCTCTATCCTACTTTCTAGGAGTCAGGATTCAATGGACCTCCACCAGTTTACATCTCAATCGATACAAATACATCCTCGACATCCTTCTACGTGCAAATATGGATGGCTGCAAACCTATTGGCTCTCCTTCTACACAAGATAAATTGCATCTTGCTAACAGCCCAGTTCTCACCGATCCATCTTCTTATCGAAGCATTGTCCATGGCCTACAATATGTGACACTCACACGGCCCGACATCGCCTTCTCAGTGAATCAAGTTTGCCAATTTCTCCAAGCACCTACTGAGGCCCATATGGTTGCTATCAAAATTATTTTACGATTTCTGAAGGGCACTATTACATATGGTCTTTTTCTCAAGCCTAGGCCTTTAACTATGATGGGCTACTGTGACTTAGACTGGGTTGGCTGCCCCATGGATTGTCGTTCCACAAGTGGCTTATGCATATTTCTTGGCCAAAATCTAATTTTTTGGAGTGCCAAAAAGCAACCAACGGTTGCTTGTTCGTCAACTAAGGCCAAATATCATTGCCTAGCACAGACTGCGGCTGAAATCCATTGGCTCTGTTCTTTACTTTTTGAACTTCGCTGCCCGTTTTCAACACCACTTGTATTTTGGTGTGACAACATCTTGGCAATTGCTCTCATACATAATCCGGTGTTTCATGCTCGAACCAAGCACATCGAAGTAAATTATCACTATGTTTGTGAGCTAGTAGGCCAACGTCTACTCAATGTTCGGTATGTCTCCTCTAAAGATCAAATAGCTGATATTTTCACAAAGGGTCTTAGCAGCTCATGGACAAGGTATTTACAGGGCAAGCTGCACCTTTGTTGCTCTCTGTCTAGCTTAACAGGGGCTGATAAGATCCCACCAATCACAATTCAAAGTTGGAAAGATCCTCACCACTAAATCACATATTCACGACAGTTACAGATTTTGATTCAATCTTGGAAAGATCCTCACAACCAGATCACAAGATATGACTAATTTCTTGGAGCACAATCTACTCAACGTAATCCATGCTACCATAGATGGAGCACAATCTCCTTAACGTACTCCATGCTATTGTTTTTTGTATTTGAAATTTGTATTTGAATTTTTTATTTGAAATTGTATGAATAGATGGATCTTGTAATTACCATCCAGTATAAATATTTACTCAGATGTGTAGAATAACAATCAAGTGAAATCAAATATTATTTCCTTTCTATCAGGCATATAATAGATATTTGTATATAAAATATATATGACATACTGAATATAGGGTCTACATAGTCCTAGGGTCTAGATTATGCCTTATTGTATAGTGGTCAATTGGATATTTTGTCATGCTATAGTGTTGTTAGTTTCACCGCGTGTAGAGATGTGAACGGATCAAATTTAAATGGATACAAATCCAGATACCCCTGATCGGATATCCCTAAACAGATACGTATACAAATTGAATTTGGATTTTCAACCATCTGTTTTACATCCCTTACTTATGTAACCAATACCTTCCTCTCCTGGCGGATATGATTTGAACTAAATATAACTATTTATACCTGTTGTTTTAGTCTCATGATTCTTTTTTTCTCATTCTTTAGATATTATGCCAAATCTTTAGGGTTCTCTTGAGGTCATTAATTATAATTATTGTTAATTGAATTTCTATTTACATAAGAGATATTATGTTCTAGATTATCTGAATTTGGATCCGAATATCCCTGGCCAATTATGAATAATCCTAAATGGATTATTTGGAAGTGAATCGATTTTGAATTTTGCCTATCCATTTACATACTTAACCATATGGGTGCTCATAGACAAATTTTAAATTTTGTAAAACAAATGAAGGAACAAGAAGTCACACCCTGTTTCTGATATCTCAGAGATATGACTGAGTAGCTCGTAAGCAACCTGATCCAACCCCAAGAACCAAACAAAGCTGTGTAGATCAATACCAGACCGAATATTATCCAACCCATGTAAACAAAAATCAGGTATATAAAATAACTAGCGGAAACATATAATAGGATAAGTTGAGGTTCTAATGATAAAAGATAGTTAAAAATGTCTACTTCATCTCGTCAAAACATAACTAAATTAAAAATCAAACCATAACAAAAATTTATAATCTCAATACCTTAGGCCCATTGCCATCTAGATGTCTAAACAAGAAAGTAAAAATAAACTAACTAAGACACCCACATCTACTCGAAGATGTATTACCTCCAGTGAACGTCCTCCTCCGTCACTGTCCCATCTAGATGAGTGAGACAAGAGACAGTTGACAACTCTACGAAATCAGCAACCATGGTACTTGAAGCAACATTTAAAAAAAATACATACGTACGATGAGCTCTCCAACACGAGATCAGTGAGAAATAGAACAAGCATGCAAGCACCAAAGCATGAAATTATAACATTTAGGGTCTGATAAAGGCACCAACGTAGAGAACCACCACACCAAATGTCACACCCAAAATCGACATCATTTTAGTATGACCGGATTCCCTGCAGTGCAAGTATATCCATAGCCAGGATCACATTAATGTGCTCACTCACAAAACCATTCATCCATTCACATTCACAAATAATGATCAAAATCAGAGATAATAACTAATATGACAAAATCATATTCAATAAGATCGAAACTGAGAACTAACGTGATAATTACATACTAGAAGTTTATCCATTTTGAAACCATGACATAAAAATAAAGTTAACACATACAAATATTAGCCTAGCTATCACGAGTTACACTCGCCCGGAGACAATCAATAACTAACTAAGCCAACCCTATCCACAGAGACAGCCATCACACTCGCATGTAGGACCATCTATTAATCTTCGTCTTCTGATATGGCATCAGGATAAAAAAAAACATCAGTAGTACCTGCAACACAAATCTAAAAATACGTACATACGAAAGGGTGAGCAAACCATACGTTCAGTGAGGAAATCAGCACATACAAGCAATCAAATGCATGAATACATTCTTAGTTGTTTGGTCTGTGAACAAGCATGTGCTATATTAAGACACACCAAGCATAAACATGAACTCTCAAGCACGGGTGAGGTGAATGATCCATAATTGTTCATTCCGCATGAACCATTACCCAAAGAATGAAGATAAATACCAAGGGTTATGCCAAAATACCTATCAACATTCCCCCAAGATAGGCTTCGTCCTGGCGTGAAAACTCCTAAGGCTCAACCTTTCATTGGGTACACGTCCAATCCTGAGGTACCTCCCTTCATTGGGAAACACACCAGTCCATGAGGAAAAACATCTAGAACTTGACATCATGCCTATGTTTCGTTACAAAAACACTAGAAGAAAGCAGCTGGCTCATATACAGTTCACTCCCTTCAATGGTCGGACCTCTTGTATATAAGCCTATGTTAATACCTAGACCCCTATTGGCAAGGGTTGCCAGTCACGGGATATTATACCTTAACCATGTACATTACTAATGCAGGTGCCTATACCCTAGCTTAAAGACCAAGATGAACTGTCCCATTCCAGTCATCCGGATCCTTAAGATACAAGCATAAGTCAAACAATCATGTTATCACATAATCCAACATGTTATCAAATCAAAGATATAGAAATGATGCAAGACATGACAGTTATAACAGACATTGGATGACATGTTATCAATCAAGATTCAATCCATAAACACAACAAACACATGGAAAATAGTAAAGTAAATCAAACTGATCTCCTCACCTATGATGGTGAGCTATATATTACTCTGATGTAGACAGAGTGGTTCCCATTTTTTTCCACGTCGATTTACCTATTTGCGATTGAAAGATTAATAATGTTTTGAATTGTTTGTTTATGCTTTAAATAAGTTTAGGGTATCCTCATTAGTCTTAGGGTAATGCCCTAGGGTCAATTGGTTAGGTCTAATAGTCAAAGGTTGAATAAACCATCAAAATAGAGTTACTGTCTTCGTGCGGTTGATGGTGTGGTCAACTAGTTTTGCGGTCGGTCAGATTCTTTTCATCGACTTGACGATGGTTTTCATCCCTAGTTTATCTAATTTAAGTTCCTAAGGCATATTCCTCATTAGGGTCATGTTCACAGAGAGTTTACATTGTTGTGATGTCGATTATCAGGAGCTAAATCCTATAGATTATATACATGTACAGTTATCGACTGTGAATGTCAGCTATACAACCATACGTGTCTACACTCTTAGAAAAGTATTCCATTTGAATTATCACTTTTACATGGTCCATAACATGTGTGTTGAGGTGTCAAGTGAATACACTAAGTTAGAGAAGTCAACAATGGCCGAATGGAGGTTAAACATAGAATGGACACTTCTCTGTGATCGAGCAGTCGATCACCATGGTGCGGTCAATCGGATGCATTTGATCAACCTGACGATTACAGAGAGCTCAGACTTCACTTCTTTTGATCTGATCTCTTTGGTCCATCATAGGTATTGCTTCCAAAGGGTCTATAAATGTTTTTACATTAATGAGGAATGATTCCCATCATTAATTTAGCGCAAATAAAAATCATATCTCTACTTTGGTTGGTCAATTATGGTCAACATTCGTGGTTTCGACTACAATGGCCATTAATGGTCGAGGGAATATGTCTCCCACATTATTAAAGGTTGAAGATAACCTCTGAAGTCGAGGGTTTGATAATAGTAGAGTAAGGTTCCGTTATTTACCTAAGAGTTGTTTTGCTTAATCCAATGTTTTTGGAAGCTAAGGGGAGGACCTTCAATGGAAGTTCTTCCTTCTTCTCCTTCAATCTTCTCCTAGGCTTCTCTCTAACATGAGAACTGGGTAAAGTTCTCACATGTAAGTTTTAGATTTATAAATGAAGAGGAAAAGCAATAGTTTGAGTTAGATTCCAACTCTTACTCGAATTCCTTACTTTAATCCAATTGTGATCATTAATGGTTTCTAAGTTGCCAATTGGTAATCCTATGTGTTCTATGATAGGTCTTACACTCCCTTGGGACATCTAAGGGAGGTTTGACATGGGTGGGGCCAAGCCCAACAATCAACACATTAATCAGCCCAATTATGTGATTGTGCGGTCTACAGTACTCATTTCATCGACCTGACCAATCGACTGCATGGCCTATTTGATTCGGATTGGCCATGCTTCGAATGGGTCAATATTTTAACAGGTTTTTTAATAGTTCCTACATGTCATAGACTTGATCTAAGTCTTACCTGGGATCCATTATGCTTCTAAACTGATACAGTGCTAGTGTCGTGTTGGTGGGAAGACTTGTCATGGGGCGAAAAGTTTAAATTAGCCCAAACTTTTGAGTACGGGTTTTATACCAGAGAGGATATAAACTCCCATATGCAAAGAGGGAGTAGGTACTCACCCGGTAATACCATTACACCTAGCACCTCCCAACCAAGTAGGTTCCCTCTGGTGTTAGGGCTGAACCAAGACGATGTCACCCCACGACCATCTCAAGGTTCCCCTCATTTACAAACCTACACCAGTACCTAACCCCCTACTAGCTAGGGTTGCAAAGCATAGGGATATGATACCAACCAAACCTAACATGTCAAACAATGCAACTATGTTTGTACTCCAACACGGTTCCTATCCAATTCCCCCTGCTTAAACAATGTCCTATTCCCCTCCGCCTGAACAATCTGATTCCCCCCGCTTGGATATTTATCATCCCACTAGGATACTAGAATGCAAAGTAGTGGTCACATGGAACATACAATCCCTTTCACTCAGTTATGCAGTACCACATCGGCTAACCAAACATCATGTAGTCACAACAAATAATAATTAATATGCAAATGCATGAACAATTATCACAAATATTTGATGATATGTTATACAAACAAGATGAAACACAAACATGCAAGGCTAATTAAAAACACTCCTGAAATAATGTCAAAATTTATCTCTCACATGTTAGGTGAGATCTACTCATCCTATAAAAGTCAGAGGCTTGCCCTTTCCTGCTCACGTTATACCTATAGTTAAAGTTTTCGTTATTAACATTTAGGATTGTGCTAGTTGAGTTATACCATCCCAAGCATACCTAAGTATAGTCATTGGGAAAAAAAGTAGGGTTTTTAGCTCAGAGTGAGTTTTGAGACCAACAATACCTCCTTCGGGTTTGTCTAGTTGTAAAGGCTTTGACAGTAGTCTGCGGTTGGATCCTCAGTCAAAGAGCTCTGGACCCTACTGGGGCTGTTTGGCTGTAGCTCCGGTTGCATCAGTAGCGTGATCGAACGTCCAACCGGACAACTCTAGAAGCCCTTCTGTGGGTATCCGACAACAGCTTTGTTTGCAACAGGACATGCAACTGTACACCTCCTGAGAGGTCTCCTGATTTGTAGGCCTGTCCAATTGCACGAAATTTGTAACTAGACATGCAGCTAGACATCCTCTGATTGTGTCCTCAGTCTAGATCTTGGATCTGTATCTAATCTCTGTCTGGGTTGTAGTCACTCTCTTCTTAGGTCACGGTACACGTATGGTTTTATACCTGTTACCAATCATACATCATCCACATAGGTTTCCCTTGTTAGTTATGTTTTACACTCTATGGTCTGCTATCTAGGTTTCCATCTAACGTGATTAGTACTAGTTGTGATATGTGTTTAACCATTAATGGCCACCAGAGGTTCCTTCCACGCAGCCCTCAATGATGGTTCCATCTTTGGAAGGATTTACCCTAATCTAATCCAATAATGAAGGGGTTAATACTCAAATTTGTTGGTTTTCTTTCGATGGTACTGGTAACCTTGGGAGAAAACTTGCAAAACTTCGTCATCTTCCTTTCTGGCTCTTCCCTCTCCTTGGCAACACTCCTCTTGTTTATAAACGCGTCAAAACTTTTGGGGGAGTTCTGACTTGTTGTGCACAGAAGGAAAGGGAGAGAGAGAGACACTAGAGTCTTCCACTCCAGTTGTAACTCTAACTCCCTAGGGCAAGGAGGGTCCCACGTGACAAGTAACGTATTGGACACGCATAAGGAATCCCCCCCTCCTCCTCCTTTAGTGGGAGAGGTGAGTATAGGGTGGGCCCCATACTAACCCATCATTAAGTGTTTCACAAATTATGGGATTTCACTCAACTCATACATTGTCCAACAGCATGGTCCGGTTGCTCCTGCTGTCACATTTTGCAACCGAACCTTTGCAACCGGACAGGGTTAGAATGTCTCTTGACATGTCTAACGTTAAGGGTGATTGCTTTACCATCTTACCCTTCCCGGTTTAATGCTTACTCCAGCATTGCAGCACTTTCATCTACTGTGAGAAGACCTATCACGTGTTGAAATTCAATTTAGTATGAGATTTCGGGGTGCAGGTCTTATACAAGTCATGTATGCACGTGGCTAAGGAAACCAGTCCTTTTAGCCAACAAGAGTTTATGCTTGCGTGATGCAGGAAAGTATAGAATTTTCATTCTTTCTTATGTAATACATGCATTTTCTTCTTGGTCGGGTTTCTTATAACACCAATGTGGGAGAATCTTCCACACCACATCAATGGGGTGCAGAAACCAGTAGCACAATAACACCAATGGAGGCTCACAGATTGGGGAGGAGAGGAAAAAAATACTAAATTGTAAAAGGTTGTAGGAATGGATGGATTGTTTCTTTTATTTTTTAAAAATTATTTAGGGTGGGAGAACTGGGGAGAACCTAATAATAATACGTTCACATTAAAGAGGGGGCAAACAACTCTATGTATTCTTAAAGTTCTTATCTGGGGAACGGATTCATACATGAGAGATTCTACTTAAGGGTGTAAGAAATGCACCAAAACTGTTAACCCAAGTCGACCCAAACAATTTACACAGAAACTGACAAACTATTTAGTAAACAGTTTAGTTGTGGTTTGGGTATTCACACCATTTACCATTTAACATAAATAGACATATAACCATTTATAAAAAAATTTAAATTGGCTAATTCTTGCATTTAGAAATCCATAATTCCTAACCCTAAACTTAGCCCCAAATCTTAACTTAACCTAATCCAAAATCATAACACACACAATCTCTCATTCTCTAATCTCTTACTCTACATCTTTTTGTCTCCAAAGCTCCCACCCCCTTTTAATGTTTTAGTTTTCAACAAAAACTTTTATAAATTTTAAGACTTAATCTATAAGATGACATTTGATCGACATATAGTCAAATTTGAACAGAAAATTGATGGACCAGTTTTTAGTTAAACTTTTATGATATGCTGAAAATTAAATTTTCAAATATTAAGGGAAACTGATTAATGGCAATTACACCGGTTAATCTCAACCAATTCACTAAAAAAGTAATTAGGGGAACCGATGCGTTAAATAGTCTATAAACCACAAGAAAAATGTTTAATGGAAAATTGATTAATAATCAGTTCTTGTAGCAATTTCGACACCAGTTAGTTAATTGGTTTTACTCTCCTATGCACCGCACCATTTAACCGATAATATATAAACCGTTTAACACCCTTAATTCTACTTATCACCTGTTAGTTTTATAGGAAGTGTTTTTAGTACCGCATAGAGGCATTTATTGTGATCCGATGGCTATATTCATGAATATAAAGCTAGGGTAAGGTTGTGTACATAAATCCTACCCCAGATTGTGCAATGACTGGAACTTCGTGCACTGGGTTCGCCCTTAGTGTGTGTGTATGTGTGTGTGTGTGTGTGTGTGTGTGTATGTGTGTGTGTGTGTGTGTGTATGTATGTCAAACATAGCAGAATAACACAAGTAATGGCGGTATGAAGTTTGAATAACCAATGACAATAATGACACAAGAAATTTATATGGTTCGATCAATGTGATCTACATCCATGGGCGAGAGGAGATTCTCACTAAATCAAGGAGAAAAAGAAGATTAAAAAATGAAACTTATAGAGTGGCGCGAATACACAAGATTGCAACCATCTTCAACCAATAAATAAGAACAGTAATCGCTCTTACTAGTTTCTTCTCTTTCTCACTTCCTTCTTGCTTTTTGTGGGTTGGTCAGAAAAAACTCTTCACTACTCCCTCTCTCTCTCAATTATATATATAGAAGAAAAGTGATTGAGGGAGTAGAGGAATCCTTTTACTACAACTTTCCTAATTTCTCTCTAACTAAAAAGGAAAGATAGGATACGAACCATAATAGGCCCAGATATCAAGCCACAAACTAACAATCTCCACCTTGGCTTGAAATCCTCAAACCATCAAGAAGTCGAACAGTATCTCAGATACATCTCTAAGCTTATGTGAGCTAACTCGGTGTAAGAAACAAGTGATGTGAAAAAGAACTATTTACTTCAAATCTGAAACTAGAAAACACCCCTCTTCTCGCCACGAATGCCCCAATAGGGGCTACCAATCAAGTGTGAATACCACCCAAATCCAAGCAATGCTTGAACTTGTTGGCCGTAACCGGTTTAATCAATATATCCACTGGATTGTATGCAATACTAACCTTCTTCACATTATTGTTCCTTTTGGCAACCACCTCACGAATGAAATGATATCTGACATCAATGTGTTTTGTCCGCTAGTGATGTGCTTGGTTTTGGTCAAATGTATCGTACTCTGATTGTCACAAAAGACTACTGAACTAGTTTCCTGCTGAAGCCCCAGCATGATCTTCTTTACCTTCCACAGAATATCCTTCTGGCTGAGACATGTCACACCCTAATTCCGGCTGAACCAGAAGTGTGAGTGAACTGTCACTGAACCAACGGTTTACACCAGGAACTCAATAAGACCGTGTCCACTCATACAAACCATTGTACATAACCATAATCAGAATATAATTAAATACAACAGAAGTCTTAAATTAAATGAACTGACTATTGATAATTTAAATAAAATATCCAATTATTCGGAAGACCAGAACGTAAATAATTATCCTTACATCACTTATAAATCCAATTGAAAAAAGATAAAATAAACAAATCCAATATCCTAGAGGTACACACAGAAAGGGCACTCGCATGAAGCATCATGCTCGTCCTCCCCTGCTTGCACTTCCAGGACAGCAACTCTTCCATATACTGGAGCATCCACGTAGTCCTCGACAGTGTAACCTGTATCAACATATAAAAACATGTATATATACAAGGGTGAGCTCACAACTTAGCTTAGTAAGACAATCAGACAATGCAACACACATCATGCATGAGTAACATTCACATTATGGTCTGGTTTTAAGTTTGCAATGTGCTATAGAAAGGATTGGAGGCCACCGCACCTCTATACACGATTGTGTAAATCCGCCCAATGGATCAAACACCACTGTCGTCCCACATGCACACACCATGGAATAGAGATAGAGCTAAAGCGTCTGGATCAAACACCGCCAATACTTCTCCTCTTGCCCTACCCATACCAACACGTAAGCCCCTATTGGCGAGGGCTTGCAAACTGGGCTCGCAACTAGCCAATCCTATATGTCATCATAGTAGGCCCTATCCCAGCATAGCTCCCTATGACATAGAGATAGAGCTAGACTCTAGTAGCCAGACCGGAGACCATAGTGCCACTTCCTCCCTCTGATATCCTACCAACACCAAGCATGCTAAGACATAAAAGATACGAAAAGGTGCTAGTGTGAAGAATGATCCTAGACCCCAGGCCCTTCCCACTCCACAAACCAACGAAAATAATCACATGCCTAACAGTCACATCCTAGCATAGCGAGTATGCATGAACAATTTAATAACTGAAAGTAAAGATGACATGCGAGTATGCACAAACATCATTCCACAAAATCATAATTACTAACAACGTTTTACTGTTATTAGGTTATTAGGGTTTAGGTCCGATTCCCTTACCTGACGCTTGATTGCTAACTTGCTCCGCATCACAGAATCCAAACTCGCTATCACAAGGTCCTACATGATGTTAGGGTTGAATTAGAATTAGTTTCTTAGGATTTACGTTGGTCGAAAAACCAACTGGGTCAAAAACACTCCTCACAGTCCATACCAATTGCAAGTACCGATCGTGGCACTGTGGGGAAAGGTGCAACCGGTATGGTCTACCAGTCCCCCACAGATCAGTCTCCGAGAGGTACCAGTCGTAGTATCGATTGCATATGGTGCGACCGGTATGGTCGATCAATATGCCTCCGGAAGACCATCAACTCGGTATTCGCCTTCCGTCGGTCACCCCCTATTGATTCTAGGGTTTCTCCTATACATTCTAGGGCTGAACAACGAGTTAGAGTTGTTTCATGTTCCATTCAAGTCTTAGTTTCGATGATCCTTAGCCTAGAATGCGAATCTAGGGTTCATCGACGGTATTAGGGTTTGACGACAAATTTAAGGGTTTTAGATCAAAACCTCGCCTTACATAGTATTGATCAATTCATGATTAATCATCTATAACGCTTAACTTAGAGGAAGGTTCAAGCACTTACCGTTGGTTCGCAAGTAGGGTGTTCTTCGTCCAACGGCAAACGGCAGCTCCTCTCCCTCTTTCCTTAGTTTTTTTCCTTCTTCGATCTCTTTCTCCTCTCTAAGGTTTGTGATGATCTATGAAAGAGTTCTAAGGAGGTTTAAGGGTCCTTAAATAGACTAGGATAGAGTTTAGGAAGTTTTCTTACGTTAGGAAAGTCCTTAGGCTTGATATTAGGAAAGTGGGACCCGCAGAGATCCATTTTTGGATCTAAGTAGTCTACCGGCGCAGACATACCGGTCGACCGGTACCATCGACCGGTATGAAATACCATACATTAGGTCCATTTTCATACCTAGTTGTCATCCGTTCGTCCCGTCTGGCCCGGTAATGATTGGAAGACCTATTACGACATGAATTAAAGGTTTAGATCGGGTTCATGGAGTGCGGGTCTTACAACTCCCCCACCATTAAAAGAAATTTCATCCCCGAAATTTGCAAACATGATCTTCTTTACCTTCCATAGAATATCCTTCTGGCTGAGACATGTCACACCCTAATTCCGGCTGAACCAGAAGTGTGAGTGAACTGTCACTGAACCAACGGTTTACACCAGGAACTCAATAAGACCGTGTCCACTCATACAAACCATTGTACATAACCATAATCAGAATATAATTAAATACAGCAGAAGTCTTAAATTAAATGAACTGACTATTGATAATTTAAATAAAATATCCAATTATTCAGAAGACCAGAACGTAAATAATTATCCTTACATCACTTATAAATCCAATTGAAAATAGATAAAATAAACAAATCCAATATCCTAGAGGTACACACTGAAAGGGCACTCGCATGAAGCGTCATGCTCGTCCTCCCCTGCTTGCACTTCCACTTCCAGGACAGCAACTCTTCCATATACTGGAGCATCCACGTAGTCCTCGACAGTGTAACCTGTATCAACATCTAAAAACATGTATATATACAAGGGTGAGCTCACAACTTAGCTTAGTAAGACAATCAGACAATGCAACACACATCATGCATGAGTAACATTCACATTATGGTCTGGTTTTAAGTTTGCAATGTGCTATAGAAAGGATTGGAGGCCACCGCACCTCTATACACGATTGTGTAAATCCGCCCAATGGATCAAACACCACTGCCGTCCCACATGCACACACCATGGAATAGAGATAGAGCTAAAGCGTCTGGATCAAACACCGCCAATACTTCCCCTCTTGCCCTACACATACCAACACGTCAGCCCCTATTGGCCAGGGCTTGCAAACTGGGCTCGCAACTAGCCAATCCTATATGTCATCACAGTAGGCCCTATCCCAGCATAGCTCCCTATGACATAGATATAGAGCTAGACTCTAGTAGCCAGGCCGGAGACCATAGTGCCACTTCCTCCCTCTGATATCCTACCAGCACCAAGCATGCTAAGACATAAAAGATACGAAAAGGTACTAGTGTGAGGAATGACCCTAGACCCCAGGCCCTTCCCACTCCACACACCAACGAAAATAATAACATGCCTAACAGTCACATCCTAGCATAGCGAGTATGCATGAACAATATAATAACTGAAAGTAAAGATGACATGCGAGTATGCACAAACATCATTCCACAAAATCATAATTACTAACAACGTTTTACTGTTATTAGGTTATTAGGGTTTAGGTCCGATTCCCTTACCTGACGCTTGATTGCTAACTTGCTCCGCGTCACAGAATCCAAACTCGCTATCACAAGGTCCTACATGATGTTAGGGTTGAATTAGAATTAGTTTCTTAGGGTTTACGTTGGTCGAAAAACCAACTGGGTCAAAAACACTCCTCACAGTGCATACCAGTTGCAAGTACCGATCGTGGCACTGTGGGGAAAGGTGCAACCGGTATGGTCTACCAGTCCCCCACAGATCAGTCTCCGAGAGGTACCAGTCGTAGTATCGATTGCATATGGTGCGACCGGTATGGTCGATCGATATGCCTCCGGAAGACCATCAACTCGGTATTCGCCTTCCGTCGGTCACCCCCTATTGATTCTAGGGTTTCTCCTATACATTCTAGGGCTGAACAACGAGTTAGAGTTGTTTCATGTTCCATTCAAGTCTTAGTTTCGATGATCCTTAGCCTAGAATGCGAATCTAGGGTTCATCGACGGTATTAGGGTTTGACGACAAATTTAAGGGTTTTAGATCAAAACCTCGCCTTACATAGTATTGATCAATTCATGATTAATCATCTATAACGCTTAACTTAGAGGAAGGTTCAAGCACTTACCGTTGGTTCGCAAGTAGGGTGTTCTTCGTCCAACGGCAAACGGCGGCTCCTCTCCCTCTTTCCTTAGTTCTTTTTTCTTCTTCGATCTCTTTCTCCTCTCTAGGGTTTGTGAGGATCTATGAAAGAGTTCTAAGGAGGTTTAAGGGTCCTTAAATAGACTAGGATAGAGTTTAGGAAGTTTTCTTACGTTAGGAAAGTCCTTAGGCTTGATATTAGGAAAGTGGGACCCGCAGAGATCCATTTCTGGATCTAAGTAGTCTACCCGCGCAGACATACCGGTCGACCGGTACCATCGACCGGTATGAAATACCATACATTAGGTCCATTTTCATACCTAGTTGTCATCCGTTCGTCCCGTCTGGCCCGGTAATGATTGGAAGACCTATTACGACATGAATTAAAGGTTTAGATCGGGTTCATGGAGTGCGGGTCTTATAACTCCCCCACCATTAAAAGAAATTTCATCCCCGAAATTTGCAAACATGATCTTCTTTACCTTCCACAGAATATCCTTCTGGCTGAGACATGTCACACCCTAATTTCGGCTGAACCAGAAGTGTGAGTGAACTGTCACTGAACCAACGGTTTACACCAGGAACTCAATAAGACCGTGTCCACTCATACAAACCATTGTACATAACCATAATCAGAATATAATTAAATACAGCAGAAGTCTTAAATTAAATGAACTGACTATTGATAATTTAAATAAAATATCCAATTATTCAGAAGACCAAAACGTAAATAATTATCCTTACATCACTTATAAATCCAATTGAAAATAGATAAAATAAACAAATCCAATATCCTAGAGGTACACACAGAAAGGGCACTCGCATGAAGCGTCATGCTCGTCCTCCCCTGCTTGCACTTCCACTTCCAGGACAACAACTCTTCCATATACTGGAGCATCCACGTAGTCCTCGACAGTGTGACCTGTATCAACATCTAAAAACATGTATATATACAAGGGTGAGCTCACAACTTAGCTTAGTAAGACAATCAGACAATGCAACACACATCATGCATGAGTAACATTCACATTATGGTCTGGTTTTAAGTTTGCAATGTGCTATAGAAAGGATTGGAGGCCACCGCACCTCTATACACGAGTGTGTAAATCCGCCCAATGGATCAAACACCACTGTCATCCCACATGCACACACCATGGAATAGAGATAGAGCTAAAGCGTCTGGATCAAACACCGCCAATACTTCCCCTCTTGCCCTACCCATACCAACACGTAAGCCCCTATTGGCCAGGGCTTGCAAACTGGGCTCGCAACTAGCCAATCCTATATGTCATCACAGTAGGCCCTATCCCAGCATAGCTCCCTATGACATAGAGATAGAGCTAGAGTCTAGTAGCCAGGCCGGAGACCATAGTGCCACTTCCTCCCTCTGATATCCTACCAGCACCAAGCATGCTAAGAGATAAAAGATACGAAAAGGTGCTAGTGTGAGGAATGATCCTAGACCCCAGGCCCTTCCCACTCCACACACCAACGAAAATAATCACATGCCTAACAGTCACATCCTAGCATAGCGAGTATGCATGAACAATATAATAACTGAAAGTAAAGATGACATGCGAGTATGCACAAACATCATTCCACAAAATCATAATTACTAACAACGTTTTACTGTTATTAGGTTATTAGGGTTTAGGTCCGATTCCCTTACCTGACACTTGATTGCTAACTTGCTCCGCGTCACAGAATCCAAACTCGCTATCACAAGGTCCTACATGATGTTAGGGTTGAATTAGAATTAGTTTCTTAGGGTTTACGTTGGTCGAAAAACCAACTGGGTCAAAAACACTTCTCACAGTGCATACCAGTTGCTAGTACCGATCATGGCACTATGGGGAAAGGTGCAACCGGTATGGTCTACCAGTCCCCCACAGATCAGTCTCCGAGAGGTACCAGTCGTAGTATCGATTGCATATGGTGCGACCGGTATGGTCGATCGATATGCCTCCGGAAGACCATCAACTCGGTATTCGCCTTCCGTCGGTCACCCCCTATTGATTCTAGGGTTTCTCCTATACATTCTAGGGCTGAACAACGAGTTAGAGTTGTTCCATGTTCCATTCAAGTCTTAGTTTCGATGATCCTTAGCCTAGAATGCGAATCTAGGGTTCATCGACTGTATTAGGGTTTGATGGCAAATTTAAGGGTTTTAGATCAAAACCTCGCCTTGCATGGTATTGATCAATTCACGATTAATCATCTATAACGCTTAACTTAGAGGAAGGTTCAAGCACTTACCGTTGGTTCGCAAGTAGGGTGTTCTTCGTCCAACGGCAAACGGCGGCTCCTCTCCCTCTTTCCTTAGTTCTTTTTCCTTCTTCGATCTCTTTCTCTTCTCTAAGGTTTGTGAGGATCTATGAAAGAGTTCTAAGGAGGTTTAAGGGTCCTTAAATAGACTAGGATAGAGTTTAGAAAGTTTTCTTACGTTAGGAAAGTCCTTAGGCTTGATATTAGGAAAGTGGGACCCGCAGAGATCCATTTCTGGATCTAAGTAGTCTACCCGCGCAGACATACCGGTCGACCGGTACCATCGACCGGTATGAAATACCATATATTAGGTCCATTTTCATACCTAGTTGTCATCCGTTCATCCCGTTTGGCCCGGTGATGATTGGAAGACCTATTACGAAATGAATTAAAGGTTTAGATCGGGTTCATGGAGTGCGGGTCTTACAACTCCCCCACCATAAAGAAATTTCATCCCCGAAATTTGCATGAAGGTTTCACAACTCCCCCACCCTTAAAATAAATTTTGGCCTCGAAATTTGTACGTACCTTGTTCGTCGAAAAGGTTAGGGTATTCCTTTCGCATCGCGTTCTCTTCCTCCCAAGTGATTTCTTCTACATCTTGGCTTTTCCAATGCACTTTCACATAATGGATATCCTTGCTTCAGAGATGTTGTACCTTTCGACTTGTGAGCATCACAGGTACTACTTCAAATGTTAAGTCCTCTGTCAAGTCTGGTGGGTCTGCTGTCAAGATGTGCGATGGATCCCTGATATACTTCTTCAATAAAAAAAACATGGAACACATCATGAACGCTTGACATGGATGGTGGTAGAGCCAGTTGATATGCCACATTACCACGTCTAGTCAAAATATCGTATGGTCCCACATACCTGGGGCATAGCTTCCCCCTCTTACCAAACCTTTTCAGACCTCGCACAGGTGATATCTTCAAGAACAACTTGTCACCCACTGCAAACTTCAGATCTCAACGTCGGTTATCTGCATAGTGCTTTTGTCGAACTTGAGCTGTCTTCACTCTTTCCTTGATTTGATCAATTGCTCGACAAGTTTCTTCTATGAACTCCGGTCCTACAATCCTTCTCTCTCCCACTTCATTCCATAATATAGGTGTACGACATTTCTTCCCATAGAGTGCCTGTAAGACCCGTATCAAACTAATCCGGTCTTACCACCTTGAACCAGGTCTACCCATCATGGTCGAGCCAAATGGATCAAGTACGTAAGGGAGATCGCGATCCCAGGTATTAAACTGACCCAAAAACATTAAAATAAGGGGGAGGGTCGCATACCCAGCAAGGCAGGGTCGGACCCCCCCAGTATAAAAGACAGACCCTGAGTTTTTAACCGGGGGTCGAACATTTTAGAAACAGGGGTCGATGGGATCTCTGACCCCCTCATCGACCCCCAGTCTGCCGACAGAAACCGTGAATTAGGAACTTTCTAAATTTCAATGGGATTCTTTCCTAATCTCAATGGGACTTATTTTGGGAGTTTCTACTCTATAAATAGGACGTCCCTAAGCCTCTTTCACTCCTTTTAGAACCTTAATTGGATTGAGAGAAAGAGAAGAAAAGAGAAGAGAAAGAGAAGAGAAGGAAAGTGGAGAAGAGGATCAAAGAGAAGGCTTCAGAGAAACCAGCCTAATTCTCAGGTATGGATACTATCTCCATGTAATTCTACAGACCTTAGAATAGATAGTGAAGAGGGAATGATCTAGGAGAAACCCAAATCATCCATCTATGGTTAGGTTTTCATGAAAAACAATGGGGAAGATCATAAAAATCATATAGGTGAATGAACTACGGTCTAGACCATAGAACATGTGTGGAATGGATTGTAGAAGCTAGCCATATAACCCCAAACACGAAAGAATGGACTGTAGGATGAAAATTTAACTAAACCCACAGGGGGTCACACAGGGGGTCGATGACCAATCGACCCTACCAGATCCTAACAATCGACCCCCAATGTTCGGGAAGTCTAGACTATGGGTGGTCGCACCCAGGGTCGATGGAACCTTCGACCCTGGCATCGACCCCCAGTTGACAGCATGTTTTTTAAAATCAGAATTAAATCTAATTAAATTCTATCGACTTGATTAGGTCTTCTAGTGATATAATATTGATATTTAGTTGATTTTTACAGCTTGAAAGATGATCTACAATCAAGCAAAGGTGAGGTTACAGGACCTAAACTAATTGGTTAATAATAAACTATTTTATTCTTGAGTCCAATGTCATGATTGATTCTATGCGTGTATGCTTGTTACGTGCATTCAACATGTCATCCAATATTTTTATTATTACTGTTCATGCATATTTAAATTATTGTTTATAACATGATGATGATGATGATGATAGGAATAGGCATGTGGATGTATGTGTGTGGTTGGTGTGCTTGATGCGAGCGAGTATCAGGGGGGGTGTCCTAGGCCGGGCCTCAGCACTCTAGCTCTATCTCTAACTCAAGTCTTGTCCACTGACATCGTTGTATTGCCATTACCTTAGGAGAACTATTACGTCGTAGTGTATGAGGGGAGGTGGTCTCGGACCGTGTAGTCTCTGACTTTGCCGGGGGGCCTTAGCCCTATCTCTATGGACGTATTGAGGGATGCTGGGGTGAGGCCTTGGATACACTCATTGGCATTAGGATTGGTTAGTTACGAGCCCAGTTTGCAAGCCCTCGCCAGTAGGGGCTTACGTGTTGGTATTGGTAGAGTATCAGGGAAAGTATCATAGGTCAGGCCTCAGCACTTTAGCTCTATCTATATTCCATGATGGGTGCATGTGGGATGACGAGTAACTGGGTTATTTGGGCGGCTTCACACACTCGTGTATAGAGGTGCGACGGCCACCTATCCTTTCTATAGCACATTGCAAACTTATTTATCAGACCAAAGATATGAATTGAATGCATGCATATGTTTGTTGTATTGTTTTGTTTGCTCAATGAGCCATGATGTGTGCTCACCCTCTCGACGTTGAATATTTTTAGTTGATGATGCAGGTACCACTGTTGAAGATTATATGAGTGCTCCGACGTACGTGCGTGTGTGAGGACAATGGATTTTCATATATATCTTTCGCGAAATCAAAATAGGCTCTCGCCTGGGTTACTTTGTGCATCCACGCCAATGGATGGAGTAAAATATGGAGTCGCCACCTAGATAAGGTCTAGGACCTATAAATGGTCTCTCACTTGGAGAGACACTATGACTCATGCTCAATGAATTGACTTCTAGTCTTACCAGAGAAGGGTAAGTGTCAAGTTACGAGTTGGGAAGGTGTTAGGCACCCAACTCGCCCGGTCAATGGACCGGTCTCCTTCTATCCTATCCTTTCCTACATTGTTGAAACTTATGTATGTTCAGGTCGTTCAATTTAACCTAACTAGGCAAATGGAGAACCCTAGACCAAGTTTCTAAGTTGTTCTAACTTAGGGTGCCGCCACATAGACTTGAAAAATAAAATACAAGTCAACAGATAATAAATGGATCAATGAACAAATAAATGGATAAAGAAAATGAAATAATCATGAATAAACAAATAATGAAATAAAAGAATGAATAACACAGAAAATACAACAGATAATGGATGACCGAGCTCTAGATCAAGCCGCCTACGTATCCCTGTGCGGCGAGAATCAGGCCAAACATAGTTCGTGCTGGGGGTTGTGGTTGTGGTTGTGTGTGAGGTGCTCCCTTGACAAAGGAAGCACGTGTGACCGTGCGTGAAGAGTGAACTACTCAGAGTTCTCCACATCCCTCTGCCTACGTATCTCTTTAGAGAATCAGGTTAAACGTAGTTCCCAACAATTAACGGGCTGTTGGACCCCGCATGGCATTACTGAAGAGGTGCTTGGACCTTAGAGGTACTCGGACCACAGCTCCCCGCACTCGGCAAGGCATCACTCAAGAGGTACTCGGACCTCGGAGGTGCTCGGACCTCAGAGGTACTCGAACCTCAACTCCCCGCACTCGACAAGGGTAAACTAATATCTTGGAAATGATCGGTCCGTACATCGATTCCCAAACATGGAATGACGAAATGCCCTCAGGCCACAGATGAATCTGAATAATGGCTAGGTTAGAGATCAAACATGATCCCAACCGTTATCTGACACATGAAGACAACACAAATTTGTATTTCTTTTTCTTTCTTTTCTTGTATTTTTCTTAATAAAACAAAAACAATTCTAGGGACCAACCCTATTGGTTGATGGGCTCATGACCTAGGCAGGGCCACACTAATTAGTATAGGATTTGAGAATCCCAGCAAGAATGGACTCATTGGAGTCACCCTAAAGTTTCACACCGCTGGGTGAGGGGACTCTCACATTAAGCTATTACAAGCTAAAGTGAGGGATACATCTCTTGAGGGTAGGCTTCATACACTTGCATATCAAACATGAAGTATTAAGCATGTGATTGCACTACTAAGGCACACCATGAGAGAAGAATTAGCTTACTTAAGCTATAAGCATGAACAAAATTTATCAATCACTTAATCAAAACATCATGTAAGCATCTAAGCATATAATCAGCCATCTAGCAGACTCAAGATATGACTAAAATTCAGTATGGGAGGTTCAAGCACAAAGTTATTCCAGTTTTAAAATTTTATATAAACACCAATGAGCCTAACATGTGACATCAAGCTCATGATAAAGTATATCAACAAGATGCATGGCACTGAATTCCAATACTTAAGCCACAAGTGAGCATGGTTTCTCAAATTCACAAGAAAATCTCACAATCCGGATGCGGACAGCAAGGAGGAGGTCATTTGAACATAAAAGGAAGACTAAAAAACACATTTTATAATCTGCAAACATAATAATAAAAGGGTCCATAATAAAAATAATATAAACAAAAACCTCCTTAGCCGAGGCACTCACTAGAACAAAAGAAAGGCTGGAATAACTGAGAAACAATAGTCTAACCGAAATCAGGCCTGTAGCTGTAAAAAAAAGAAACAAAAAAATAAACAAAACCACATTCTAAACCTACTGGGAATAGACAGAAAAATGAAAAATCCTAACTCAACACTCATCAAAACCTACTCTGGGAACAAGAAGAAAAGAGGGGCACAATCGAAATCCATGCTTTCCATTTCTTAGTCGAAATCTGTTGAGAACAAAAATAACAAGAAAACAAGTAGGAGTTTCACCCCTCTAACCGAAATTGTCCCTATGCAGAATCAAAGGTAAAAGGAAGACTCTATCCTACCGACCGAAACCCAGTGAGCAACAAAACAAGACCAAGAATAAATGACACATAGATAAAAAAAATAAAAAAATAAAACATAAAAAAAAAAATCCATGAACCACATCTACCCTGCTAGCCGAATCTGGCTTGGAAATGAAAAGATCATTCTCGGCAGAAGAACAAATAGAACAACCCATAAAAAAACGATTTCTATAAAGAAGTAAGGAAATTCCATTTACCTCAACAGAATCAAACAACAAGAAGGGGATATAGTCTTTCAATAGAAACAAAATTAACCAAGAACATAGGCAATAGAACAATGACCAGCTAATCAACATTATCAAGAGAGAGAAAAAAATGTAGATAACAAAAAATGTAGATAACTCAGAAAATTTTATCGAAGGATCATCAGTAAGAAACATATCTTCAAAATAAATAAAAAGAGAATGTAAACATACCTCCTGTCTTCTTCTCCTTCTTCTCTCTTCTCTGCCGCCTTTTTCTTCTTCTTCTGGTTTCACGCAAAAATGGCTGCAACTCTCTCTTTGCTCTTACTTTCTTCAGCAAGAAACCACTAGTAGTCCCCTCTTCTTCAAGAGTTAAAAAAACTCCTGCAACTTGAAATCTTTCGGTCACCCTGTGCGGTTTCTCTCTGCACATCTTCAGAGGAAATCAAAATCAGCCGAACATGTCATCTTCCTCCTATTCCCACTTTGTGGCTGCCGCCTTCCTCTGTCTTTTTTTTTTCAGTTGTGGCTTCCCTTCTCATCTCACTACCGCCTGGTCTCTCTCATATTTCCATAATTCTCTCTCGGAGAAAAATCCGAAAAACCCCATAGAATCCCCAAGATGCCTGCAATCGATTCGAGCTTCTCCCCTTAGCTTGTCCGCTCCTCCTCCTTCGGTCTTCCTCTTACTTCCTCTCCTTCCTTTTCTCTTCTCTGCCGCCTTTCCCCTCTTTTCAGATTCAACCCCCCTACTTCTTCTCCTCTCTTTTCTCTTCTTTTCTAGCCGAAATCCCTTCTTCCCCCTTTTTCCCTACTTCTTCTCGGCTTCCTCTCTTCCCTTTGCTGCCGCCCCCTTCTTTTTCTTTTCTTTTCTTTCGCCCGCAGGCGGCGCCCTCTTTTGTTTGTCTAGGTTTTTTTTCTTTTCCTAACCCTTAATCCAAGGGCCAGGATCCCTCCACTTGATCCCCTTTTAATCCATCTCATATGATAAAAATAAGAATAGAAACAAAATTACTACACAATTTATTCTAAGCCCAGACCCAAGCCCATTAGCCCATATCCTAAACACAATCTAAACTAAATCAACCGTTTTTTTTTCTTTTTTTACATTTTTTTTAGATTTTTTTCTATTTTTTAATGATTTTTCCATTTTTTTTCTTTTCATAATAACCTAAAATGGTAGGGACATTCTAACATGACCTAAAATGACAAAAATGCCCTTGATAAGAAATAGGCCAAAATGGGGGCTTACAGAATGCCCCTCTTCGGCCGAAATTTAAAATGAATGAGGGCGAAGAAAAGAAAAGACCACATTTTGGTCCATGAAAATTGTACAAAACGAAAAGAGGGGGAAACAGAACATTCTGACTAAATGTTCCGTCAGAAGAAATCAGCATACCTGACTAGGCGCTGACGAGGAAAAATGAATCTAATCGGAGCACTTGACTAAGCATTCCAATGAGAAACAGAACATTATGACTAGATGTTCCATCAGAGAATCAGCATACCTGACTAGGCGCTGAGGAGGAAAAATGAATCTAATCAGAGCACTTGACTAAACGTTCCGACGAAGAAAGAAGCAAAAATGGAGTGCTTGACTAAACATTCCGATGAGAAACAGAACATTCTGACTAGACGTTCCGTCAAGGAATCAGCACACCTGACTAGGCGCTGACGAGGAAAAATGAATCTAATCGAAGCACTTGACTAAGTGTTCCGACAAAAAAAAGCAATAAGGGAGTGCTTGACTAAGCATTCCGATGAGAAACAAAACATTCTGACTAGATGTTCTATCAAGGAATCAGCATACCTGACTAGGCGCTGACGAGGAAAAATGAATCTAATCGAAGCACTTGACTAAGTGTTCCGATGAAAAAAAGCAAAAAGGGAGTACTTGACTAAGCATTCCGATGAGAAACAGAACATTCTGACTAGATGTTCCATCAAGGAATCAGCATACCTGACTAGGTCCTGGCGAGGAAAAATGAATCTAATCAAAGCACTTGACTAAGTGTTTCGATGAAAAAAAGCAAAGATGGAGTGCTTGACTAAGCATTCCGATGAGAAACAAAACATTCTGACTAGATGTTCCATCAAGGAATCAGCATACCTGACTAGGCGCTGACGAGGAAAAATGATCTAATCGAAGCGCTTGACTAAGTGTTCCGACGAAAAAAAGCAAAGATGGAGTGCTTGACTAAGCATTCCGATGAGAAATAGAACATTCTGACTAGATGTTCCGTCAAGGAATCAGCATACCTGACTAGGCGCTGACGAGGAAAAATGAATCTAATCGAAGCACTTGACTAACTGTTCCGATGAAAAAAAGCAAAGATGGAGTGCTTGACTAAGCGTTCCGATGAGAAACAGAACATTCTGACTAGATGTTCCGTCAAGGAATCAGCATACTTGACTAGGCGCTGACGAGAGAAAGATCAGATTAGAGCGCTTGACTAAGCGTTCTAAAAGGAATCAAAACATCTAACTAGACATTTTGACAAGCTCGAATCACCTGCCAAGGTGCTCGAGAAGAACGACCAGATCACCCGCCAAGGTGTCTGACGACGACAACTAATCAAAACACCTACCAAGGCGTCTGACGAACACAATCGGATCACTTGACTAAGTACTCCGACGGTAAAAAGAAATCAGAATCACCCCTCAAGGTATCTGACAAACACAATCAGAGTATTTGACTAAGTACTCCGACGGTAAAAAGAAATCAGAATCACCCCTCGAGGTATCTGACAACACAATCGAAACACTTGACTAAGTGTTCCGACGACAAATAAAGATCAGAATCACCCCTCAGGGTACCTGACAAACACAATCGAAGTACTAAGTACACTGACGGTAAAAAGAAATCAGAATCACCCCTCAAGGTGTCTGACAAACACAATCGGAACACTTGACTAAGTGTCACGACGACAAGTAAAGATCAGAATCACTCCTTAGGGTATCTGACAAACACATCGACAAACACAATCGGAACACTCGACTAAGTGCACTGACGGTAAGCAGAAATGGAATCACCAACCAAGGTGCCCCAAGGAATGGATGTTCATAGACCACAAAATTCAGATTATCAACTCAAGTTAGGGCAGGCACTCATGACAGCACAAACACAAAGATTCAAGGCACCTCAAAACTTAAAAATCTGATATTGATGAACTTTAAAATCACTGTTAATAAGTCAAGAACTCAGTTAAAATTATCCTCTAGAAAATAAACCCTCCGCAGAAGGTATTGATAAAACAGTCACCTTTCTTTCAACATTTAGGTTCCCAAACCCATGATAGAATAGCCAAATATGGATGGGTCCATGATAGATCTGACTAAGGGCCCGAGCTGCTGGAAATCTCTTTCGTAGACGCTACTGTAGTCATTAGAGTCGGGGTTGGGTGATCCTCATAATGCCACACATCTGCAATGCTCCAAACAAAATCCTTGGTCAATTCCTTAGGAGGGGAGACATCTGTAATATCACCGACCACACTTGGCAACCTATTCAACTGACCATACAACAAGGATGGTACATAGAAGGATGAGTGAGTCAGACCCATAATTTGTACACATGAGTTTCCTCGAGTTCTCAACACTGGACATGGGGTTGACATCCACTTGCTCCTCCATGTGATATCGTCAACCTTCAAGGCTCTCAATCACTTAGGCCAGTTATGTTCCTTGTAAAAATCTGAATTCTTGGCTCTTTTCATATAATGGACGGGCCGAAATACCGAAACCTCTAAAGGTGCAAACAGACTTAGCTTCTCAGTCAACCAGATGTGTAACAGATAAGGGGAGCCGTTGAGAGTATCCGTATGAAGACGACCTCCCTTCTTGGCCCAGCTGTCTAAACCCTTTAATGTCTTGGCCAGGATTGTTGGTATGATATCAAAACCCTGCTGGAGATGCTTAATGACATCAATGATGATTGGAGAGTACAGGCGCTCATGCGTATTCAACAAGTACCTTGCGATCATACATAAACAAAAAGCCTTCCTTCGATACTCACGACCCAAACGCTAGCAAGTCTGTTGGTGGGCATACTTGGTGACCATGGCTGAGACATCGATTTTTCCGAGCTTGATGATCGGTAGAGCCTCCTTCTTGGTCCAACCAAAATATTCCCGGATCTCATGGTCGGAAGTTTCTTGCAATGGAGGGCAAAAGATCCCTTCTCACGCAGGAAAGCTAAGACATCCACGAAACTCTTCGCATGTAGGGCATATCTCTATGTTCCCAAATCTGAACACATGCATTGTAGGATTCCAAAACCTGAAAGCTGTCCCCAAAAAACCATGACAGAGTTTAACATGTCGAAGTTGGTAAAGGGCCTCTAAATCAAGATTGGCCAGAGCTCCTTTGTCATTCTGGGACATATCACGAGCCCACTCTTGCAATTGCTTATCCATTTCTGCACAAGTTAACAAATGATTAGCGTTTGACCAAACCAAAAGCAAACTTAAAGAGGCACAACCTCCACATTAAGGTTAGGGAATACTAATGGGTCATGTCGACCATACTGAGGGCATCCAAAAAAAAATCCATGTATACCTCCACAAGCTGCACATGGTATGTCGAAACGGACATGACTCTGTCTGGGCCTAAACCAACTAGATTTGTAAACAAGCATGATGCTAGAGGTCCAAGTAGACTGATAAGAAACTGCCCATATGGGTCCACCATTGGGGAGAATAGGGGCTTATCATGTAGAATGGTGGATTCACTGAGGAATCACCATTTATGGCTTAAAACAAGGGCTATTGAAATCTTTGGACGTCACCGAAGTGATGAGTGACAGATAGAGATTTCAGCCAGATTATAAACCCAATACTCACATAAAAGAGTGACATGTTCACAAGAAGCAATATAACAAAAGCCAATAAATGATGTGAAATGAAGGGCTTTATGATGGAGACTCTTGGAAAACCGTCAGATTGATAGACGGGAGAAAGAGTCTATGCCAAAAAAAAGAAGTCCTCTTCCAATAATGATCGAGTGATAAAACCAACCTTTAGTGAAAGGGGTAAGCCTAAATGGATGTTAAGGCCAACCATGCTGTCCAAGATGATCTCTCATCAAACCAACCAACATTTTTTTTTCTTTCTTTTTTCTTTTTCTCTTTTTTTTTTTTCTTTTTTTTTTCTTTTTTTTTTAATGTGGAGTTTATACAAAGTACTTTTTCACATGGTCAAGGTTGGTCAGATATTATAACTCATTTCCATCTGTATCTGTGAGACGAACAACCTTCCCTGGCAAGATCTCCTTCACTACAAAAGATCCACTCCAATTAGGATGGAACTTACCCCTGGGGTCATGTACTGGAGCTATCAGCTCTTTGAGCACCAAATCTCCGATTGCCAAATGGCGAAGACGAATTTTCTTATTAAAAGTTGTAGCAATTCTCTGTTGATATTTCTTCATATTATCTACAGCTTTGATTCGCCTTTCATCTATTAGGTTCAACTCTTCATATCTAGTCCGAAGCCATTCAGTTTTTGGGACTTGACATTCCATTAAGACCCTCAAGGATGGTACCTCTATCTCAACTGGAAGCACGGCCTCCATGCCATACACCAATGAATAAGGCGTTGCCCCAGTTGATGTTCTAATTGAGGTTCGATAAGCCCACAAAGCAAAAGGCAACTTGTCAGCCCAATTGGTAGTTGTCTCTGCCATTTTCTGAAGGATGGTCTTCATATTTTTGTTTGCTGCCTCAACAGCCCCATTTGTTTGTGGACGATAGGGAGAAGACCTATGCCTCGCAATGTGAAGCCTATCACACAACTCTTACACTTTACCCCAGAAATGTTGCCCCTGATCAGAAATCAATGCATGAGGCGTCCCATGTCGGCATATGATGTGTTCTTGCAGAAATTTGGAAACCTTGGCTGCCGTGAGCTTGGCGTAAGATTGAGCTTCAACCCATTTGGTGAAGTAATCTATAGCCACTAAGATAAACTCGTGCCCATTCGATGGTTTCGGGGAGATCTTGCCTACTACATCAATGCCCTAAGTGGAGAAAGGCCAAGGAAAGCTGAGTGTGTGCAACTCAGATGGAGGGACATGTATCAAATTGGCGTGAATCTGGCACTTATGGCATTTCTTTACGAATTCCATGTAGTCTGCCTCCATTGTGTTCCAATAGTAACCTAGGCGAAGGATTTTTTTGGCAAGCATCCGAGCATTCATGTGGGGTCCACAAATCCCTTCATGGATCTGTTCTATGATATTCTGTGCTTGCTCTTCATCCACATAGACCAGCTGCACACCATCATACGACCTCTTGTACAAGATGTTTTCATGCAAAATAAACTGAGTGGCATACTGCCTAAGGAATTTTTTCTCCCTTGAAGAAGCTTCTGGAGGATACTTCCTTTCTCTGATAAAATCCACTATTGGCGTAAACCAAGGTCTCCCATCTATCGTTAAGGCATTCACCTCCTCCAATTACGCTTGTCGCATTCTTCGCTCTATCACCAAGGGTTGCATTCTCTCATCACCTTCAAAATTGATCATTGCAGCCAAAGTTGCCAGTGCATCGGCGTATCTATTATAATCCCTTGGAGAAAACTCAAAGCTAATTTCTGAGAATTGTTGTGCCAAGCTCACAGCATACTGTCGGTATGGTTTCAATTTCTCATCCATTGTCTTCCATTCTTTGCTAATCTGATAGATCACCACTGAAGAATCTCCATATACCTTCATCTTCTGAATTCCAATGGCCAAAGCTGCCCTTAATCCTATGATGCAAGCTTCATATTCAGCCATATTATTGGTGCATTCAAAATCTAGCTGGAATGAAATGGGCACGAACATCCCGTCAAGACTAATGAATAGGACACCAGCTCCACATCCTCTATGGTTTGCAGCGCCATCAAAGAACATCACCCAAGGGTCCACCTCTCCTTCTTGGGCTTGAACAAATGCCACCTCTTCGTCTGGGAATACATCTTCCAAATTTTTCAAATCATCCACCGGGTGGGTAGACAAATGCTCGGCGATGATACTTCCTTTGATAACCTTCTGGGTGGCATAGATGATCTCAAATTCAGACAAAAGTAGTAACCATCTTGCTAGCCTTCCCGTCAATGCTGGCTTCTCAAATAAATACTTTATGGGATCCATCCGTGAAATTAGGATGATCTGATAAGAGAGCATATAATGCCTCAACCTCTTAGTAACCCAAATTAAAGCAGCACAAGTTTTCTCCAAAGGTGTATAGTTTGCTTCATAGCCTGTGAACTTTTCACTCAAATAATATATCGCCCGCTCTGTTCGACCATCTAAATCGTGCTGTGCAATCATTGATCCCATAGAGTTTTCTAGAACCAATAAATAAAGTAACAGTGGTCTCCCTGGTTCTGGAGGCACCAAAATTGGTGGATTAGCCAAGCATGCCTTGATTCTGTCGAAGGCTAACTGGCATTGTGGATTCCAAGTTTTGGGCTGATCTTTCCTCAACAATTTGAATATTGGTTCGCAGGTGGCCGTCTAATGCGTAATGAATCGACTGATGTATTGGATTCTTCCCAGAAATCCTCTAATCTCCTTCTCAGTTTTGGGTGGAGGCATTTCTGTAATGACCTTAATTTTAGATGGGTCGATCTCTATCCCCCTTTGACTGACCATGAACCCTAGCATTTTTCCAGCAGTAACCCCAAATGCACACTTTTGTGGGTTCAACCTCAGGTTGTACTGCTTGATTCTTTCAAAAAAAACCCTCAAGGCTTGGAAATGATTCTCTCTACTGATCGATTTCACTATCATATCATCAACATAAACTTCAACCTCTTTATGAATCAGGTCATGGAGGACCGTAGTGGCCATCCTTTGGTATGTGGCACTGGCATTCTTTAAACCGAAAGGCATCACCGTATAACAGTAGGTTCCCCAATAGGTTATGAAAGAAGTTTTCTCCTTATCCTTAAGCGCCATTTTAATTTGGTTATACCCTGAGAAGCCATCCATAAAAGATAGAAGGGCGTGTCTGGCAGTATTGTCCACCAATATATCAATCTTGGGCAAGGGAAAATCATCCTTAGGGCTTGCCTTATTCAGACCTCTGTAATCCACACATACACGAAGCCTACCATCCTTTTTCGGTACAATGACCACATTGGCTAACCATTCAGGGTAATTGCAAACCTCAAGAAATCCTACATTCAGCTGCTTCTCTATATCTTCTTTAACTTTCAATGTCCACTCGGGCCTGAGGCGTCTCAACTTCAATTTGGTAGGCTTCACACCAGGGGAAAGTGGAATTCTATGTTGTACCACTTCAGGGTCAATACCCGGCATGTCATCGTATGACCAAGCGAAAACTTCCTGGAATTCTTTCAATAGAACAGACAACTGGGCAGTCTCGTGATCATTTAGAGTTATGCCAACTTTTATTTCACGAGGCTGTTCAGTTGTCCCCAAATTGATCATCTTGAAGTCTTCACAGACAGGTTGGGCCTTTTGTTCCTTTAAAGCTTTAAGAGATTGCAAAAATTCAGGTGAGGGTTCATCACAAAGATCATTATCAGAACCAGAATTAGTAAGGGAAGGGGAAGTGGAAGAAGCAATATACTCGGAAGAAGTCATTTCATTAATATCATCCGAAAGAAGTACAGCAGATGAGGTCTTATCTGGGACAACAGACTCAACATCAATGACAGACTCTGTACTTGCTACAAACCTAACAGACTCAGGCCCAGACATGGCCAACCCATCAACTTCCTGGCACAGCAGGTTAGGACACATAAACTTATCTGGATAACTCCAGTTAGGGAGGACTCCAATAGTAGGGGTAATGAATTGCTTTGGGGTTGGAACTCCATTCAGGTTGCCGCTGGTGAGGGTCATCATGCTGTCCTGAAAAAGGCTGCTGAGGTTTGCAATTTCTTCTTCAGACACTGGCTCTTTCATCTGACCTTTCTTCCAAGCACTCTCAATTTCTGCCCAGTCAAGTGTACAGTCAAAGAAAATTTCAAACCCTGGGAGACGCTTCTGAGTAATCTCATCAAACCATGGCCCTAGAAATCCACAAAAGGGGAAGTCTTCTCCTTCCTTAACAAAATATCCATTGAGGGTCCGAAAGTATGAAACTGGTTCTCGATCAATGCTGCCCCACTGCAAATAATCACAGGCCATAACTGAATCCAGCTGTTGATTGTTCTGCCCATATGTTATCACTTCTGGAAACTGCACTCTCTTCACTTCTTGACTGCCCTTTCTGTTGGGTGACATTGCTGCTTTATAGAACCGGTCACTATTCTTGTATTTCTTCCTTTCTGCCCAGATGAAAGCGCTCTCTGCCTTTCGCTTTTTCAGTTTGATGAGCTTCAGATCGTCTTCATTTGGAATATATCCCACACCAAACCTATGCTCATTGATAGCAGCAAATAGTGCATTGACAACCCCTTGTTGGTTCCTGCCCAAACCCATTCCAGGAAAGTAAGATATCTTAAGGAATTGCTTGAAGAAGAACGAAAGCTTTACTGATGATTCTTGATCCATGGTAGCATTGATGTACTGATTTGAAAGCCACTCAATCGAGCATTAAGGGTTGGACCGATGCCGTCTCCAATTTCTGACTCAGTGGAAGCCAACATGTTGATAGCCCCTGGGTCAGTTGCCACTATAACTATTACACCCTTGTGCAAAAATTTGATCTTTTGATGTAGAGAGGAGACAAGTACTCCAGCTGCATGTATCCATGGCCTTCCCAATAGCATATTGAATGAGGCAGAGATATTGACCACTTGGAATTCAATCTCAAAGACAGCTGGCCCAATAGTGACGCCGATAGTAAGAACACCTAGGACATCTCGCCTAGTGTTATCATAAGCTTTTACACCATGCTTTGGAGGTGTCAAATCCGACTCCGAGAAACCCAAGTGCTTGAAAGTCTGAAGGGGAAAGATGTTCAGAGCAGATCCATTGTCAATCAAGACCAAAGGGATTGTGTTGTCCCGACAAGCAACTGTGATGTATAAGGCTTTGTTGTGACTTTTGCCCTCTGGTGGTAGGTCCAGATCCCCAAATGTTAGTGAGTTCACCGCCTGAGACTTGGTAATCAAAGAGACCAGATGGTCAGGGACAGTAGTGATTGGGACTTAGATGCTAGCCAGTGTTTTCAGAACGGCTTCCCTATGAACTGGCGATGCCATCAATAGACCCCAAATGGAAATATTGGCCTGGGTTTTTTGCAACTGTTTCAAGACTACATTCTCAGGCTCTGGTTGCTTGCCACCATGTCCTTGTTCTTTCTGCCTTGCTTGCTGTGCCAAATTTTCTGCCCTCAGTGTTGTTGGTATATATGACTTGCTAGATCTAATTTCTACTACTGACTCCTCCCTCCCAGGGATGTAGACTTCAAATTCTTCTTCATTCACACCTACTTGTGCAATCTCTTGTTCTTCGTCAGACATGTAAATGATTATGGGCTTTGTTTTTTCTACTCTCATTACATTCTCCCTTGGAAATTGTGAGGCATAGCTTTCATGATCATATATCCCTGCACCTGCTATTGCTTCCTCTGAATATCTTGGGACGAAAATCTCATATTCATCTTCTACAATGGCCACCTCACTTCCTGAATATTGAGGGATCAAAGCCTCATACTCATCTTCATATTCTTCCTCCCTTGTCACAGCTATCTCATCTTCTGAAAGACTGGGAACAAAGATCTCATATTCCTCTTCTTCTGCAACTGCCACTCCTTCCTTTGTTTGCTGCGACATGAAAATTTCATATTCATCCTCATACTCTTCATCTGATCCGATCATGTTGACATAATAGTCGCTCTTCTGATCAAAGCTTTGTGGTCGTCCTTTGGGCCGATGATCTTGACCATTCAGTGGGTTAATGAGGCTTGTTGGATTAAAGTGACTTTCATCAATTTCAATGGCCCCGATTGTATGGTGAGGTAATGGGTTGGTTGTCACAGAGGGGCGCTTTGCCCTGACCTCAAATTTCCCGTCATCGAGTAGGTCTTGGATGGCATGCCTCAAGCGAGGGTAGTTTTCAACATCATGTCCAGCCTGATTATGGTATTTACAGAAGAGTGCTGGATTAAACCATCTCGGCTTGTTTTTCGGCAAGGGTTTTGCTTCAAGAGGTGCTAACAATCCCACTTTGCACAAATTCTCAAAAGTCACCTTCCTCGACATACCAAGGTTAGTGAATTGTCTTGGTTGTTTCTGAGGGTATGGTGGGGCAAAATTTTCTTGTCTTGTGATCACAATCGGGGCTTGGGTAGCTACTACAACAACACCCTTAGAAACAGGGGTAGGATTGGGATTGAACGGTCTTGGGGAATAGGGCTTCCTACTGCTACTACCGCCAGCTTCGAATGTACTCTTCTCTTTCTTGTTAGGGAGCTCTTCCCCATGAGAAATAATGTCTTCCACTTGTTGTGCTGCAGCAATGAGAACCTCAAAGGTCAGGATGCCCTGGCCAAAACTATAATTCTTGTACATCTTATGAAGCCCCTTCATCATCATGGCCACCTGTTCTCTCTCTGGGGGACGGTCCCACATTTGTGCAGCCAATGCTTTGAACCTTGTAAGATAGGCAATAAAACTCTCACTCGGCATCTGAACCAAAGTTTCCAATTGCCTTTGAGTGGTCTCAATCTCGGTATTGTATGAATACTGCTCGATGAATGCATTATGAATATCTGCCCATGACCGGATTTGGCTAGGCCTTAGGTTCATTAGCCAACGAAGGGCACTTGCCGTTAGGGAATGTTGGAAGGCTTGACCTAATTGCTCATCAGTAAAGTCCTTGCCCCCTTTTAACAATCCAGTAAATAACCTCAGGTGGGTTCGGGGATCCCCAGTCCCGTCAAACTTCTCATCTTGCCACTTAAACTTGTCCGAAAGTCGAGATTTTGGGAAGAAAAGGAGGCCCTCTGTGTCTACCATCTGATTCTCAAATCCCTTCATACCTTTCAAAGATTGCTCCAGGAGCTCTATTTTGCTCTGAAGTTCCTGAGTCTCTGCATTGGTTTGTACTACTGCTGGAGGTGGACGCTGTGGGAATCCCCCTCCCCCATTATACGCACCGTGAGCTAGTGGAGGAACATGTGGAGGATTGGGGGGAGGAGTCTGCATCCTGCTGCCCTGATCTGGCTGTTCAGTTGGTAAAGTTGGTGGCAGACGAGTCTATAAAAAATTAGTCAGATTGATCATCATATCTTCCATTCTGGCTATTCGAGCTTCCATGGCCTCTAAGGAATTCTGATTGTTGTCTGGATTCATGGTCTTAGAACTTGCCACTGCTCGGGAAGGTATAGGATCTGATGGAGGATAGGCAACCCTAAAAAGTCTCCTAGAACAAGGGCTTCTAACCCAGGACGGTCTGGCTCTTGAAGATATAGTGACTTAGACAACTTGACTGTAACCGAAAAATCAATAAGTTAAAAGAATGAGAAATTGGGTTGGGATATGGAAGAGACAAACAGGCCCATTTATAGGATACTTGACCAAACAAAATTAGTTCACTTGTAGTATGAGTCAAATCAAATATATTTTGGTCGGATTTTCTGAATCAAACGGCATTTTAATGGACATCATGCATCTTTACCAAGTTATACTTTTGTCCCAGAATCCAAAGACACAAAACTGGTTTGACATAGAGAATTCGAACAAAATATGCTGATTTGAAAGATAAATACAAGCGATCAGCAAGCATAAGGTCACCAAGAAGGGACAAAACTATGGACAGTTCTTCTATCACATAATCAATTCATGATAAATTACTTGGTTTGCTCTCGAGGTTGATACCCCGAACGTAGAAGGTACGACATACGGGAGACGAAAATATACCGAGTGATCAGCATAGTTTCACATACCCACGTGTTGAGCCATCTATGAAAGTGTATCAACAAGGAGAACAAATCATGTTTCGTTTATCACGAATTGGGTGTGATAGACGACATAAGTCTATAGCATTATTCTTTTTTGTACCCCAAGATGATGTTAGTGTAGAGACCTAAGTGTAGGTTCTATGTCAAATGATGCATGATAGGTGGTTATAGGACCGGCAGGCTACCTTGACGGGATGCAAAATATACCTATCACCCGTATAAACGGAATGAGTCGCAGGCACGGGCATCCTTTATATACCCGAAGGTACTAGATCAAGGTTGTGGTTTCATCGGAGGGCTGCCCAAAATATTCATAATGGGTCCGTTCCAACTAACCCCGAGGTTTGGTTGATCTCATCCTCACAAATGCAATGCAAGATGAAAAAATGGAAATTAACAAACAAGTATTTACAACCACCTAACATCTAAGTATTTACAACAAACTAAAACAGCTATTTACAACATGTTATATACAAGAGTCTACAACAAATTAAACCACATGTATTTACAAGAAACCAAGATACATGTATTAACAAGAAACTAACAGGTATCTAAAAGAAACTACACAAGTATCTACAATACGATAACTTCAAAGTATTTACATCAATCACCATACAACACATCAACCTAAACATACAAGAGGGGAAAGGAAAGGAAAGAACAGAATTCGGAGTCTGACATGATTCCCCAGCGGAGTCGCCACTGTGATGACAATGGATATTCATATGTATCCTCCACGAAATCAAAATTAGGCGCTCCCTTGGTTACTTTGTGCATCCACGCCAATTAATGGAGTAAAATATGGAGTCGCCACCTAGATAAGGTCTAGGACCTATAAATGGTCTCTCACTTGGAGAGACACTTGGTCTCTCACTTGGAGACACACTATGACTCATGCTCAATGGATTGACTTCTAGTCTTACCAGAGAAGGATAAGTGTCAAGTTACGAGTTGGGAAGGTGTTAGGCACCCAACTCGCCCGGTGAATGGACCGGTCTCCTTCTGTCCTATCCTTTCCTACATTGTTGAAACTTATGTATGTTCAGGTCAGTCAATTTTGCCTAACTAGGCAAATGGGGAACCCTAGACCAAGTTTCTAAGTTGTTCTAACTTAGGGTGCCGCCACATAGACTTGAAAAATAAAATACAAGTCAACAAATAATAAATGGATCAATGAAAAAATGAATGGATAAAGAAAATGAAATAATCATGAATAAAAAAATAATAAAATAAAAGAATGAATAACACAGAAAATACAACAGATAATGGATGACCGAGCTCAAGATCAAGCCGCCTACGTATCCCTGTGCGGCGAGAATCAGGCCAAACGTAGTTCGTGCTGGGGGTTGTGGTTGTGGTTGTGTGTGAGGTGCTCCCTTGACAAAAGAAGCACGTGTGACCATGTGCGAAGGGTGAACTACTCAGAGTTCTCCACTTCCCGCTGCCTACGTATTTCTTTAGAGAATCAGGTCAAACGTAGTTTCCAACAGTTAACGGGCTGTTGGACCCCACATGGCATTACTGAAGAGGTGCTCGGACCTCAGAGTTACTCGAACCTCAGCTCCCCGCACTCGGTAAGGCATCACTCAAGAGGTACTCGGACCTCGGAGGTGCTCGGACCTCAGAGGTACTCGAACCTCAACTCCCCGCACTCGACAAGGGTAAACTAATATCTTGGAAATGATCGGTCCGTACACCAATTCCCAAACATGGGAAGACGAAATGCCCTCAGGCCACAGATGAATCTGAATAATGGCTAGGTTAGAGATCAAACATGATCCCAACCGTTATCTGACACATGAAGACAACACAAATTTGTATTTATTTTTCTTTCTTTTCTTGTATTTTTTTAATAAAACAAAAACAATTCTAGGGACCAACCCTATTGGTTGATGGGCTCATGACCTAGGCAGGGCCACACTAATTAGCATAGGATTTGAGAATCCCAGCAAGAATGGACTCATTAGAGTCACCCTAAAGTTTCACACCGCTGGGTGAGGGGACTCTCACATTAAGCTATTACAAGCTAAAGTGGGGGATACATCTCTTGAGGGTAGGCTTCATACACTTGCATATCAAACATGAAGTATTAACCATGTGATTGCACTACTAAGGCACACCATGAGAGAAGAATTAGCTTACTTAAGCTATAAGCATGAACGAAATTTATCAATCACTTAATCAAAACATCATGTAAGCATCTAAGCATATAATCAGCCATCTAGCAGACTCAAGATATGACTAAAATTCAGCATGGGAGGTTCAAGCACAAAGTTATTCCAGTTTTAAAATTTTAAATAAACACCGAGCCTAACATGTGACATCAAGCTCATGATAAAGTATATCAACAAGATGCATGGCACTGAATTCCAATACTTAACCACAAGTGAGCATGGTTTCTCAAATTCACAAGAAAATCTCACAATCCGGATGCGGACAGCAAGGAGGAGGTCATTTGAACATAAAAGGAAGACTAAAAAACACATTTTATAATATGCAAACATAACAATAAAAGGGTCCATAATAAAAATAATATAAACAAAAACCTCCTTAGCCGAGGCACTCACTAGAACAAAAGAAAGGCTGGAATAACTGAAAAAACCAAACGAAAAAAAAAAAAAAAAAAAATAAACAAAACAATAGTCTAAACCTACGGGAAAGGGAGAAAAAATGAAAAAGCCTAACTCAACCCCAACCTAGCTGTAAAAAAAGAAACAAAAAAAAGTACAACAAAACCACATTCAAAGGTAAAAAAAGACTTTATCCAAACCGGAGCAACAAAACAAGACCAAGAATAAATGACACATAGATAAAAAAATAAAAAAATAAAACATAAAAAAATCCATGAACCCTCTATCCCACGCTGGAACAAGAAAGAAAAGAGGGGCACTTGAAATCTTTAAGGAATTCCATTACCTCAACGGAATCAAACAACAAAGAAGGGGATATATTCTTTCAAGAGAAACAAAATTAACCAAGAACATAGGCAATAAAACAGTGACTAGCTAATCAACATTATCAAGAGAGAGAAAAAAATGTAGATAACAAAAGCAAATCAAATTTTAAACTTCAAAATAAATAAAAAAAAAAAAAAAAAAAAAAACCCCCCCCCCCTCCCCCCCCCCCCCCCCCCCCCCCCCCCCCCCCCCCCTCCAACTTATAAAAAAAAAAAAAAAAAAAAAACCCCCCCCCCCCCCCCCCCAAAAAAAAAAAAAAAAAAAAAACCCCCCCCCCCCCCAAAAAAAAAAAAAAAAAAAAAAAAAAAAAAATTTCTTCCACCCCACAGGTTTTTTTCTCTAAAAATTTGGGAAATCAAAATCAGCCGAACATGTCATCTTCCTCCTATTCCCACTTTGTGGCTGCCGCCTTCCTCTGTCTTTTTTTTTTCAGTTGTGGCTTCCCTTCTCATCTCACTACCGCCTGGTCTCTCTCATTATTCCATGATTCTCTCTCTGAGAAAAATCCGAAAAACCCCATAGAATCCCCAAGATGCCTGCAACCGATTCGAGCTTCTCCCCTTAGCTTGTCTGCTCCTCCTCCTTCGGTCTTCCTCCTACTTCCTCTCCTTCCTTTTCTCTTCTCTACCGCCTTTCCCCTCCTTTCAGATTCAACCCCCCTACTTCTTCTCCTCTCTTTTCTCTTCTTTTCTAGCCGAAATCCCTTCTTCCCCCTTTTTCCCTACTTCTTCTTGGCTTCCTCTCTTCCCTTTGCTGCCGCCCCCTTCTTTTTCTTTTCTTTTTGCCTGCAACAGTCCCCTCTTTTGTTTGTCTAGTTTTTTTTTTCTTTTCCTAACCCTTAATCCAAGGGCCAGGATCCCTCCACTTGATCCCCTTTCAATCCATCTCATATGATAAAAATAAGAATAGAAACAAAATTACTACACAATTTATTCTAAGCCCAGACCCAAGCCCATTAGCCCATATCCTAAACACAATCTAAACTAAATCAACCGTTTTTTTTTCTTTTTTTGCATTTTTTTAGATTTTTTTCTGTTTTTTAATATTTTTCCATTTTTTTTTCTTTTCATAATAACCTAAAATGGTAGGGACATTCTAACATGACCTAAAATGACAAAAATGCCCTTGATAAGAAATAGGCCAAAATGGGGGTCTTACAGCGTGTTGCTGCATTGGAAGCCGAATACTTAGTGGATACGCATGACTCCTCATGCGAGTGCAACTCATGCGTATTCGATTAGATTTTTCATTTGAATTCATTAAAGGAATGTAATTGATATTTTATTATTTATGTCTCAGTTGATACAACAATAACTTGATATTTTAATTATGATTATTACAGTTAGAGTTCTTAGTTTATTTACTATAAGACTTCCGCTATTGTGTATTTATTCTGATTATGGTTGTGAATGTGTATGATATTATTTTTATTGGATATAGCCTATTAGAGATCCTGGTTGAACCGTTGGTTTATTAGCGGTTCATCACACTATTCTGAATGGTGTAGAATTGGGGTGTGAAAACTTGGTATCAGAGCATCTCAGGCCTTGTCTATGAAACTATATACTTCCACAAAAGGTCGTGAACTGAGATAGGATAAAAATTTATAAGATGTAATAATAACACACCATAAGCATCTGTGTTGTTTGAGACAAAACTGAAAGAGAATAATGCATCTATTAAATGAGAAACAAATTCTTATATACAACCAAAGGAAGAACAAACATTTATATATATATATATATATATATATATATATATATATATATATATATATATATATATATATATAAAAGTAATTAAAGCAGAGTACAGTCCACAGTCTAGACAATTACTCTGAAGTACAAAAAGAAAGATAAAAGAAATACATCAAGAAGCTGGAGGTGATAGGGGAGGCGGTGCCTCACGGTCTCTATCATAGTCCTCAGCGTAGACTCTAGTCAATCAAGCTATCTGAGTCTAGGTTGTCTGGAGACTAGCTGTGAGATCAGCCACCCGCTGGTCAGTCACACGCTGAGCATCCCTAAGCTCTCCCATCCGTTGATCTGATATATGCTGAGCAGCTAGAAGCTCTCCCACCCGCTGGTCTGACACGCACTGAGCAACTAGAAGCTCTCCCACCCACTGGTCGGACAAGTGCTGAGCCTCTAGAAGCTCTCCCATCCTCAAGTCAGACATACACTGAGCCTCTCGTATCTCGTGCAAGATCCTCATCATGTCATCAGAAGGAGCATACAATGGACCAGCTGCATGCGAAGGACTAGCTGAAGAAGACGGATCAGCTCCAGTAGCATGAGTAGGTGATGGAGGAGGTATGGCATCTACATCCATGTACAGTCGATCGTCATCATCCCCATGAACCCCTGCTCCAGCGGCGGCTGCTGTTGCTGCCTCAGCGCCAGCCATCTCCACTTGAGTGCGAGGCCACACCATCGCGTTCCTCTCCTCATCGCTGACCTAGGCATCCCGCATGCCCGTCTTGCAAATAGCCTCCCAATCCAGAGGCGATGAGAAGGACTTCTCCTAAATCTTCTCATCCAAAAAATCAACCCCCAGGAGGGTAAGCAAGGTAGTGATCATGCGCCCATAAGGAAGGTTGCCAGTGTGAATGGGCAATGTGGCACTGATCATCGTCCGCATGATGATATAGGGAAGGCAGACGGGCTGCCTAGTACATATGTAGTACAACAGATACTGGGTCAACTGGGAGTCCCTCTCGTAATGACCACTCTGCGGTATCAGATTATGCTGAATGATCTTGCAGTATACTCGTAAATCTGAACGCAGATAACTCCCTTTCATCTCCCAGCGATCAGGTCTGATGAACTGATGATCGATCTCAGTCCTCATCTGTAAAGAAAAGAACTGGGGCTCTCCAGGGGCACATAATACCAAGGGGCCATCATAGGAAATGCCCAATAAGTCGGCCAGCTGCCGATAATCGAATGAAACATCAACCCCCTTGATGTAGCTGGTGATCCGAAGCTCACCACCTCTCTCAACATCATTGTAATCCCCCACCACTTGGAGATTACAGTAGAACTGGCGTACCAAGTCAGGACAGGTACAGGCATCATAGGTGATGACAGGGAGCCACCCCATATCGCCAAAAGCCCTCTCCACATTGAACAAGGCCAAGCTAGCCAAGTCCACTTTGCAGCATCCCTCTACTTTCTTGCAAGCGTAGCAGACATACTGAGTCTCGGCTTCAGTGGAACGGAAGCAAAGACGGTCGCGAACACTAGGCAATCCCACTATCAAATTAATTAATGGCGGGACGTAGAGTAACCAGACAGAGCCGTAACTCTATTCCACCACCACCACCTGTGGGGGAGAATAGCCAGACACACCTGGAAACACAGGGGAACACGAACAAGGCACCATCCGTCATAAATGGGCAGACAAATCCTACAAATATGCCAGCATCACCTACAGACTTGGCCACAGTCGTAATGAACTTGGCCCAACAGCTGCAACAAATGCAACAGGCACAAGCCACTATACAAGCTGCCATAGGCATAACTCCTCCAGCTGCACAGACACCTCCCATGCCAGCAGGACAGGCAAGCACAGCACCAGGGGGAAGTAACACAGTACCCCACGCACCTCAGACTCCTATCATGCAGGCTCAAGTACAAAATCCTGAGATAGCTCAAGGTGGATATCAATACCAACCACCTATGTATGGAGCGTATGTCCCGCAACCACTAGACCACTCCAGAATGGTGGAGCATTTTCTGAAACTGAAGCCCATAGAATTTAATGGCAAGCCAGCAGACCCTTTATGGCCGGCACACTAAGTTGACGAAATGGAAAGAAATTTTATGATAATTACACTAAATGAAGAAGAAAAAGTGTTGTGTGCCACCTTTATGCTGAAAGGAGATGCACACCATTGGTGGAGGTCTACCAGGACTTACTTATTAACAAAGCACGCCCAACTGACTTGGGATATCTATAGGGAGGCGTTCTTTGAAAAGTACTTTTCTAGAAGTTTCAGAGATTCTATGGAAAGAGAGTTCCTGAGTTTATATCAGGGGCAGATGACCGTGGATGTGTATTAACAGCGTTATGAAGAACTGTTCTTCTTTGCACCCACCAGTATGCAAGAGGAAAACACCAAGACCCGAAGGTTCGTTATGGGACTTAGGGTAAGCATCCACGAGCATGTTCTGGGACATGAAAAGAAAATCTATAATGAAGCGGCACAAATTACTCGAGTTATAGAATCGAGCCAGAAGGAGAGTTATTTCTTGCAAAACAGAGGTATAAAAAGGCCAGCTGGAAATTCTTATAATGGAGGGAATAACAAGACATTCAAACCCTTCCATGCTCAAGGCTTTACCGCGACAACCAAGACTACTCCAGTAGCTCATCAGCAACAAAAGCCAATTACTGAAGGGATAAAATGTTTTAACTGCAGCCAAGTGGGACATATCACAAGGGAATGTCCTAAACCCAAGAAGCAGCTACATCAAGGACGAGTTTACATGGTTACATCTGAGGATGCTGCCGCATCGCCTGATGTGGTCACAGGTATGACTTAAATTTTTAGTTAGTTGTATTATATTGTATGAGCATGTAGACTAAACCAAAACAAATCACAGGTATCGTACCTATTAATGGCATTCCCGCCAGAGTACTCTTTGATTCAGGTGCTACTCATTCTTTTATATCTGTGACATTTGGAAAGAAGTTAAATCTACCCCTTAAATCCTTAGACTGTAAACTACTTGTGCGATCACCTATGGGATTAGAAGTGGAGTTAGAAAGAGGTTATGGACCATGTCCAGTTCTTATTGATGAAAAGACCTTGGATGCAACCTTGATCCAACTTGAGATGGTAGACTTTGACGTCATCTTGGGAATGGACTGGTTAGTTTGGCATTCTGCAAACCTATTGTGTGCTGAAAAGAAGCTGACATTTAAAGACAATGAAGGAGTAGAGTTTAATTTTTCAGGAACCAAACTTCCCCGAAAATGAAAGCTCATACTCTCTGCGCTAAAGGCTAAGAAGTGCCTTGAGAAAGGAGGAGTCAGGTATTTAGTATCTGTAGTCGACCTTACTAAGGAAGCACCATGAATGGAAGATATTGATGTCGTGCGTGACTTTCCAGATGTATTTCCTGATGAACTACTAGAATTACCACCCGACCGAGCCACAGAGTTTGTTATAGATCTTATACCTGGAGCTGCACCAGTATCGAAAGCACCTTATCGAATGGCTCCTACCGGACTGAAGGAATTGAAAGTACAACTACAAGAACTATTGGACAAGGGTTACATTCGCCCTAGTATATCACCATGGGGAGTGCCAGTATTATTAGTGAAGAAGAAGGACGGTAGCGTTCGACTGTGTATAGACTACCGAGAACTGAATAAACAGACAATCAAGAATCGGTATCCATTGCCTCGGATCGATGACCTATTCGATCAGTTGCAAGGTGCCAAAGTGTTCTCCAAGATCGATCTTTGGTCAGGCTACCATCAGCTGAAGATTAAGGACGGTGATATTCCCAAGACAGCATTCAGGACCAGATATGGACATTATGAATTTTTGGTTATGTCTTTTGGATTGACAAACGCACCAGCAACTTTTATGGAACTAATGAACCGGGTTTTCCATGACATGTTGGATACATCGGTTATTGTATTCATTGATGATATATTGGTCTACTCCAAAGACGGGGAAACTCATATTAAGAACCTAAACGCCGCTCTGCAGCGACTACGGAAGGAGAAGCTCTACACCAAATTTTCAAAGTGTGAGTTTTGGCTAAAGGAAGTCGCATCTCTAGGCCATGTAGTATCCGCTGAAGGAATTAAAGTGGATCCCAGCAAAATCGAGGCTATTGTAAAGTGGGAAGCACCGAAGAGCGTTGCAGAAATTAGAAGTTTCTTGGGTCTAGCTGGGTATTATCGATAATTTGTGGAAGACTATTCCCGAATTGTCGTACCTCTTACCAGTCTGACTAAGAAGGGCGAGAAGTATGTTTGGACGGATAAATGTGAGAAGAGTTTCCAAACCTTGAAGGCTAGATTGATATCAGCTCCAATCTTGACCATCCCAATTCCAGGACAACCATTCATCTTGTACACCGATGCGTCAGGACTGGGATTAAGATGTGTACTTATGCAAGGAGAACAAGTAATTGCATATGCTTCAAGACAACTGAAGACACATGAAAAGAACTACCCCACTCATGATTTGGAACTAGCGGAAGTAGTACATGCTGTCAAAATATGGAGACATTATCTATACGGGGAGAAGTTTCAGATTAAATCAGACCATAAAAGTCTTACTTATCTATTTAATCAGAAGGAGCTGAATATGAGACAAAGAAGATGGATGGAACTATTGAAAGACTATGATTGTGATATCCAGTATCATCTAGGGAAAGCTAATGTAGTAGTCGATGCGTTGAGCAGAAAGACAATGATAAAATCTCAGGGGGAGGTTAGCACAACTGTCGCAATGTGTACTACCAGAAAGGTATTCAAGCACGGTAACGAGCAGTTTGTGATAGATGCACCAGATGGATCAGCCAACCAAGGGTTTATTCATCGATTTTCAAATATGTTCGCCGCATTAAAAATTATACCAGATATAGTTGATGAAGTGAAGACAGCTATCAAATCAGACCCTTACCTGAGAACGTTACAAGAAGACATCGAAAAAGGTAGAACTAACCCTGAGTTTACCTTGGACGAAGAAAAGGTATTGAAGTACAAAGGAAGAATATGTGTACCCGAAACAGAAAGTGTGGACATTAGACATCGATTGATGAAAGAAGCCCATACCACCATCTATTCGATACATCCTGGAAGCACTAAGATGTATCATGATCTAAAGAAACTATATTGGTGGAGAGGAATGAAAGCAGATGTAGCTAAGTTCGTGTCTCAATGCCTAAATTGTCAGAAAGTAAAGGCTGAACGACAAAGACCGGCAGGACTGTTACAGCCGTTACCGGAACCAGCATGAAAATGGGACTGCATCACTATGGACTTCGTCACAGGATTACCACTGACTCCTCGAGTAGTTGACGCAGTTTGGGTGATTGTAGACCGCCTGACTAAAACAGCTCGCTTTATACCTATACGATCCCAGTATAAACTGGAGTGGTTAGCTAAGCTGTATGTGGATAACATTGTGCGATTACACGGTGTACCTGAAAGTATTGTGTCCGATAGAGATGCATGATTTACTTCAAAGTTTTGGGAAGGATTGCAAAAGGCTATGGGTACAACATTGAAGTTTAGTACTGCATTCCATCCACAGACAGATGGACAGTCGGAGCGTATAATTCAGATTCTAGAAGATATGTTTCGAGCATGTGTAATTGACTTCAAAGGATCATGGGATGAAAATTTACCACTGATTGAGTTTGCTTATAATAATAGCTATTAGGCTACTATACAGATATCACCCTATGAAGCACTGTATGGCAGTAAGTGTCGAACTCCTTTGTTTTGGAACGAAGTCGGGAAACGTAGTATTGTTGGACCGAAATTTGTTGAAGAGACTTGTCGAGTGGTCGACATTATCAAGGAAAGAGTGAAAACAGCTCAGAATCGTCAGAAGCAATATGCAGATACCCGACGCCGAGACCTTGAATTCGTCGTGGGTGATAAAGTATTCTTAAAAGTATCGCCTATGCGAGTATTGAAACGGTTCAGACAGAAAGAAAAACTAAGTCCATGATATGTCGGGCCATATGAGATTCTAACTAAGCGTGGGAAAGTGGCGTACCAGTTAGCACTACCACCATCTATGTCAAGTATGCATGACGTATTTCATATTTCTTTATTGAAGAAGTATGTCAAGGATCCAACGCACATTCTGACAGTAGATTTACCTGATTTGACTGATGATTCGACATTTGAGGTAACACCAACTGAAATCACCAGCCGAAAGGTTCAATAACTACACAATCGTGATATCTATTATGTTAAGGTCATCTGGAGAAGTAGAGATATAAAAGAAATTACATGGGAAGAAGAGAATGTTATGCGAAAGCAATACCCTCATTTATTTGACTCGGAAGGTATGTACAATTTCGAGGATGAAATTTTTATAAATAGGGGGGAGTTGTAAGACCTGTATTAAACTAACCCGGTCTTACCACCTTGAACCAGGTCTACCCATCATGGTCGAGCCAAATGGATCAAGTACGTGAGGGAGATCGCGATCCCACGTATTAAACTGACCCAAAAATACTAAAATAAGGGGGAGGGTCGTATACCCAGCAAGGCAGGGTCGGACCCCCCCATTATAAAAGTCAGACCCTGAGTTTTTAACCGGGGGTTGGACATTTTAGAACCAGGGGTTGACGGGATCTCCGACCCCCTCATCGACCCCCAGTCTGCTGACAGAAACCGTGAATTAGGAACTTTCCAAATTTCAATGGGATTCTTTCCTAATCTCAATGGGACTTAGTTTGGGAGTTTCTACTCTATAAATAGGACGTCCCTAAGCCTCTTTCACTCCTTTTAGAACCCTAATTGGATTGAGAGAAAAAAGAAGAGAGAAGGAAAGTGGAGAAGAGGATCAAAGAGAAGGCTTCAGAGAAACCATCCTAATTCTCAGGTATGGATACTATCTCCATGTAATTCTACAGACCTTAAAATAGATAGTGAAGAGGGAATGATCTAGGAGAAACCCAAATCATCCATCCATGGTTAGGTTTTCATGGAAAATCATGGAGAAGATCATAAAAACCATATAGGTGAATGAACTACGGTTCTAGACCATAGAACATGTGTGGAATGGATTGTAGAAGCAAGTCATAGAACCCCAAACACAAAAGAATGGACTGTAGGATGAAAATTTGACTAAACCCATAGGGGGTCGCACGGGGGGTCGATGGCCAATCGACCCTACCAAACCCTAACAATCGACCCCCAGTATTTGAGAAGTCTAGACTATGGGTGGTCGCACCCAGGGTCGATGGAACCTCTGACCCTGGCATCGACCCCCAGTTGACAGCATGTTTTTTAAAATCAGAATTAATTCTAATTAAATTCTATTGACTTGATTAGGTCTTCTAGTGATATAATATTGATATTTAGTTGATTCTTAAAGCTTGAAAGAGGATCTACAATCAAGCAAAGGTGAGGGAACAGGACCTAAACTAATTGGTTAATAATAAACTGTTTTATTCTTTAGTCCAATGCCATGATTGATTCTATGCGTGTATGCTTTTTATGTGCATTCAACATGTCATCCAATATTTCTATTATTACTGTTCATGGATATTTAAATTATTATTTATAACATGATGATGATGATGATGCTAGGAATAGGCATGTGGATGTATGTGTGTGGTTGGTGTGCTTAATGCGAGCGAGTATCAGGGGGGGTGTCCTAAGCCGGGCCTCAGCACTCTAGCTCTATCTCTAACTCAAGTCTTATCCACTGACATCGTCATATTTCCATTACCTTAGCAGAACTATTACGTCGTAGTGTATGAGGGGAGGTGGTCTAGGACCGTGTAGTCTTTGACTCTGTTGGGAGGCCTTAGCCCTATCTCTATGGACGTATTGAGGGATGCTGGGGTGAGGCCTTGGATACACTGATTGGCATTAGGATTGGTTAGTTGTGAGCCCAGTTTGCAAGCCCTCGCCAGCAGGGGTTTACGTGTTGGTATGGATAGAGTATCAGGGGAAGTGTCATAGGCCGGGCCTCAACACTTTAGCTCTATCTCTATTCCATGATGGGTGTATGTGGGACGACGAGTAACCGAGTTATTTGGGTGGCTTCACACACTCGTGTATAGAGGTGAACTTATTTACTAGACCAAAGATATGAATTGAAGGCATGCATATGATTGTTGCATTGTTTTGTTTACTCACTGAGCCATGATGTGTGCTCACCCTCTCGACGTCGAATATTTTTAGTTGATGATGCAGGTACCACTATTGAAGATTATATGAGTGCTCCGGTGTACGTGTGTATTCCTGCATTATAAGTCGAAGACTTAGTGGATACGCATGACTCCTCATGCGAGTGCAACTCATGTGTATTCGATTAGATTTTTCATTTGAATTTATTAATGGAATGTAATTGATATTTTATTATTTATGTCTCAGTTGATACAACAATAACTTGATATTTTAATTATGATTATTACAGTTAGAGTTCTCAGTTCATTTACTATAAGACTTCCGCTATTATGTATTTATTCTGATTATGGTTGTGAATGTGTATGATTTTATTTTTAATGGATATAGCCTATTAGAGATCCTGGTTGAACCGTTGGTTTATTAGCGGTTCATCACACTATTCTGAATGGTGCAGAATTGGGGTGTGACAGTGCCTCATATGGAGCCATTTGGATTGTAGCCTGGTAACTATTGTTATAAGCAAACTCGATAAGCGATAGCTTCTCATCCCAAACTCCTTTGAAATCTAGGGCACACACTCGGAGCATATCTTCTAAGATTTGAATAGTTCTTTCTGACTGCACGTCTGTCTGAGGATGAAAAGCTGTACTAAACTTCAACTTGGCTCTCATGGTTTTCTGTAATCCTTCCCAGAATTTTGATGTAAAATAGGGATCTCTGTGAGATACTATACTCTCTGGGATGCCATGAAATCTGACTATATTATCCACATATAGCTTGGCCAGCTTGTCCATCGTATACTGAGGTCTGACAGCGATGAAGCAAGCTATCTTGGTAAGTCGATCGACTATAACCCATACTGCATCCACTGACCTTGGTGTCAAGGGTAGGCCAGTGACAAAATCCATTGTGATACAATCCCACTTCTATGCTGGCTCCGGTAGTGGTTGTAGCAAACCTGTGGGTCTCTGTTTTTCTGCTTTAACTTGCTAGCAATTCAAACATTAGAATACAAATCGAGCTACATCTGCTTTTCATACCCCTCCACCAATATAGTCTTCTTAAATCATGGTACATTTTGGTGCTTCCCGGATGTACCAAATATGGGGTATAATGAGCTTCTGTCATTATTCTATCTCTGATATTTGAGTTCTCACTCTCAGGTATACATAATCGTCCATGATACCTGAGTACCTAGTTTGAATCCAAGGTAAAGTCAGGGTTGCTTTTACCCTTCTCTAGATCTTCTTGCACAGTCTTGAGGTGTGGATCCTGTAGGATTGCTACTTTGACCTCATCTATGAGATCCGATGAGATCTTCAAAGCTGGGAACATCAATGTGAACTTATGAATTAAGCCCTGTTTCGCTGGATCTTCTACAGTCTCTAATATATGCTCTTTATCATTCTCTATTGAGCCTGAGCCTGTAGCACACAGTGCAGTGTTTGTACTAGATCCTGCCTCAGGTTTCAATGCCCACTTTCTGCTTAAGGCATCAGCCACAACGTTTGCCTTACCCGGATGGTACTAGATGTCACAATCATAATCTTTTAATAGCTCCAGCCATCTCCTCTGTCTCATGTTCAAATCCTTCTAAGTAAAAAGGTAAGTTAAACTCTTGTGATCCAACTTAATCTGAAACTTTTCACCATAAAGGTAGTGCCTCCAAGTCTTGATTGCGTGAATGACCGCTGCTAACTCTAGATCATGCATAGGATAGTTCTTCTCATGCTCTTTCAACTGTCTTGATGCGTAGGCAATCACCTGTTCTCCTTGCATCAACACACATCCAAGACCCAACCCTGAGGCATCCGTATATAGGGTGAATGGCAAGCCTGGTGCTGGGATGGTCAAGATAGGTGCAAAGACTAGTCTTAACTTCAAAATCTGAAAGCACTTCTCACACTCATCTGTCCATATGAACTTTTCTCCTTTCTTGATTAGTCTGGTGAGTGGAACGATGATTCTTGAGTAGTCTTCCATGAATCTTCTATAGTAACCAGCCAATCCAAGGAAACTACGAATCTCTACAACTGATTTCGATGCATCCTATCCTACTATAGCTGTGATCTTGCTTAGATCTACCTTGATACCGTCTGCAGATACTATGTGACCCAAGAAGGCCACTTCCTTCAGCCAAAATTTGCATTTCTTGAAATTGACGTAAAGCTTCTCTCTTCTCAGCCGTTGTAGGGCTGCTCTCAAATGTGATACATGAGTCTCCTTGTCCTTTGAGTAGACTAAGATGTCGTTAATGAATACTATGACCAAAGTGTCCAACATGTCATGAAACACTCGGTTCATCAGTTCCATGAACGACGCTGGAGCGTTAGTCAACCCGAATGACATTACAAGGAACTCATAATGCTCATACTTTGTTCTGAAAGCAGTCTTTGGAATATCTCCTTCCTTGATCTTCAATTGGTGATACCCTAATTTAGGATCAATCTTTGAGAAAACCTTTGCACCCTGCAACTGATCGAACAGATAATCGATCCTAGGCAAAGGGTATCGGTTCTTGATGGTTAACTTGTTCAACTCTCGATAGTCAATACATAGTCGTACGCTACCATCTTTCTTCTTTACGAACAATACAGGTGCTCCCCATGGTGATATGCTTGGTCGTATGAAACCCTTATCTAGTAATTCTTGTAATTGGGTCTTCAACTCCTTTAATTCTGTAGGGGCTATCCTATACAGTGCCTTAAACACTGGCGCCGACCCTGGCATGAGGTCTATCACAAACTCTGTAACCCTGTCTGAAGGTAGACCTAGTAGATCCTCTGGAAATACATCTGGAAACTCTCGTACTACATCTAGATCTTCCATCTTTGGCACCTCCGTAGCGATGTCAACCACAGGCACTAAGTACCCCACTCCTCCCTTCTCTAAGCATCTCTTAGCTTTTAGGGCAGAGAGGATCAGCTTCCGCTTCCTAGGTAACTTGCTTCTAGTGAAGCTAAACTCCTTTCCCTTATCATCCTTAAAAATAAGTTTTCTTTCGCCACATAATAAGCTTGCTGAATGATGGCCTAGCCAATCCATTCCCAAAATGACATCAAAGTCGGCCATCTCGAGTTGAACCATATTTGCTTCTAGGTTTTGCCCCTCAATACTAACTGAACACGGCCCATAGCATTCATTCAATGTCACTTCTACTCCCAATGGAGAGCGAACTATCAAACTTGGGGTTAAGGACTTGACAGGTAATTCCATTCGCTTCCCAAAAGACATAGAAACAAATGAGTGTTGTAAGACCCGCACACCACGAACCCGGTCTAACCTTACATTTCGTGTCGTGACCCGTCTACATATCATGGTCGAGCCAAGTGGACCAAGTGTGTGAAGAAAAACCAAGACCCAATATGAAAATTTACTCAAAAATAATCAAAATGAGGGTAGGGTCGCAGGTTTTAACAGGCAGGTCCGACCCCTCCCCCCATCGACCCCCACCATCGACTCGTGCCCTGGGGTCGCAGGGGTCTATGAACTGTCCGACCCCCCATCGACCCCCCCATCGACCCCCGATAATCGAGAAAAACAGCACCAACCGAAAATTAGGAAACCTTCCTAATTTCAATTGGAACCTTTCCTAATCTCAATGGGACTTATTTTGGGAGGTTTTACTCTATAAATAGGACGTCCCTAAGCCTCTTTCACCCCTTTTACAACCCTAATTGGATTGAGAGAAAGAGAAGAGAAGGAAGAGAATGAGAAGAGAAAGAGAATTGAAGAAGAAGACCAAGGAAGAGGAAATTCAGAGGAAACTCTGAATCTCAGCAAACCTAAGGTATGAATACATTCCCCATGATTTATTTAAGACCTTAGAATGGTTTATGAAGAGGGTATGACTTAGAAGAAACCCAAATCATCCATCCATGGTTAGGTTTCAATGGAAACCATGGAGGAGATCATTGAAATTATGTAGGTGAATAAAGAATAGTTCTCAACCATAGAACATGTATGGAATGGACTATAGAAGCAAGCCATAGGACCCCAAACATGAATGAATGGACGAAATTTGATAGTTTCGACTCAAACCATGGGGGGTCGCACCTAGGGTCGATGGAACCTCCGACCCTAGGCATCGACCCCCAGTTAACAGCAAGCTGTAAAAATTAAAATAAATTTTAATTAAATTCTATCGACTTTGTTAGGTCTTCTAGCAATATAATATTAATATAAAAGTGATTCTTAAGGCTTGAAAGAGGATCTACAAACAAGCAAATGTGAGGAAACAGGACTCTAAACTAATTGATTAATAACAAACTGTTTTTATTTCTTGAGTCCAATGGCATATTGATTCTATGCGTGTATGCTTGTATGCGCATTCAACATGTCATCCAATATTTCTATTATTTGTTCATGCATATTTACTTTATTGTTTATAACATGATGGTGATGATGATGATAGGAATAGGCATGTGAATGTATGTGTGTGGTTTGTGTACTTGATGCGAGCGAGTATCAGGGGAGGTGTGATTGGGACATCAATAAACGTTAACTTTTGGCGGGTCTCAGCACTTTAGCTCTATCTCTAACTCAAGTCTTGTGCATTAGCATCGTCGTATCGCCATTACCTTAGCAAAACTATTATGTCGTAGAGTATCAGGGGAGGTGGTCTCGGTCCTTGTAGTCTCTGACTCTACCGGGGGGCCTTAGCTCTATCTCTATGGACGTTCTGAGGGATGCTGGGGTGAGGCCTTGGATACATTATTTGGCATTAGGATTGGTTAGTTGCGAGCCCAGTTTGCAAGCCCTCGCCAGCAGGGGCTTATGTGTTGGTATGGCACTGTACAGCAATAAGCGTTAACCTTTGTCATACAATGTTATGGTAGGGTGGATGGGGACGACAATAAACGTTAACCTTTGGGCAGACTTCCACACCCTGTGTATAGAGGCGGGGTCAATAAACATTAACCTTTGACCACCTAAACCTTTCTATTGCGCATTGCAAACTTTAAACCAGACCAAAGATATGAATTGATTGCATGCATATGATTGTTGCATTGTTTTGTTTACTCACTGAGCTCAAGTTGGAGAGCTGACCCTCGTGCACGTAATTCTTTTTAGTTTCTGATGTTGCAGGTATTATGATTGAAGATTATGTCAGCACGCCAACATATGAACATGTGGCAGCTGTGATGAGCAAGCTGTGGAGGACGAACATAGTTCGTTAAGCGAGAGTTTCAACGGTGGATACGTTTAGTGTTTAATTTTTGTATTTAGATATTGTAATATGTATTAAGTTATGTTTTGGTTACTTGGAAATGAATGGAATATTAATTATTTATCATGATTAGACCTCAGTTCATTATCTGTAAGACTTTCGCTATTTATTTTATTACCTCTGATTAATGTGGAATGTGTTTTGGTTTATCATATGTGGGATAGCCTATTGTGAGATCCTTGTTGAACCGTTGGTTTATTGACGGTTCATCACACCATTCTGGTTGGTGCAAAATTGGGGTGTGACAAGTGTGTAGCCCCAGAGTCGAAGAGTACTCTGGCAGGTACACCAGCTATATCTACAGTTCCTGAAATTTACTTCTCCCTTAGTTCTACATGCTCATACATAACAAACAGTAAGCAAAATAGTAAGGGACAGAATCATACTAGTAACCACATCAGGTGATGCGGCTGTCTCTTCAATGGTGACTGCAAATTTCTTCCCTTGTTGTGGCAATTGCTTTCTAGGTAGAGTACAGGTCTTTGCATAATGGCCCAATTACTGGCAGTTGAAGCATTTGATGTTTGGGTTTTGTCCAGCTACCTGTGATGGTGGTGGTGCAGTAGTATTCCTTGTTGGCACCACAGCAGACTGAGCCCTGTATGGGCGGAATGGTCTAGTGTTCTCTCCACCCGAAGTCTCAGTAGCAAGCCTCTTCAGTCCCCATTTTTTAGCAAAGAAACTGTCTCTTTGGCTTGATTCAATCACCCTAGCAATCTATATAGCCTCGTTATACACCTTCTTCTCCAAACCCAAGACGTGCTCCCAGATACTACCTCGCAATCCCATGGTGAACCTACGGATTTTGGTTTCCTCTTCTTGCATGCTTGTTGGAGAGAAGAAAAATAGCTCTTCGTACCTCTGCTGGTACGCATCAACAGTCAACTAGGATTGTTGCAAGTAAAGGAATTTCTTCTCCATTTGATCTCAAAAACTCTTAGGAAGAACTTATCGAAAAAGGCTCCCTTAAATATTCCCCAGGTGATTTGGGCGTGCTTCGTCTCCAAGTATGGCCGGGTAGAATTCCACCAGGTATTAGCACCTTCCTTGAGCATGTGCGTAGCAAATAGCACCTTTTCATCCTCCGTGCAAGTCATCAGACGGAAGTTCTTTTCCATTGTAGCAATCCACTGTGCAGGCCATAGTGGGTTTTCCTGGTTTCCCTGTGAAGATAGGAGGTTTCAATTTCAAAAACCTATCAACCGCTTGGCTTAGGTCATTCTGCCCCTGTGCATTTGTTTCATACCATTGTGGTGGGTATGGATAGATCCCTTGATAGGCAGATGATATCGAAAATTGGTGTGGTAGTTGTGGGTTCTGTCCTTGGCTCATCGGCCCATTGCTACCATCCACTGGCAATATGGTATTATTTCCTCCATACTCAAGCGTACCCTCTGTAGGGATATATCCTAGTGGTCTGAACATCTTCAGCATCTCATTTAAGAACCACCTTCTGCTGAGCTTCCATCTGATAGACTAGATTTGTCACAATAGTCTTAGAGTTAGTGTGAGGAGGGCCTGGCAGATTTGTTGGTGCTCTGTGACTCTACCCTTCTCCACCATTTGTCATTGGTGTCATGTCCCTATCATCCCTCATTGGGGTTCCATCGTCTGGGTTCAGGTTTTGCTCACCAACGTTTCCTACTTCTACATTGTCCTCGGCTTGACGCACCCTTGAGTAGAGACGTTTTCGTAAACCTCTGCGACCGTTTCTGCCTGCCATCAGAAATTACTCTTCCTATTTGGATTTGAGAAGAAGACATAACACATGAGGTACATTCGAATATTCATAATAGTGTTAGTCTTTAACAAGTGCAAGGCGAAAATCGTAAAGGACGCTTTAATCAAAATTTTAAAATTTCCTCAATTTTTTTTTCTGTCCTATTGCGACATACCAGTCGCGGCACTGTAGAGTGTGGTGCTACTGGTAGGTCAGGCGGAAACCTCTCGGAGTTGTCGAGAGGTACCGGTCGATGTACCGGTCGCAACCCTATAGGGTATGGCGCGACCGGTATAGTCGGCCAGTCAGGAATTTTCTCCTGACTGAGAGGTACCGATCGACATACCCAGGGGGTACCGGTCGACCGGTATAGGCAAAACCGTCAATCGATATGCCCTAAAAGACCTTTAAAATCGTGAAAAGTGAGTCTTTTCTCACTTTTCTTCTTTTCATTCTCTCCGACGGCGATTCCTCTCTGACTTGGTAAGTTGTTACAGTCCAACCGGTGACTTTAGGAGCGATTCTCTGACTTTAGTTGCTCTAATACCAAGTTGTCACACCTCAATTCTGACTGAACTAGAAGTGTGAGTGAACTGTCACTGGACCAATGGTTCACACTAGGATCTCAATAAAACTGTGTCCACTCATACAAACCATTGCACATAACCATAATAAGAATATAATTAAATACAGCGGAAGTCTTAAATTAAATGAACCGAGTTCTCTATTGATAATTTAAATAAAATATCCAATTATTCAAAACACTAGAACGTTAATAATTATCCTTACATCTCTTATAAATCCAATTGAAAATAGTTAAAATAAACAAATCCAATATCCTAGAGGTACACGCAGAAAGGGCACTCGCATGAAGCGTCATGCTCGTCCTCCCTTGCTTGCACTTCCAGGGCAGCAGCTCTTCCATATACTGGAGCATCCACATAGTCCTCGACAATGTAACCTGCATCAACATCTAAAAACATGTATATATACAAGGGTGAGCTCACAACTTAGCTCAGTAAGACAATCAGACAATGCAACACACATCATGCATGAGTAACATTCATATTATGGTCTGGTTTTAAGTTTGCAATGTGCTACAGAAAGATTAGCGGCCACCGTAACTCTATACACGAGTGTGTGAATCCGTCCAATGGATCAAACACCACTGTCGTCCCACATGCACCCACCATGGAATAGAGATAGAGCTAAAGCATCCGGATCAAACACCGCCAACACTTCCCCTGATGCCCTATCCATACCAACACGTAAGCCCCTATTAGCGAGGGCTTGCAAACTTGGCTCGCAACTAACCAATCCTATATGTCATCACAGTAGGTCCTATCCCAGCACAGTTCCCTATGACATAGAGATAGAGCTAGAGTCTAGTGGCCAGGCCGGAGACCATAGTGCCACTTCCTCCCCCTGATACCCTACCCGCACCAAGCATGCTAAGACAGAAGCGATACGAAAAGGTGCTAGTACGAGGAATGATTCCAGACCCCAAGCCCTTCCCACTCCACACACCAATGAAAACAATCACATGCCTAACAGTCACATCCTAGTATAGCGAGTATGCACAAACACCATTCCACAAAATCATAATTACTAACAACGTTTTACTGTTATTAGGTTATTAGGGTTTAGGTCTGATTCCCTTACCTGACGCTTGATTGTTAACTTTCTCCGCGTCATAGAATCCAAACTCGCTATCACAAGGTCCTACATGATGTTAGGGTTAAATTAAAATTAATTTCTTAGGGTTTACGTTGGTCGAAAAACCAACTGGGTCAAAAACACTCCTCACAATGCATACCGATCGCAAGTACTGATCGCGGCACTGTGGGGAAAGGTGCGACCGGTATGGTCGACCGGTCCCCCACAGACCAGTCTCCGAGAGGTACCGGTTGGAGTACCGGTCGCATATGGTGCGACCGGTATAGTCGACCGATATGCCTCCGGAAGACCCTCAACTCGGTATTCGCCTTCTGTCGGTCACCCCCTATTGATTCTAGGGTTTCTCCTATACATTCTAGGGCTGAGCAACGAGTTAGAGTTGTTTCATGTTCCATTCAAGTCTTAGTTTCGATGATCCTTAACCTAGAATGCGAATCTAGGGTTCATTGACTATATTAGGGTTTGACGGCAAATTTAAGGATTTTAGATCAATACCTCGCCTTGCATGGTATTGATCAATTCATGATTAATCATCTATAACACTTAACTTAGAGGAAGGTTCAAGCACTTACCGTTGGTTCGCAAGTAGGGTGTTCTTCGTCCAACGGCAAACGACGGCTCCTCTCCCTCCTTCCTTAGCTCTTTCTCCTTCTTCGATCTCTTTCTCTTCCCTAGGGTTTGTGAGGATCAATGAAAGAGTTTTAAGGAGATTTAAGGGTCCTTAAATAGACTAGGATAGAGTTTAGGAAGTTTTCTTACGTTAAGAAAGTCCTTAAACTCGAGATTAAGAAAGTGGGACCCGCAGAGATCAGTTTTCGAATCTAAGTAGTCTGCCCGCATAGACATACCGGTCAACCGGTACCATCGATCGGTACCATATACTAGTATGAAAAAATATCATACATTAGGTCCATTTTCGTACCTCGTTGTCATCCGTTCGTCCCGTCTGGCCCGGTGATGATTGGATGACCTGTTACGACATAAATTAAAGGTTTAGATCGGGTTCATAGAGTGCGGGTCTTATATGTAGATTGTCTCCTCAAGCTCACCATGCAAAAATGTAGTCTTGACGTCAAGCTGCTCAAGCACCAAATCATGTAGAGCAACCATGGCAAGCAATACACGAATACAAGTGTACTTTACAACTGAAGAAAACACTCATCATAATCAATTCCCTCCTTTTTCTTATAGCCCTTAGTCATTAACCGTGCTTTGTATCTAGCATCCTCAACCCTTGGGATCCCTTCTTCCTCTTGAAAACCCAGTTGCTTCCAATACCTTAGGTAATTTTATCAAATTCCAAGTCTGATTTTTGTAAAGAGACTCAAGTTCTTCTGTCATAGCAGTGGTCCACTGGCCAGATTCACCCCAGGAGATAGCTTCAAAATAGGTAGATGGCTCCTGAATACCCATCTCTTTAACTTTCATGATAGCATATGTCACTAACTCAGCATAGGCATATCTTTGGGGATGTCTAATCTATCGCCTCTCCCTGCCACTAGCTATTGAATAAGGTTGTTGAGATTCTGCCTCCTCATCATCTGAACCTAAATTAAGTTGATCATCTTTAGCTATAGGAGTAACATCTGGAGACGACTTCTGTTAAATCTCTCCCTTAAGCTCCACCTAAAGCTCTACCTCATCCATAGCCTTCTCTGCATTTCCTATAGACTCAACAGAAAACCTTCCCATGATCAAGCATATATTTTTCATTAAAAATAACATCTCTATTAATAATGAACTTAGGAAAATCAGGTTCTAGACTCCACAAACGATATCCTTTAACACAATCAGCATAACCAACAAATATGCATTTCTTTGCTCTAGGCTCAAGCTTACCATCTTTAACATGATAATAAGCAGGACATTCAAATACTTTTAAATTTGAATAGGCACTAGGTTTACCTGACCATACTTCTTTTGGAGTTTTATGCTCAATGGTAGTGGAAGGAGAACGATTCACTAAGTAGCAAGCCGTGTTAATAGCTTCAGCCCAAATTTCCTTTTCTAATCAAGAGTTGGAGAGCAAACACCTAGCTCTCTCCATCAAAGTCATGTTCATACACTCTGCCACTCCATTCTGCTGAGGAGTGTGCCTTGCCACTCCATTATGTTGAGGAGTATGCCTGATCGTGCGATGTCGTACAATCCCTAAATCTGCACATAACTTGTTGAACTCACCATTGCAAAACTTTAGACCATTTTCGGTTCAGAGACATTTGATCTTCTTCCTAGTTTGATTCTCCACAAGAACATTCCACTTCTTAAAGGTTTCGAATACATTACTTTTACGCTTAAGAAAATGAACCCAAACCTTTCTGGAATAATCATCAATAAAAGTCAGAAAATAAAGAGTACCCACAAATCTGAATGGATGTAGTCAATTGTGCCCTTTATCGTATGTGAAATAGTTGAAAAGTAGACTCGGGTTTGCTTCCCAAACATACAATGCTCACAGAAGTCAAGTGATGTCGTATGATCACCACAGGGCAAACCATGTTTACTCAAAATAGTCATTCCTCTCTCACTCATGTGGCCCAAGCGCATATGCCACAACTGAGTCATGTCCTTGTCAGAGTCAGAAGATGAGGACACATATGCAGAACTTGTCATAGTACTACCCTACAAAACATAGAGGCTATTCACTTTGCTACCCTTCATCATGACCAATGAACCATTAGAAACTTTAAGAGCTCCACCTCCACCTATGTAGGAACACCCATTGGAGTCTAAGGTACTCAAAGAAATAAGATTCTTCTTTAAGTTTGGGATGTGTCTTACATCTGTCAAAGTCCTCACTATCCCATCATGACACCTGATGCGAACTGTACCAACACCAACTGTCTTGCAGACTGCATTGTTTCCCATCAAGACTAAACCACCCTTGATAGCTTTGTTGGTGATGAACCAATCTCTGTTTGGGCATATGTGATAAGATGCACCTATATCCAAAATCCATTCCTTATCGAAACGGCCATCTAAGGGACATACGGTGAGAACATTCTCAGCAACATCGACTTTATTAGCCTGTGCCACATTTGCAGAATCTTAAACTTGACCCTACTGATTTTCCTTCCTCTTAAGAGCATGATACTGTGACTTGTAATGCCCTTTCTTGTGACAATAGTAGCACTCAACATTTTTCTTATCCAAGCCCGACCTGGTCTTAGAATGATTACTTGATTTGCCTTTACCACTCTCCTTGGTCTTTGATCTACCTCTAACAAGCAAACCGTTAGCTTGACTTTTGGCACCTTTCCCATTCAACTTTATTCTCAACTAAATGGAATTCAAAGAGGCATTTACATCCTCTAAACTTATAAAGTTTCTCCCATACAACATAAGTTAACAATGTTTTTATACCAGTCAGGCAAGGAACACAACACAATAAGGGCTTGATCTTAATCCTCGAGTTTAATATCCAGATTTCTCATATCCATGACAATTTTATTAAACCCATCTAAGTGTTCCTGGATTGTCGTACCTTCTTTCATCTTTAGAGTATAAAAACGTTGCTTCAAATATAATTTCGTTGAAGAGATTTATTCATGGAGAAACTTTCGAGTTTTGCCCACAACCGAGTCACCTTTTCTTCATTAGCGGCTTCACAAAGCACCTTGTCGGAAAGCGACAATTGCAAAGCGCTATGAACCTTCTCATCCATTTCCTCAATCTCGGCACTAGTCATATTCTCTGGGTACCTCCCGTTGAGAGTCTTGACAGTACCTTCACGCCGTAGCAAAGCTTTCATCTTTATCTTCTATAATCCGAAATTGTTCTAACTGTCGAAAGGAGTCACCGAGAACTTCATGAAAGCCATTACAAACATGAAGCCCTTGAAATCGAATCAAAGATCTGATACCAGTTTGTTACGTCAAACATAGCAGAATAACACAAGTAATGTCAGTTTAAAGTTTAAATAAACAATGACAATAATGACACAAGAAATTTACATGGTTCGATCAATGTGAACTACGTCCACGGGAGAGAGGAGATTCTCACTAAATTAAGGAAAAATAGAAGATTACAAAGTGCACCTTATAGAGTGGCATGAATACACAAGATTGCAACCAGCTTTAACCAATAAATAAGGACAGTAATCGCTCTTACTAATTTCTTCTTTCTTTCTCACTTCTTTCTTGCGTTTTGCAGCTAGGTCTGAAAAAACTCTTAACTACTCCCTCTCTCATAATTATATTTATAGAAGAAAAATGATTGAGGGAGTAGAGGAATTCTTTTACCATAACTTTCTTAATTTCTCTCTAACTAAAAAGGAAAGATAGGATACGAACTATAATGGGCCGCGATATATATATATATATATATATATATAATTTGCAACATATTTACTATTTCTGATCTATCACATAGAATGATAACTATATTCCAATTTTTGGATAAAAATAATTTTTTAAGAAGTTATAGGGCAGCAAGTTTGTGACTACAACTAATTTTATTGTTCATATATATTAGGTTTGCAAAAAAATTGCTTTAAAACAAATTTCTTAACAATTATATGCATAAGTTAAATGGATTAAAAATATTTGAACTAGAAGTTTACATGAAGATTTGTAAGGCTGTACATATTCGTTTCTAGTCAACTTCCAAAGTTAAATAAATAGAAAACAAAAGGTTGTAATTTTTTTCTTCTAAAAATATGAATTATTGAAAATAATTAGAGAAAATATTGGCATGAGGGGATGAGTTGGGTTTTGAAGTTGACACATTGCTGATCTCTATTTTTAAATTATCTATTAAATTGTTAAGATGGTTATATTAGTAGTCGAACGTGGCAAAAAAAAACCATGGCTTGGAAAGGAAACCCATATACCAACATTCTTCCCTTAACAAATATAGTAAAAAAAGAGTTATTTAAAACAGTAAAAATTCATGATTATATAAAATAAATGGGGGAGAGTTTCCGGTATGACTGTGTGGCTTGTGCACCAACACGGGGATTAATAAAAGCACACAGATATCCAACCTCCATATCTCCATTCTAGTTGTAACTTATGCAGTGTCTTCTCTCCCCCATTCGTTTCTCATTGTAGCTCACCTAGCTCTGTCCAAGTGGCATTGTTGTACTTCTTAGCCATTTGACTAAACAAATAGATGAGCAATCGAACATAATCATGAAAATAAATTATTAGGCATAAAAGTGCAGGCCTTGTGGTGGAGTTTGGGGTACTTGATCTTTTATGCTTGGTAGTTATCCCGAGTAAATGAAGAGGCCAATTTAAGATTGGGAAAATCAAAGTTGATGAAAAAGAAGAATTTTACAATTTTTTTTTAATCATTTTAGTAAAATTCTATCCTTTCACATGTATATATTAGAAAAACTTGTAAGGTTGGCTCGATCTAAGTTTTTTCCCTATAAATAGGACTCTTCTCCTTCATTTGATACACTGAAGCTTAGGATTGCCTAGGATAATTTTCTTGCATTGCTGAGCTGGAAAGAAATCCTCTCCCCGGCAGAAGGTTCCTGCCGCTGATCTAAGGGCTGGAGATCAGTTGGCCTGCTTACCAATACATGGGGAGGTGGATCGACTGAAATCCCACTCTTGACAGGCGACAGGTGGGCGGAAGAGGATTTTTTTGCTGCTGAACTGACTGTTTAGCCCATTACACTCTCACATCATTCTCACCCGCCTTTGTTGCATAGTCTGAATTTCGAAGTGCTTTTTCGGTTGTAGAGCCTAAACCCTGGTCGACCTCCTTCAGACACGAGTACAAGAAGAGCAGACTCCCCTTGAGCCTCAGACCGTCTGTTTTTTCTTTTATTTTTATTTTTTTGGGAAAAGTGAATTGTACCCTCCCTAGTTAGTATTGTTTGAATCATGTGTTTTTGTTGCCAATGATTTTCCTTTAGACTATCTCATGACCCCTATCCCTATTTGAAGAATCATTTTGAAGAACGTTTGACTGATTCTTCGAACCATCCTAAAATACATACACAATGTTATATGGTCGTACATACATCCTTGTTTGAGGAAATACCACATTCATGCGCATCCATCTTTGTTTGAGGAATTCTTTTTGAACTACGTTTGACCTAATTTTTCAAACCATTCGGAGATATGTAAGCAACATGAAGAAGTTTATTTCACGTACGATCACACATATATCATTGTTTGAGGAAGTATTGCATACATTCACACCAATCTTCGTTTGAGGTTCCTCTGAGCTACGTTCGACCTGATCCTTTGGCAAGGGTACGTAGGCAGCTCGATAAAGTTATTGTCAAATCCGATCATCTATCCCATTACATTTCATTCTCATTCCATGCACATATATTTCATAATCATTCAATTAAATGTCAGCAATATCATTCATTACGTTATTATCAGCAATAATGTAGACCCTTAATTTTATTCATAGTGTACATAGGCGGAAATAAATGTAGATATCGAGTCTTTTTCCCTTTTGTATATAGCAAGCATGTCCATGTCTATTTTTTAGTAACTTAGATATAAATCAGAGGTTGCATAGACCCCATGTATGTTTAGGTTTACATTCCAATCAAAATATAATGAAGTAGTATAAGTCAACTTAAAAATATATCAGAGATTGTGCGAACTCCAGATATGATTAGATTTACATTTTAGTCAAAATAGAATAAAGTAGTATAATGTCGCAAACTGGATCAGAGGTACACACTCTATTTCCTATCTCTCAAAAGCATGGGGGTAGAATCATGTTTATTTGCTTTCTAGATGTAACAATAACATGTGGTTATTTTGGTAAGATAGAAAAAATGACCTATATCTATGTCCAACAAAAATACCAGCATGCATTGAGTAGAGTGGGTGCTTAACCTCTTCCCCTTCCGTAACGTGTTCCCATATTCAGACTTCTATCCACAGATCAAAACATAGAGTTATTCTTGCTCATCTCAAAGGTGAGATGGGTAATTCGAGATCTGGACTCTTATTCTAGGTGGCTACTCCTTGTCTTTCCTTCTCTTTTGAGAATGGAAAAAGACCAACCAAGCCCCCTATAAACTGGTCAAATAGAATAGACCATTTTGTAGTGCATCTCGCGATAACAAGCGATCATACTAATGAGGCCCAGGATATTCATCATCTGCAGTACTCACACATAGCTTATTGTGCATCTAAAGAGAAGCCATAGGCTTTGTTTGTTTCGATATAAAATTTTTCATGCAAATAATATAAAGGAATGGATTTTACACCGTCGTTTTTTTATGATCGGAATATTCAACAACATAGTTCTTTTTTTATGTAATAATAGTTTTTATATTATAGGAATAATTACATTATGACAATCAAATGTTTCATGTGGGTTACATGTTGTATCCAAAGAACAGCCACTGGTTATGTTGGGGGAAAATAAGCCTAGGCTAAAATCAGACCATTGATAAGGAATCTAGACCGTTGATAAGGAATCAGTGATCTAGACCGTTGATAAGCAATCAGTGATCTAGACCAGTGATAAGGGATCAGTAAAAGTGTTTTTGAAGCAGTACACGTGGCACACGTCTAAGCTAAGGGCGTATGGACAAGGGAGAATCTGTTCTGACAACAATTGGGGGGTGAGATCTCCTCTCTGGGTAAAAGAGCGGTGATAAGACAGGCTGAAAGGAGTAGCTGAATATTAATTATTCTATCATTAATGCTCATAAATGCCAACAATAACCATAAATGCTAGATGGACTGACTTGACCGGCCATGTTAGCATATCATAGACCGAATCAACAAAAAACAAGATTTATGCTCGATAAGTGAGAAATGATGGCCACAGTTGTCAGGAGAAGTAGCTGACGTGGATATAATGGGGTCGAAGAGGGTTGAATGGGGTCGTAAGCGGCTGATAAGACATATGGGTGTCACCCTAAGGGGTCGTAGCTGCCTAATCCTACTCCTTTTAGCCTGACACACAATAGAGATGGAGGAAGGTGGAATGAAGCTTGTCCAAGAAGCTTCATTATAGTTCTATAAATATTGGAGAGCTATCAATTGCAAAGGATCTTGAATTTTTACGCCAAAAAATCTATCCGGAGGTACTATTACTCTGCCAAAATTCCCTTTGAAATATCCCCCTTTTTATCTATTTTCATCTTCCTTACTGGGAGAAAGAAGGCTTAGTGAAACTCCTATATCACAGGAACCCCCTCTAAAAGAAGCTCTAGTGTTTCACTAAGAGTTCCATTATATTTGTCTATTGAGTTTATTGACTTTGGCATCAGAGTGGTCCTACAGTAAATCCCACCCACCTGTTATTTTGTTCTTGTTCTACAACTACGTGACATCATCTTGTGCATTAAGCTGATTCCATCAACAATAGATTACAAGTTCTTAGACAATCGCTTTTGAAAATATTGAGATCAATCCTCTCTCTCTCTCTCTCTCTCTCTCTCTCTCTCTCTCTCTCTATATATATATATATATATATATATATATATATATATATATATTTATATTATATATTATATTTATTTATTTATTTATTTATTTTCTAGGGGGGTTGTGAATTTGTCTATCAAAATCGTTATCACTTAAATGACAATACCAAACATTTTTGCTCTTCAAAATTATGTCAGTGCTAGGGCAACATGTATTTAACAGATATAAAGTTATGATATGACAATGATCCCACTATGTAGTCATAACAATTATTTCAGGTTGCCTTGTTTCATTGTAAGGTAGATCTCAACCATAAAGGTCAATTACACACATTAAATGTATGTACATCATCATAACATTTTTGTTGGGGACCACGATGTAAATACGGTCATGGAATTGAACATGGTAATGAAACTCCCAAACAGTATAATACTTGCCATTTGTCCCAGCTTTAAATGATTTAAACCATTACTGAATAGACACGTCTCAATCTATAAAGTTTCCGTTACTACAGGGTTAGGGGGAGGGGCAAAATGTATTTAATCGTACCCTATAAAACAAAGAGACTGTTTCTATATTCTCAAACTTGTGACCACTAAATTGAGACAATTTTACTGTCACCCCATTGCAGAGTAGGATATATAAATTTACTAGTAAGGTGCATTTACTTTGGGTCTATAATATTTTTGAGAGTATATAGTTAAAGTTCTAATTGTAAAAGTTATTTTTCTCTTCATTTTGAATTCTTAATAGGCTTTAAGGATTTTGTTTCCCTTAAATTTTATCTGATAATCTAAGAAAAAACCCTCTACCGTTGTCTAGTCTCTCCAGTCCTGATCTAATGGCTGAAGTTCACCCAATGCATGCACGATCAATTTATTGGTATATACGTGGAGTGACTGTAGTCATCGGATCACGGCTAGAGGAACCCGAGAAATAGGAGTGGATCCAAATCCGATATTCTAACTATAATTATTGATTTGATCCTAGAGGACCTAGACTATAAAATACCCAATTTCTTACTTGATATGAGTTTAGATCTAGTTTTTTTGTCATACTATTTTTCTTATGGGAGAGGGTTCCCCAAACTGGTGAGTGTGGGAGAATTTTTTGTGCAATCCAACAATCACGGATCGCTGATATCAATAGTTGTTGACACCTGATCAGTATCAATAAGAATATTCCCAATTTAAATGGTCGACATAGTACTAAACACAATTGTAGTTGGTTTACTAGTTTAAGTTCAAGGCATTACCATTTTGCCCACTATGTCTGTAGAGTACCTAAACTCGGAAAAAAAATCATCTCTTGTCGCTTAACATGTCAAATTGTCCATTGAACATACGTGCCAAGCATCCCAATCCGTCCGATCAGATGACTGGCACGACACGACAGGACAAAAAAAATCCAAATCCATCCAAACCCATACTACCACTTGACAGAGCATATTTGGTGGCTGACATGGCAGTCCCATTTTCCTACTCTATTCTACTCTATTGTCAAGGAGGTATCCCTAATATAATACAACCAAACAAATGCAGTGAAGTTCTATTGCCAAGCAAAGCTGTAACAGTGAACCCAATATATCAATATTCGTATCCAATGAACTTCAACTGTTGGATCATGTTGAAAAAACTGCACAATAAGAGATGATCTTTTTCCTCAAGACCTGTTCTTACTTAAAAATTGTGAGATTTTTCAATAATGTCCCATTGTATTGATACAAAATTTTACGTGTAATATTTTATAAAAAAAAAAAAATATTTAATATTTATTTTCAAGAAATAAAATAAAGAAAGAAGTTCACTTTCCTTCCCTAACTAGATTTTATCTCTTGTTCATAAACAATGGAAAAAAATTTACATATAAATTGTTAGACATAAGATTTTATTGAAAAATTTTACATCCAAACAAAAAAATCCCAAAAATTTCTCTCTATCATGATATTCTTTTGTCCCAATCTTATGGGCCCCATTGGTTATACCATTTCTCACACTGCTATTTGTATTTCTTTTTATTATTATTTAACATTCATTAATGTCTGTTGTGAGAGATTTCTCTACATTGGCATTGTGTACCTTATTTTGATAATTGTTTTTAAAAATATAAAATGCACACAATAGCGGAGTATCTTGGAATCATATACATTAAAAGGAAAAACAAGAATACAAGAAAAACCAGTAATCGATCACCTGAGAGAGAGAGACTTGGATTTCAGATACACTGCATTACATATACACTGCTAATATGTCTTCCTTCTCCCAAAAGTAATATAGGATCCACGCCTACCAATTGCTAGGTGTATAAATTGGTATAGTTCCAGTAGTCAGTTTCGGTTCCTATTGGTATCCCAATCCACCAAATTGACATATCCATTCACAATTTCTACAACCTCGATGGAATCCAATTCATGGAAAGGATTATAGAGTGGAAATCGCTAGAATTGAAAGGACTAATGGATGCTACAATGAAAACCATTAGGGATGTTATTATACACTGTCTTAATCCAGAGCAATATGAAATGATTTAGATACAAAAAACCATGAAAATGAACTTAGATCTGTCTTGTGATTAGGGGTATCAATTGGTCGATCTCAGTGATCAGGTTTGATCAGTCTTCACCATTTTAACATCCCGCACCGTGGTAGCCCGTTGAACTAATCAGTCCCCCATCAGCAAGGCATGGATACATTTATATTTGATCTGGTCAGTCTCGATCCATAATCTATCTTATGTTATTTGAAAGATAATTGATTTAAAAGGGTTATAACAGACCCAAGCCAAAGTGTGAACAAAAATAGAGAGAGATGACTTTTGAATCCATAATTGCCCTCATAATGTAGATTCAATACATTCTTGTAGGAGTGTAAAAGACTCTTATGTGGCTTGTGATCTCCCATGTAGATAAAGTCGAGGACGGAAGGAAAAAGTGAAAGACTCTAGAAATGACAGAGACTAATAGATGTTATATTATTTTAAGTTTTTAGTTTTAGGGTTGTATTTGTTTGGTCCAAACCAAGATTTGATTCTATTTAAAGGTATATTTGGTCTGTTCGATCTGATTACAACCTTGCACCATGAATGGTCATTTAATAATCTATCTGGACCTATGCCTCCACACGTTTAATAATTAAATCAATTTGGTTCAGACTACCTAGAACGGGCTAGAGCCGGCATAAAATTGACACCCCTACTTATGACTGATTGTGATATTTAATTAAGATTCTTAAACATCTCATATTTGATAATTCTATTCTCCCTCTTAAGCATGGAACGCATGGAGCATAAATAACTTAAAACGGTTTAAATAACCGAAAATCACGCAATAAGGATGAACCGCCAAATCAGGTAGTTACTTTACACAATAAGACGACCACCGACGTTTCAATGACTTTTTACCGGAATCCACGTCCCAAATGTATCATTTTTCATTTCTTATAATTCCACTTTTCATTTCTTAATAAAAAAAAAGGGTTTTCCCATTATCTAGCACTATGTTTGGAGGTTAAGAAAATAAAATAAAATAAAATTTTAAAATTTTAAAATAGAAATAGAGACATTAATTAATGATTTCTTATCTTTTCTTGACATCCAAACAAAATACACGGGTGGATCAAAATGACTTGATATCTATCTAGGAAAAGGACAAATCCTCAAGAGAACAAAGATTTCTTCCCATGCCCTTTCACATTCTTATATATTTTCTCTTCTCATTAACCATATGCGTTTATATCGGTGTTACCATTTCCTATGTACATTTCCTTTGGTTTGGCGTGGAAAATTCCTCCATATTGCGGCAAACCCTCTTATCACATTTTTACATTTTCTTTCCTCCCAAACCATATGGGTGCATATTGGTTATCTCACTTCCTAGATCCCATTGAGGTGTGTGTGTGTGTGTGTGTGTGTTTAGGATTCAAATCTAGATCGGGTGATCCTATTCGATCATGCAGTAACTGTGACATTAAAATATTTATATGATACCGGCTTATGTCAATAACCCCTGACACTGTAAATTCCATTTCATACACATCGATTGGAGCATCACATAAACAACAATACACAGGGGGTATAGTTGGTATTTGATACAAGAGCAGCGTGGGGATTTTGAGTAGTCGAAAGGTGTTGACACCAACTATCAGTGTCAATAAGAATATATCCTATAAATAAAAAAATAAAAAAAGAGAAATATCGGGAAGAGAATCCATCCGATTAAAAATATTTAGCACTGATCACTTGGAGGAGAGAAGAGAAAAAAAAAATCCAAATTTCAAAGGAGAGAGAAATTAAGACACAAATATATGCCGACAGCAAGTACCTTAGTTTTTAAAATAATTCATTTGCATGTACTTATATGCTTCTAGGAATCTCATCATCATCACACTTTAATAGGTTCCACACTCTATATACGGGTCTCACGCCACATTAATGGTGATAGGATCCCATGAAAGATACATATACACGTAAATGATTCTAACTCTTTTATTCTATAAAAAAAAAATAAAAAAAAATAACACACCCATCTAACTCCTCACTACCCTTTCAATCAAGGAAGTGGCTGTTGGTCCCCCTTACAAGTTTTTTTTATTTATTTTTTTGTTTGATCTCCCAAGTTTAAAAAAATGCACCCTATCCTCGTGCATTAACTACCACAATCACGTGAGCCGTTAATCGTTAACGAAATTGCCTCTAGTGTTTAAAGTAAATTGTCACGTTTATGGTGTAGAATAGAAAAGTAACGCAATATGATTGATTGGCATGTGGGCATGGTTTTGGTATACATGTATAAGATAGGTCGTGACTGATTTTGGGCATGGTTTTGGTATACATGTATAAGATAGGTCGTGACTGATTTCAGTTTTGATGCTGATTATGTTGTATCTCTTTTATTTATATTAGTCATGGATATTCTTTCATGTTGTGCAATCATTAGATCTATACTTACGATTAATAATTGTTTGGTAAGGCATGGGCTGGGTGGTGGGTTCGAGTTCGAGTTTCATCTCTTGCACTTGTATTATATAGATCGTAGGACAATCATAACTCACACTGTGTTCGATACTTGGAACTAAAAAACCTTTTATATGTACCTGTTTAATTATTATTATTTTTTTTTATATAGAAATAATTTGAGATTCTCTTAAGTAGAATTTTTTTTTCTTTTTGTTAAAATCTTAAGTTGATGTTCAAATCTTCAACTTACAATGATCATACATGATTGTTTGGTGTTGATGATATCATTAATTAGTGAGATCAAGTTTTCTTGGAGGGGCATCTTTAGGGAGAATAATTCACCTGTAATTGCTTGTATCTTCCATGTGATTCTATTACTGTCCATATCTAATGGGTTCCACACCTAGAGGTGGATCCCACACCATATCAACGGTGATTAGATCTCATGAAGAGTACATGTATATGCAGATGATCCGAACTCTCTTTAGGTGGACTAGAATTTTGTGGGTAAGTAGAACCTAAAGTTCATTGGTCACATATCAAGTTTGAACCTATAAGGAGTTATAGGCATATGTTAAAGAAAAACCATTAGTTAAAGACCACCAAAATGAGGTATATGAAGGAAAAAGATATTCTATTATCCAGTCCCTCTAGGCATGATCTAGCGGCTAGAGTTTACTCAATGTACATATAATGTATTGATATGCGTGTTGAATGACTTCAGCCGTTGGATTACCATTGGAGGGACTCCAGCGCGACAGGAGACGATTTAAACCTATACATGAATGCTTAGACTCGTAAGGGATTGATAGACCATGATAGGAGCATAAATGATTGAATTTGAGTATGAAATTTTATACATGAATACTTGGACCATCTAGGGAATAATGGGCCAAAGGTACGAAGATAAATGATTAGATTTGGGTACCCATGTAGCAAAACAAGCGTCCAAAAAAAAACTATTTCGATGTCCTAGAACATAGTTAAAATGAAAATGGTAAAAAAAAAAAAAAAAAAAAAAAAAAAAAAAAAAACATTTTTTGGTACAGCTTGTTTAAAAAGACTAGGAATTTGAATGGGATGGTAAAAATTATAGTCAAATATTTCAACAATGGCAAAAGGGCGAAAACGAATGGTACAAGTTTTAAGTGTTTAGATTTGAAAAAATATGGGAGGAAAAAAAAATGAAAGTATACACATTATTGTGTGGGACCAATCCATGTCTTATTAGTTAAATATTAATATTTTATAAGTGCACCATAAACGTCTATAATATTCACTCAACACATGAGCAATGGACATGGAGGTATACTTGTTCACAAAAATTTTTCAGTATCAAATTTCCATAGCAAATATTTATGTTGGATGAAAGATATACAACAAATTTGTTAGAATAGAAAAACTTTATTTTGCATATTGTGTTGGGGGAAAATTAAGCCAAATCGAATCTGGGCCGTCAGATGGAACAATGAGGAAGGAGTTGCCTAGGGTGGACACATGGCACCCATATGAAGGAATGATGGTTTTCTCCACAAAAGGAGAATATCCAACCAAATATGTTTCAAAAAGATGCCATTCGACCCCCCTAGACTCATGTACGCCAAGGAGACATATTGGATGGTGGTAGGTGGGCATTAAATGGGCAGTAGTTAATGCTCATAAATGCCGATATGAGTAATAAACGCGGGATGTGTTAATTCGACCCGCCACATAACTATGAAATAGACCAATACAAGGAAAAAAGGATATCAGATCCACTAGAAGACTGGAAAATGGCAGCCACCTAATACAAAAGGAGATAGTGACATGGACCTACCAGGGGTCGAAAAGGTTAGATTTGACAGGTATGCGCCGCCCCTTGGGGTCGTAGCTCTCTTACCCTATATAGTCCTACTGACGTGGTGATGTAGATGGCGGTAAGTGAGGAAGGGAAGCTTGCCCAACAAGCTTCTTGATTTGCCTATAAATAGCAGGAGGAACACCAGTTGAAGGGATCTAAATTTTCACTCTCAAAAGATATCCTTTTTTTTTGGGTAAGTCTCAAAAGATATCCTTACTATACCAAATTTCTTCTGGAATTTCCTGTTTTCTTGATAAGAGTTTACACTCTCTCTAGCATATTCTGGTCTTGTTACACTATTATAATGGTGAACAAGAAAGGAAGGGTTTGAAAGAACTCTCATACCTCAGTACCCTCTCTCTAAGGAACTTGGGTATCTTATCCCTGAGTTCCATTTTGCTTGTCCTGGACTATACTGACTTAGGCATCGGAGTAGCCACGGGGTAAAACCCACCCACCTCATTGCTTATTCTTGTTCTGTAGATACGTGGCAACATCTTGTGCATCAGGCGAAATCCAACAACAACAGATTGGCGCCCATCATGGGGCCTGACGTAATTTGCTTCTAAGAGCCTTCCTTCTTTCCAGTTCACTGTGTCCTAAAGCTTGTTTACCATTAACTTTTTCTTGTCTCAAGTTTTACTTATGGCTCCTGCGAGAAGGGCCAAAAGTGCATATAACCTCTGAGATACTGGGGCTCGACATGCTGGAGGAGATATACGCTAAGTGCGTGTAGATATCCCAGTGGGCTAGAATGTCCAAATCCTTGATATTCATCCTGAGGAAGGAGGGGGGTTATGACCATGCCTCCCAGTTTGTCACCAGGGACTAGTTCGACCACCTGATGCAGCAATTGGTTATCTTAAAGGAGCTGTTACAGCAGCGACCCGCTGAAGTACCCATAGCATTTGCTCCTCCGGTGGATGTTAGAGAAGTTCCCCAAAGATCCCATGGACTACGACGGTCACCACCCTGGGCACAATCACGTTTTCACTAGTCAGTCGACTCTCATTGGCACAGGATGCCAGCAAGGTCGTTTCGAGGAGACAATTTCTGCAAGATTCCCAGGTATGAGCCTACAGAAGTAATAGCCAGTAGTCATGTCTCACCTACTGAATCTTGCAGTTCTTTTATACACGACCGGTGGGTCGACACTACCCATGATGTTGAACAAGAGGCGCAGAGGTGGGTCGATATGGCCCAACAAGCCAGAGAGACTGCCCAAGCTAGGGTCAATGCTGCTCGACAGGAGTGAGCTGCAGCTATTCCCCCTCCAATCCTGATCGTACCATCCCCCGATGAACACACAGCCAGGTTGGAGCAGCAGGTGAAAGATCTAATGGAGCGCATGCAGTAGGTGGAGAGAGGGGTCGATTCTGAGGTCCTTGAGGAGTACGACATCGAGACTGCTCTGTCTAATGAGATCATGCAACATCCACTTCCCACCAATTTTATCTTCCCAAATGTGGGTTGGTACGATGGTAGACGGATACAGAACAACATCTAGACAATTTTAAGGTGGGGATGGTCACCTATGGCCATCATGATGCGTTATGTTACAAAACCTTATGCTCCACCCTAAGAATCGCTGGAAGGATGTGGTTCAACAATATTCCTCCCAAGTCTGTTAGATCTTTCAAAGAACTAAGTATCCTCTTGTAACTTAGAACTAAGAACTGGAAGGATGTGGTTCAACAATCTTCCTCTCATACTTCCAAGGGAGTCCAGTCGTGAAGAAAAACCTATCACACCTGATGGTGGTCAAGTAACGCGAGACTAAAACCCTTCGGTCCTTTATCACAAGATTCCTCATGGGTGGCTGTGGAGATCAATGATATCCAACCAGATTGGGTCGTGGCAATGTTATGCAAAGCTGTTTGAGATGAGAAGCTGGACCCTGAACAAGAAATGCCCCCGCACCCATGTTGAAATTTTTAGTCAATGCCAATGATATGCAACAGTAGTAGAAGCTGTGGCGGCCATACCTAAGAAGATTGCCAACAGTTCGACTGGCGTAGAGAAGAAGAAATCAGAGCCCTCTGAGAAGCCTCGCAAGGAAGGGGAACTAAGAAAGAAGGCCAAGTCAGCTAAGGAGCTATATCCTATCAAGCCTCTTTTAGAATACACTCCCCTCAACCGTACCATGGTGGAGATCATATAGATCAAGAAGGGGGATATTCTACTTGTGTCCCCACCACCAATGATGACTAAATTATATGAAAGAAATCCCCATCAGTAGTGTGCACACCACCAAGATCATGGCCATACCATCAATGAATGCCAGGACCTGAGAGGATTGGTCGAGGATTTAGTCCAGCATGGACATTGGCCTGATTTTGTGGGTCCTCGACCCCTCCAGCCCTAAGAAATGCACCTGTACCAGCCCCCAGGGGGTCGAAAGAAATAGCAATGTGCCCATCCCTCGATGGTCACCAAAACGTGAGTATTTGAGCATCAATTTAGCCCTGTAGAAGGGTACCCAGCATCCCACCATTGAACCTATGAGTACACCACCAAGACTGCGGTGTTGAAGCCCGCCAAGAGAAGTACTGGGTCGAGTCGGACCTGAGCAAGACTTGGTTCTGGACGATGATCAATATCGAAGTCAAACTAATGATGTCTTACAATGATTGTCTACCCAGAGCATATGCGTCATGAGGTACTCCCTATTACAGTTGGGCCCATAGAGGGACCAACATAAAACAAGTTAGTAAGGGGCCGAGACTCTGAAGTCAAAGAAGTCTCCTTCAAAAAGCTGCAAAGTGAAGGGTTCATTTGCTTTGGGGACGAGGACTTAATTGACATGGTGACCCCCCCCCCCATGAAGACCCTCTAGTAATCAAGATAGACATTGGAGATAGGTTCGAGATCACCCGAATCCTAGTAGACACTAGGAGTGTGGTGGACATTTTGTACTACGACACCTTTAAGCGCATAGGGTACAAAGATATAGTATTACAACTCATCAGGTATTCCTTAGTTGGATTCAATGGTGAAGGTGTGGGAGTGAAAGGTGCAGTCAGATTGGAGACCAGAGTAGGAACCTATCCTGCTCGAACATATGTGCAACTGGACTACATGGTAGTAGATACTCGTTCCAGCCATAATGCTATTCTAGGGAGAGTAGGACTTAACCTTATAAAGGCTTGTCTGTCCACGTAGTATCTGATAATGAAGTTCCCTACTATAGTGGGAGTATGATTTTTTGAAGCTGATCAATCGGTTTCTCAATGGTGCTATCAGGCAGAGCTGAGGGTAAACGAGATCGATGCCCCTATGCAGACCATCTAAATCGAGGATTTTAGAGATGATCTGTAAGACCCGTGTCAAACTAATCTAGTCTAACCACCTTGAACCAGGTTTACCCATCATGGTCGAGTCAAATGGACCAAGGGCATGAAGGAGAGCGAGATCCCAGGTATCAAATCGACCCAAAAACACTTAAAATAGAGGAAGGGTCGCATACCCAGCTAAACAGGGTCGACCCTCCCAAATCAAAAACTCAGACCCTTAAAATTTGGGAGAGGGTCGGACAGTGTCAGACCACAGGGTCGACGGGCTCATCGACCCTCACTTGCCGCCAAAACTGAAATTAGGAAATTTTCTAATTTTCAATTGGGATTCTTTCCAAATCTCAACGGGACTATTATAGGACATTCCTACTCTATTTAAAGGACGTCCCTAAGCCACTTTCACTCCTTTCACAACCCTAATTGAATTGAGAGAAAGAGAGAAGAAGAAAAAGAGGAAGAAAAGAGGCAAGGAAGAAGACTTAGCAAAAAGGAGAAGAATTTCCAGAGAAAAGTAATCTTCTCAGGTATGGATACTAATTCCATGAGTTTCTACAGACCTTAGGTTGGATATGGTTGAGTGTAGGATTTCGGAGAAACCCAAACCATCCATTCATGGTTAGGTTTTGATGGAAAACCCTAGGATAATGCATGAAAGCCATCTAGGAGGATGAATCATGGTTTCAGACCATTGAATGAATGTTTAATGGAATGTGGAAGCAAGCCATAGGACCCCAAACACGAAGAATGAATTAAAAGGTGGAAATTAGGCCAGAGTGCATCGAGGGTCGCACACAGGGTCGATAGACCCATCGACCCTAGGCACCCAGACCATCGACCCTCAGCATTCAGGAAGTTCAGACAGAGGGTAGGGTCGATAGACCGATCGACCCTATGTATCCTGAGCATCGACCCTCTGATCGACCCTCAGTTAACAGCATGGTTTTTAAATTCAGAATTAATTCTAATTAAATTCTATCGACTTTGTTAGGTTTGCTATGTCACACCCCAATTCTGCACCAATCAGAATGGTGTGATGAACCGTCAATAATCCAACGGTTCAACCAGGATCTCAAAATAGGCTATCCCATATATGATAAACCAAAACACATTCCACATTAATCAGAGGTAATAAAGTAAATAGCGGAAGTCTTACAGATAAAGAACTGAGGTTTAATCATGATAAATAATTAATATTCTATTTATTTTCATGTAACCAAAACATATTTTAATACATATTACAATATCCAAATACGCAAACTAAACACTACGCGTGTCCACCACTGAAACGCTCGCTTAACGAACCATGTTCGTCCTCCACAGCTTGCTCATCATAACCGCCACATGTTCATATGTTGGCTTGCTGACATAATCTTCAATCATAGTACCTGTAACATCAGAAACTAAAAAGAATTGTGCGCGCGAGGGTCAGCTCTCCAACTTGAGCTCAGTGAGTAAACAAAACAATGCAACAGTACATATGCATGCATTCAATTCATATCTTTGTTCTGGTATATAAGTTTGCAATGTGCTATAGAAAGGATAGGTGGCCGCCGCACCTCTATACACGAGTGTATGGAAACGCCCAATGAAAATGGCACCGTCGCCCCACATGCACCCACCATGGACAATATACACCCCATGAAAACGGCATGGCTGTACCGGTTGCCCATACCAACACGTAAGCCCCTGTTGGCGAGGGCTTGCAAACTGGGCTCGCAACTAACCAACCCTAATGCCAAACAATGTATCCAAGGCCTCACCCCAGCATCCCTCAATACATCCATAGAGATAGAGCTAGGGTCTGGTGACCAGGCTGAACCACAATGCCACGTCCCCCCCAGATACCCTACGACATATTAGTTTCGCTAAGGTAATGGCGATACAACGATGTTAGTGGACAAGACTTGAGTTGAGATAGAGCTAGAGTCTGGTGACCAGGCTGAACCACAATGTCATGTCCTCCCCCTGATGCTCCCCTCGCATCAAGCATACTAACACTTGCTTAGTGGACATGATTTGAATAGACCATGGCACAATATACACCCCATGAAGAACGGTCATGGCTGTACCAGTTGATACCATCCCTACCCGCACCATATACACTAGCCAAACACAAACATTTACATGCCTATTCCTATCATCATCAACATCATCATGTTATAAACAATAAAGTAAATATGCATGAACAAATAATAGAAATATTGGATGACATATTAAATGCACATACAAGCATACACGCATAGAATCAATATGGCATTGGACTCAAGAAATAAAACAGTTTATTATTATCCAGTTAGTTTAGGTCTTGTTCCCTCACCTTAGCTTGTTAATAAATCCTCTTCCAAGCTTTAGAATCACCTTTTTAATGTTATTATATTGCTAGAAGACCTAACAAAGTCGATAAAATTTAATTAGAATTTATTCGAAATTTAAAAACCATTCTGTTAATTGAGGGCCGGAGGTAGGGTCGGAGTCATGATCGACCTTGGGTGCGACCCTCCCCCTAATCTGAACTTTCCGAACACTGAGGGTCGATGCTAGGGTCGGATCTGCCATCGACCCTAGGTGCGACCCTCCATGGTTTGAGTCGAAAATATCAGATTTCGTTCTCTCTTTCATGGTTAGGTCCTATGGCTTACTTCCACAATTCATTCTATACATGTTCTATGGTTTAGAACTACACTTTATTCACTTACATGGTTTTAATGATCTCCTCCATGGTTTCCATTGAAACGAAACCATGGATGGATGATTTGGGTTTCTTCTAAGTCATACCCTCTTCATAAACCATTCTAAAGTCTTAAATAAATCATGGGAAACGTATTCATACCTTAGGTTTGCTGAGATTCAGAGTTCCTCTGAATTTCCTCTTCTTCTTTAGCCTTTTCTTCAAGTTTTCCTTTTTTTCTTCTCTTCCTTCTCTTCTCTTTCTCTCAATCCAATTAGGGTTGTAAAAGGAGTGAAAGAGGCTTAGGGACGTCCTATTTATAGGGCAAAACCTCCCAAAATAAGTCCCATTGAGTTTAGGAAAGGTTCCAATCGAAATTAGGAAGGTTTCTCAATTTTTGGTTCGTGCTGTTTTTCCCGAATGCCGAGGGTCGATGGTTAGGGTCGATGGGAGGGTCGGACAACTCATAGACCCTGCGACCCATGGTTGAGGGTCGATGGTGAGGGTCGATGGGAGGGTCGGACCTTCCTGTTAAAACATGCGACCCTACCCTCATTTTGACTATTTTTGGGTAAATTTTCATATTGGGTCTTGGGTTTCTTCACACACTTGGTCCACTTGGCTCGACCATGATATGAAGACGGATCCCGACATGAAATATAAGGTTAGGCCGGGTTCGTGGCGTGCGGGTCTTACAACTCCACCACACTTAAAAGAAATTTTGTCCTCAAAATTTGAAAGTACGGATCTTACAACTCCCCCATCCTTAAATGAATTTTGTCCTCAAAATTTGAACGAATCTTACAACTCCCCCATCCTTAAAATAAATTTTGTCCTCAAAATTTTGAATTTACTTCGGAGTCAATAGGTGGGACTTCTATTTCCACATTACATCTACTTCCTCCTATGCACTCTTCTCCACGTCTTGTCTTCGTCAGATTATCTTCGCATAATAATTATCCCGACTTTGGAAACATTGTACCTTCCCAATAGTGAACTAGGCTGGTACCACTTCAATAGTTAAACATTCTATCTAATCCAGTGATTCCGTGGTCAATACCTTTAATATGGATCTTTAATGTACTTCTTCAACAGTGACACACGAAATACATCATGCACACTAGACATGGATCGCGGTAACGCTAATTGATATGTGACTTTTCTACGTCTCCCCAAAGTTTATAAGATCCAACACATATATAAATTATGACTTTCCCTTCTTGTCTAATCATTTCAAACTACGCATAAATGATATCTTCAAGAACACTTTGTCACTTATGGCGAACTCAAGGTCTTGGTGTCTCTCTGACAACTTGAGCTATCCTGCCCCTTTCCTTTGATCTTGTCTGCCACTCGATAGTTTTCTTCATTAGCCTTAGGTCTCAAAATTCTTCATTTACCGACTTTACTCCAAACCAGAGGGGTTTGACATTTCTACCGTACCATGCTATATGGGTGACATTTACATGATAGCTTGGTAGCATTTTCAATTCATGGTAACTTCTTAACTCCAACTCCTTGAAATCAATTCACAAGCTCGGGGCATATCTCCTAGGATCTGTATAGTCTGCCCCGACTATCCATCGGTTTGGGGTAAAGTGCAGTACTAAACTTCGACTTTGTCCCCATTATCTTCTGTAGATCCTCCCAAAATTTTGAAATAAAGCATAAGCCTCTGACCGACACTAAGCTCTCATGCATACCATTCAATCTGGCAATATTATCCATATATAGCTCAGTTAGCCATTCCAAAGCATACCGAGGTCGTATAGCAATGGAATGAGCTATCTTCATAAGGCGATCAACAATCACCCAAACCGCGTCAACCGATCAGTGGTATATCGGTGACATAGTTCATTGTAATGCACTTCCACTTTCAGACTGGCTCTGATAGTTTTTATTGTAGTAAGCCATGTTGGTCTTTGTCTTTCAGCCTTTACTCGCTGATAATTTAATTACTGAAACATGCATCTATCCACAACCACTTCCATTCCCTTTCTACCAAAATAATGTCTTCATGTCATGATACATATTGGTACTCTAGTATGTACTGAATATTGAGTACAATGGACTCTTATCATTATCGTCTTCATAGTATCCAAGTCTTTATCTTCATGTATTCAGAATCTACCTCTGTATCTGAGTACCATCTCCGCATCCAAAGTAAGTCAGGGTTAGGTTTTTCTTTCTCTAAATCTCCTGACATTATTCTTATATACTGATTTAACAAAATTGCTACTTTTATTTCATCCACTAATTCAGACATGATTTTTAATGCCATAAACGCAACCGAACTATTGTTTCATAATTCATCCATAAGTTCTCGCTCGATTGGATCATCACTAGCTTTTATTATATGTTACTCTTTTCCAAATCTGAATCTGTTGCTGCAGAACATAAGGCAGCATTTATACTAGGTCCTGCTTCGGACTTCATAATTCCCCTTTTTTTTTTTTTGCTTAAGGCTTAGCTACTACATTAGCCTTGCTCAGTAACCTTGAATATCACGGTCTTAACCATTTTTCCTATCCTCATGTTCAACTCTTTCTGATGAAGAGATAAATAGGACTCTTAACCTAAAATTATTCTCTGTTTAGATAATGTCTCCAAGTCTTGATTGCATAATTCATCACCGGTAACTCCAAGTCATGAGTATGGTAACGCTTCTCATCCTCCTTTAGTTTTCTTGAAACGATGCAATCGCTTATTTACCTTGCATCAATCCGCATCCTTGATCCAATCCGAAAGCTCCGATGGATAGGGTAAAAGGTTCCCTTGGTACCGAAATGATCAAGATGGGAGTTGATATCAACCTTATCTTAAAATCTGAAAACATTCTTCACACTTGTAGGTTCAAATAAATTCCTCTCCTTTCCTGGTTAGCTTGGTAAGAGGTTTTGCGATCTTAGGGTGGTCCTCCAAGCATCGTCTATAATAATCAGCTAAAACCAAGAAACTTCTTATCTTCGCAATATTCGATACAATTGCTTCTATCTGAATAGGGTCCACTTTAATCCCTTTATATGATGCTACGTGATCTAAGAAGATCAGTTTGTTTTATCATGTCTCATGTTTCTTGGACATGACATGAAGCTTTTCACTTCTCAGCTGTTGTGAAGCTGTTCTAAGATCCGTTGTATGAGTTGTTTCATTGTTGGAATAAACCAAATATCATCTATGAAAACTATGATCGACATGTCCAACATGTCATGAAACACCTAGTTCATCAGCTCCATAAAAGATGTAAGGGCATTGGTTAATCCAAACGTCATAATCGAGAACTCATAATGTCCAATCCCGATTCTAAAAACTATCTTCGAGATATTTCTGTCCAAAATTCTTCAGTTGATGATATCTTGACTGAAGAAAATACCTTTGCTCCTTGCAACTATTTAAACAAGTCATCGATCTAAGGTAGTAGATATCGATTCTTGACTGTGAGCTTGTTTAGTTCCCGGTAGTCTATACGCAAACAACACTACCATCCTTCTTCTTCATGAATTGCATTGGCACTTCCCATGATGCAATACTTAGCCAATTAGAACCCTTGTCTAATAACTGTCGTAGTTGCGTCTCAATCCTTTTAACTCCATAGAAGCTACTCTACAGGTGCCTTTGACACAAGTATCGTCCTTGGTAACAAGTTGATGACGAACTCGGTCACTTAATCAGATGGTAACCCGATAAGTTTCCTGGAAATACATCAGGAAATTCATGCATCACATCAATATCTTCCATCTCTGGTGCTTCTTTGATAACGTATACCACAAGATACCATATATCCAACTTCTTTCTCTTCAAAGCATCTCTTCGCCTTTAGCATAGAGAAGATCAGCTTTTGCTTCTTAGGTGACATGCTTCCAATAATCCAAATTATGTGTCGTCTTTATTCTTGAATGAAAATCTCTTCTATGCACGTAATCAGTTGTAGAGTGTTGAAACAACCAGTCTATTCCCAAGATGATGTCAAGGTCTGCCATATGAAGTCTAATTAGGTTGTCCATTTTTATCCATCCATACGATTTGAACTTCGTTCATAACATTCATCCAATTGACATCTAGTCCAAAAAGGGCTTGAACTAGCAAAATCTGGTGAAACGGTCTAAGGAGCTTGTCTAGTTCCTTTATCTCTTATGATTTCTCGAAGACTATCGTCAAAACCTCATATTGCACTTATTAGCTTGTATTTCTTTTATCCTTGCTGTTCTACCTTGCTCTCTCTTCCATATACCTCGAAAAATATCTTGTGATTGTTACTTCATATCTCAAGTCTATTTATAAGCATTAGGGTATATGCTTATAATTTCATTAATTCAGCCAAACTATTTTTGGTCTTTACTTAATCATATCCCTCAACATTGGGCATAACTCAATTATCATTTTATTAAATCGAGTACTACTTATGCCATGACGTTATCCTTATATCCACTCTTAAATTTGCCTTTAGGAATCTTCTATGTTGTTAAAATTCATACCGATATAACCATCTTTAACATTACTTGAGGGCTATCTACTCTTTCCAAGTTACTCTTGATAGTTTTCACTTTTTGCTCATGCACTCTTTTATAGACATGGCTCATATCCACCCATTTAGCAATCTCAAAACAAATCCTCTATCACTTCATCTGAGTTTCATTGGCTATAGCATTTAATCTGAATCCAATCATCTTTCTTCCAATAATTCCATTATCACTACACATCTTTATCAACAATGATCAGGGAGTGTATAAATCAGAATGTTTGTCCAAAACAATTTATTTCCTTCTTTTAATTAAGCATAATGGCAAACACTTGCTTTATCTAGTGAACCTAGGTTTCAAGGATCAGGAGTAAATCTGAGGTAATCCAATCGGCATCCAAAGGTCGTTAAGTTATACGGTGGTCCAAATACATGGAATAGAGGTTTTTCAGTTCTTAACCTCATAGTTATAGGTTCTATCGAATATATAATACCATTGGTCAAGACACTACAAGAGTAAATCTGGAGAAGCTTTCATACATCAGTAAATCAGGTATAAATCTAGAAAAAGATTTTGTACATTAGTAAATCAAGTATAATCTGGAGGAAATTTTCGTACATCAATAAATCAGGTATAAATCAGTAGATGTACGCTCAACATGATTAAGCATTTAACTGTTCATTCAGTTCATATCTCTATTCATGTTGTGGATCATGAGAGTGGCTCAGTTTGGTATAATCAGGACTAATACTAAAGAAACAATATCTATAACTCCAATTGACAGGTTAAATTAAGAAGGTATCCTGTCAAGGCACGAGAAATTAAAATCTGGTATATGCATCCTCTATAATCATAAGAGTAAATCAATAATGCACCGCATCCTATATAAACATATTTATTTACATGGCCATTATCCTCTTATCTCTGTTTGGATTTAGCCCGAGATCTTTTCCTTTATCTCTACAGGGGTTTTGGCATTACTAGCCATTTTCTCCTTCCTTTGTCACACGTCGAGTTTCACATCTTATGAGTACCAACTCGGCATTTAATTTTTCTGTTTTACAGATGCTTCCTTCTTGCTACTGTACTATATCCTTGTATACTTGGATAACTACCCAACTTATAGATAATACCCTATATTGTTTGTTTATTAGGATAATTTTTTGTCTTCTCTTTCTGTGTGAGTGTATATATTTGGTTCCACCTTTTATATGTACATTATTGTCTTGTTTAGGTTCTGTCTCAACCAACACAGGTGCTTATTGTGTGTTTGTATTAAAGCTTTCAATTTATCCTAACTCAGTTCATGGACTCCAGTGGTAGTATTCAGGTTTAATGGGTAAGGCCTACGAGATGCTCTGATACCAAGTTGTCACACCCCAATTCTGCACCAACCAGAATGGTGTGATGAACCGTCAATAAACCAACGGTTCAATCAGGATCTCAAAATAGGCTATCCCACATATGATAAACCAAAACACATTCCACATTAATCAGAGATAATAAAGTAAATAGCGGAAGTCTTACAGATAATGAACTGAGGTCTAATAATGATAAATAATTAATATCCCATTTATTTTCATATAACCAAAACATAATTTAATACATATTACAATATCCAAATACGAAAACTAAACACTAAAGTTGTCACACCCCAATTCTGCACCAACCAGAATGGTGTGATGAATGGTCAATAAACCAACGGTTCAACCAGGATCTCAAAATAGGCTATCCCACATATGATAAACCAAAACACATTCCACATTAATCAGAGGTAATAAAGTAAATAGCGGAAGTCTTACAGATAATGAACTGAGGTCTAATCATGATAAATAATTAATATTCCATTTATTTTCATGTAACCAAAACATAATTTAATACATATTACAATATCTAAATACGAAAACTAAACACTAAACGTATCCACCATTGAAACGCTCGCTTAACGAACCATGTTCGTCCTCCACAGCTTGCTCATCATAACCGCCACATGTTCATATGTTGGCTTGCCGACATAATCTTCAATCATAGTACCTGTAACATCAGAAACTAAAAAGAATTGTGCGCGCGAGGGTCAGCTCTCCAACTTGAGCTCAGTGAGTAAACAAAACAATGCAACAGTACATATGCATGCATTCAATTCATATCTTTGGTTTGGTATATAAGTTTGCAATGTGCTATAGAAAGGATAGGTGGCCATTGCACCTCTATACACGAGTGTGTGGAAACGCCCAATGAAAACGGCACCGTCGCCCCACATGCACCCACCATGGACAATATACACCCCATGAAAATGGTATGACTGTTGCCCCATACCAACACGTAAGCCCCTGTTGGCGAGGGCTTGCAAACCCGGGCTCGCAACTAACCAACCCTAATGCCAAACAATGTATCCAAGGCCTCACCCTAGCATCCCTCAATACATCCATAGAGATAGAGCTAGGGGCGGTGACCAAGGTCAGTGTGAACCACAATGCCACGTCCCCCCGATACCCTACGACATATTAGTTTCGCTAAGGTAATGGCGATACGAAGATGTTAGTGGACAAGACTTGAGTAGAGATAGAGCAGAGTCCGTGACCGGGCGAACCACAATGTCACGCCCTCCCCGCCCCCCGCATCAGCCCCACCGACATGACTGAATGACCATGGCACAATATACCCCCTGAAGAATGGTCATGGCTGTACCGGTTGATACCATCCCTACCCGTTACACTAGCCAAACATAACATTTACTGCCTATTCCTATCATCATCAACACTCTGTTATAAACTTCAATATAGAAATATTGATGACATGTTAAATGCATACAAGCATACATGCATGTCAATATGGCATTGACCAGAAATAAACGTTTATAATTACCCTTGTCCCTCCCTTGCTTGTTTTCCTCTTCCTGCTTTGTCCCTTTTATGTTTTTTTGCTAGAAGACCTAAGAAGTCGATAAAATTTTTGTTTTTCATTTAACCATTCTCGTGGGTGGGCCGCCCTGGCCTGTGCGATATCAGATTTCGTTCTCTCTTTCATGGTTAGTCCTATGGCTTACTTCCACAATTCATTCTATATATGTTCTATGGTTTAGAACTATACTTTATTCACCTACATGATTTTAATGATCTCCTCCATGGTTTCCATTGAAACGAAACCATGGATGGATGATTTGGGTTTCTTCTAAGTCATACCCTCTTCATAAACCATTCTAAAGTCTTAAATAAATCATGGGAAACGTATTCATACCTTAGGTTTGCTGAGATTCAGAGTTCCTCTGAATTTTCTCTTCTTCCTTAGCCTTTTCTTCAAGTTTTCCTTCTCTTCTTCTCTTCCTTCTCTTCTCTTTCTCTCAATCCAATTAGGGTTGTAAAAGGAGTGAAAGAGGCTTAGGGACGTCCTATTTATAGAGCAAAACCTCCCAAAATAAGTCCCATTGAGTTTAGTAAAGGTTCCAATCGAAATTAGGAAGGTTTCTTAATTTTTGGTTCGTGCTGTTTTTCCCGAATGCCGAGGGTCGATGGTGAGGGTCTATGGGAGGGTCGGACAACTCATAGACCCTGCGACCCATGGTTGAGGGTCGATGGTGAGGGTCGATGGGAGGGTCGGACCTGCCTGTTAAAACATGCGACCCTACCCTCATTTTGACTGTTTTTGGGTAAATTTTCATATTGGGTCTTGGGTTTCTTCACACACTTGGTCCACTTGGCTCGACCATGATATGAAGACGGATCCCGACATGAAATGTAAGGTTAGGCCGGGTTCGTGGCGTGCGGGTCTTACAACTCCACCACCCTTAAAAGAAATTTCGTCCTCGAAATTTGAAAGTACGGATCTTACAACTCCCCCATCCTTAAATGAATTTTGTCCTCAAAATTTGAACGAATCATACATGCTAGCATTATAATAACACTGTAAATGTGATTTTAAAGCTTGGAAAAGTATCTTATAGCAAACTAAGGTGAGGAACCTTAACTCCAAACTAAATCGGTTAATAATAAACTGTTTTCTAATTCTTGAGTCCTATGCCATGTTTGATTCTATGCAAATATGTTTGTAATGTGCATACAACATGCCATCCAATATTTCTATTACTTGTTCATGCATATTTACTTTATTGTTTATAACATGATGATGATGATGATGATGATGATAGGAATAGGCATGTGCTTGTATGTGTGTGGTTGATGTACTTGATGCGAGCGAGTATCAGGGGAGGTGTGATGAGAACGTCAATAAACGTTAACCTTTGGCAGGTCTCAGCACTTTAGCTCTATCTCTAACTCAAGTCTTGTGCATTGACATCGTCGTATCACCATTACCTTAGCAGAACTATTGTGTCGTAGGGTATCAGGGGAGGTGGTCTCGGTCCTTGTAGTCTCTGACTCTATCGGGGGGCCTTAGCTCTATCTCTATGGACATTCTGAGGGATGCTGGGGTGAGGCCTTGGATACACTGTTTGGCATTAGGATTGGTTAGTAGCGAGCCCAGTTTGCAAGCCCTCGCTAACAGGGGCTTACGTGTTGGTATAGCATTATATAGCAATAAACGTTAAGCTTTGTTGTATAATGTTATGGTAGGGTGGATGGGGACGACGATAAACGTTAACCTTCGGGCGGACTTCCACACCCTGTGTATAGAGGCGGTGTCAATAAACGTTAACCTTTGACCACCCAACCTTTCTATTGCGCATTGCAAACTATAAACCAGACCAAAGAGATAAATGAATGTGCATGGATATGTAATGTTGCATTGTTTTCGCTACTCACTGAGCCGTGTTTTGTGCTCACCCCTCGACGTCGAATATTTTTAGTTGATGATGCAGGTTACACAGTTGAAGACTATATGAATGCTTCTACATACGGGACGGTAGCAGCAATAGAAGCTGGCGCTGAAGATGATACACATGACTCCTCTTGCAAGTGCAACTCGTGTGTATTTGACTAGATATTTTTATAGGTTTCTTTATTGGATTTATAAGACATGTATTTGGTACTTAAATATTTATGTCTCAGTTAAACACAGAAATAATTTGCTATTATTTATGGATATCATTTTAGTTCTCAGTTTATTTATTTATAAGACTTCCGCTATTGTGTATTTACTCTGATTATGATGGTGAGTGTATGAAGGTTCAGGTAATGCGGGGATAGCCTATTTGAGATCCTGGTTGAACCGTTGGTTATTTAGCGGTTCTTCTGAAATGTACAAAATTGGGGTGTGACAACTTGGTATCAGAGCATCTCAGGCCTTGCCCGCTGAACTATCATACATTCACAACAATAGTGAACTGAGATAGGATAAAATAAAAATAGTAATATTAACACATTATAAGCACAAGTGATGTTGAGACCAAATTTAAAAAGAGAATAATACATCTATTAAAACGAGAAACAAGTTGACATACAATGAGAGTGAAACAAAGTGTAAATATATATCTAAAGCAGAGTACAGTCCACAACCCGGACAGGTACTCTGAAGTATAGGAAAAATAAAAAGTATAATCAGGAAGCGGGAGGCGAAGGAGGAGGTGGAGCCTCACGATCTCTGTCATAGTCCTCAGCATAGACTCTAGTCAACCAGGCTATCTGAGTCTGGGTCGTCTATAGACTAGCTGTGAGATCGGCTACTCTCCTGTCAGTCGCACGCTGGATCTCCATGAACTCACCTATCCGCGCGTCAGATGTGTGCTGAGTAGCCAATAGCTCATCCACTCTCATGCGCTGAGCATCTAGCAACTCCTCCATCCTCAGGTCCGATCTGCGCTGAGTCTCTCTGATCTCGCGCAACATCTCCATCATATCAGAAGACGGATGCGAAGGACCAGCCTCATGAGAAGGACCAGTCTCAGGTACAAAATCCGCCGCATGCGAAGTACCAACTCCAGCCGCATGTGTAGGTGAAGGCGGGGGTATCGCATCGACGTCCATGTACATACGATCATCATCGTCGACGGGATCCACCTGAGCTCTAGTAGCGGCAGCGGCGGCAGCCTCAGCATCAGCCACCTCAACCCGAGTGTGAGGGCGCACCATCGCATTCCTCTCATCATCGCTAACCTGAGCGTCTCGAAGTCCCATCTTGCATATAGCCTCCCAATCTAGAGGCGACGAGAAGGTCTTCTCCTGAATCTTCTCATCGACTAGGTCAACCCCCAGACGAATCAATAGTGTGGTGATCATACGTCCATAGGGTAGATTACCCCTATGACCGGACAATGTAGCACTGATCATCGTCCGCATGATGATGTAAGGAAGACAGACGGGCTGATGAGTGCATATACTGTAGATCAAAAACTGGGTCAGCTGAGACACCCTCTCATAATGCCCACTCTGCGGGATCAGGTTGTCTTTGAATGATCATACAGAACACCCGTGGAGCCGGACGCAAGTAGCACGCCCTCATCTGCCAGCGATCGGGCTGTAGTAACTGACTATCAATCTCGGCCCGCAACCACATCTCAATAAAGTCGTGCTCACCAAGTGCATAGTACACCATAGCACCATCATAAGGAATGCCCAACAGGTCGGCCAGCTGCCGATAATCAAAGGAAATCTGCACCCCCTTGACGTAGCTAGTGATGCGCAACTCCTGACCAAGCTCCACATCGTTGTGGTTTTCCACAATTTGAAGGTTCTGATGAACGGCGCACTAACTCGGACGTGTGCACGCATCGTATGTGATGAAAGGGAGCCACCCCATATCACCAAAAACTCTCTCTACATTGAACAAGGCTAGCTCAGCCCGGGTTCACCATACGACCCCCCTTCCACTTTCTTGCCCGTATAGTAGGCATACTTGTGCCTCGGCTTCATTGGGGCGGAAGCGAAGCGGATCACGAACTCTGGGTACTTTGGTACGAACCATAGTATCTGCAGATAAGAAAGAAAAAGGAAAACAAGGAGTTAATAGGATAAAAATTTAAAAATTGGGCATTATAACGACGTAAGTTGGTCAAAAACCTCACTTTTCACCCATACAAGTGGGCAGGAGGACCTACGCACCACCAATCATCGAAAAGAAATATGTCTGGACGTAGAGTTACCCGACAGACCCAAAATACAGTCCCACCACCACCACCAGTGGAGGAAACTAGTCAAGAGAATAACCATGCACAGGGTAATCCAGAACCGGCAAACCCTACAAATTTGCCACCTCCACCACCGGAGCTAGCAACTGTGGTTATGAACCTAGCCCAGCAGCTATAGCAGATGCAACACGCACAAGCTCAATTGCAGGTTGCCATGGGGATTATGTATCAAGCCACTTAGGCTGCACCCATACACACTGGGCAAGCCAGTGCAGCACCAGTGGGTAATCACCCAGCTCCTCAGACACCGCAACAACCGGCTGCACCAATTCCAGTGCAGGTCCCAGAAGCAGCACAAGGGATGTACAACTACCCACCCCCTATGTTTGGGGCATACCAAAATCAACTGGATCACTCCCGGCTAGTGGAGAGATTTTTGAAAATGAAACCGAGAGAATTCAACGGCAAGCCGTCTGATCCACTGTGGTCAGCACACTGGATAGACGAGATGGAAAGGAACTTCCTTATGATGACTATCACCGAGGAAGAGAAAGTACTATGCGCCACCTTCATGCTCAAAGGCGACGCACACCATTGGTGGAAATCTACAAAGATGTACTTATTGACCAAGCACGCCCTACTGACATGGGCTATATATAAAGAAGCGTTCTTCGAGAAGTATTTCCCAAGAAGCTTCATAGATTCAATGGAGAAAGAGTTCTTGAGTCTGTACCAGGGGAAGATGTCCGTAGACTCGTATCAACAATGCTATGAAGAGCTGTTTTTATTCACACTGGCTAGTACGCAGGAAGAAGATACCAAAACCCGTAGGTTTGTCGCGGGACTAAGAGGAAGAATAAAAGAAAATGTTCTGGGCTTAGAGAAGAAAATCTACAATGAAGCTGTCCAGATTGCTCGAGTGATCGAATCGAGCCAGAAGGAGGGTTATTTCTCCTAGAACAGAGGCATCAAGAGACCAGCCGGAAACTCCTACAACGGAGGCAATAATAGGACGTATAAACCTTTTCGTCCTCAGAATTTTGCTATTGCACCAAAGTCTACTTCTGCAGCTCAACCACAGCCAAAGCCAAATTAAGAAGCCCCGGAAGTGCTATAATCGCAACCAACCGGGGCATATGGCAAGAGAATGCCCAAAACCCAAGAAGCGATTACATCAAGGACGGGTATATGTTGTTACATCGAGGGATGCTGCCGCATCGCCCGATGTGGTCACAGGCATGATCGAAACTTTTAAGATTATAATTTCATTGATTGAGCATGTAGACTAAGTAAAAACGAATCACAGGTATCGTACCTATCAATGGCATACCCGCCAGAGTACTCTTTGATTCAGGAGCTACTCATTCATTTATATCTGTGTCGTTTGGAAAGAAGACCAATTTACCCATCAAAACATTAGACTACAAATTACTTGTACGGTCACCATGGGATTAGAAGTGGAATTAGAGAAAGGTTATGGGCCATGTCCAGTTCTCATTGGCGAGAAAACCTTAGATGCAACTTTAATACAACTTGAGATGGCAGACTTTGACGTCATCTTGGGAATGGACTGGTTAGCTCGGCATTCAGCAAACCTATTATGCGCCGAAAAGAAGCTAACGTTCAAAGACAAAGAAGGAGCAGAATTCAGTTTCTCGGGAACTAAACTTCCCAGGAGACGCAAGCTCATACTCTCAGCATTAAAGGCTAAGAAGTGCCTTGAAAAGGGAGCCATCGGATATCTAGTATCAGTGGTCGACCTAACCAAGGACGCGCCACGAATGGAAGATATTGATGTCATGTGGGATTACCCAGATGTATTTCTGGAGGAACTACCCGGATTACCACCCGACCGAGCCACGGAGTTTGTAATAGACCTTTTACCCGGAGCCGCACCAGTATCAAAAGCACCTTATAGAATGACTCCTACTGAGCTGAAGGAATTAAAAGTGCAATTACAAGAACTGCTGGATAAGGGTTATATTAGACCCAGTATATCTCCATGGGGAGCACCGGTGTTGTTCGTAAAGAAGAAGGATGGTAGCGTTCGATTATGTATCGACTATCGAGAGTCGAATAAGCTGACAATCAAGATTCGATATCCGCTACCTAGGATCGATGACTTGTTCGATCAGTTATAGGGGGCAAAAGTATTTTCAAAGATCGATCTTCGATCAGGCTATCATCAGCTGAAGATTAAAGAAGGTGACATTCCGAAGACAGCTTTCAGGACAAGATACGGACATTATGAATTCTTAGTGATGTCATTCGGATTAACTAATGCACCGGCAAGATTCATGGAACTTATGAACCGAGTTTTCCACGATATGCTGGATACGTCGGTTATAGTATTTATTGATGACATATTCGTATACTCCAAGGACAAGGAAACCCATATCAAGAACCTAAACGCAGCCCTACAGCGGTTAAGGAAAGAGAAGCTATATGCCAAATTTTTAAAGTGCGAGTTTTGGCTAAGTGAAGTCGCCTTCCTAGGCCATGTAGTATCTGCTGAAGGAATCAAAGTGGACCCCAGTAAGATCGAGGCTATCATAAAATGGGAAGCACCAAAGAGCATTTTAGAAATTAGAAGTTTTCTGGGTCTAGCTGGTTATTATCGGAGATTCATAGAAGACTATTCCCGGATTGCCGTACCTCTCACCAGTTTGACCAAGAAAGGTGAAAAATTTGTATGGACGGATAAGTGTGAAAAGAGCTTTCAAACACTAAAGACCAGATTGATATCCGCTTCGATTTTGACTATTCCTATCCCAGAACAGACGTTTACCTTATATACCGATGCGTCGGGATTGGGATTAGGATGTGTGCTTATGCAAGGAGAGCAAGTGATTGCCTATGCCTCGAGACAATTGAAGGTACATGAGAAACATTACCCCACTCACGATTTGGAGTTAGCGGCAGTAGTACATGCTGTCAAGATATGGAGACATTACCTATACGGAGAGAAATTCCAAATTAAGTCGGACCATAAAAGTCTTACTTATTTATTTAATCAGAAGGAGTTAAATATGAGACAAAGAAGATGGTTGGAACTATTGAAAGACTATGATTGTGATATCCAGTATCATCCGGGAAAAGCGAACGTAGTAGCAGATGCATTCAGCAGAAAAGCAATGATAAAATCTCAAGGAGAAGTTAGCACGACTGCGGCAATGTGCACTATCGGAATGGTATTTAATCACGGAAACGAGCAGTATGTGATAGACACAATGGATGGATCAGCCAACCAAGGGTTTATTCATCGGTTTTCAAATATGTTCACGGCATTGAAAATTATACTGGATATAGTGAATGAAGTGAAGAAAGCTATCAAAGCAGATCCTTATCTGAGAACAGTACACGAAGATATTGAGAAAGGTAGGACTAACCCTGAGTTCACCTTGGATGACGAGAAGGTACTGAAATACAAAGGAAGAATATGTGTACCCGAAACAGAAAGTGTAGACATTAGACACCGATTCATGAAAGAAGCCCACACCACCATCTACTCGGTACATCCCGGAAGTACAAAGATGTATCATGACCTAAAGAAATTATATTGGTGGAGGGGAATGAAAGCAGATGTAGCTAAGTTCGTGTCTCAATGCCTAAATTGTCAGAAAGTAAAGGCTGAACGACAAAGACCCGCAGGACTATTGCAGTCGTTATCGGAACCAGCATGGAAATGGGACTGCATCACTATGGACTTTGTCACGGGACTACCATTGACTCCTCGAGTAGTAGACGCAGTTTGGGTGATTGTAGACCGTCTGACAAAGACAGCTCGTTTCATACCTATACGACCTCAGTATACACTGAAAAGATTAGCAAAGCTGTATGTGGATGACATTGTTCGCTTACACGGTGTACCAGAAAGCATTGTGTCGGATAGAGATCCACGATTTACTTCTAAATTTTGGGAAGGATTGTAAAAGGCTATGGGTACAACGTTGAAGTTCAGTATTGCATTCCACCCACAGATAGATGGACAGTCAGAGCACACAATTCAGATTCTAGAAGATATGCTACGAGCATGTGTAATTGATTTCAAGGGATCATGGGATGAAAGGTTACCATTGATCGAGTTCGCTTATAACAATAGCTATCAGGCTACTATACAGATGTCACCTTATGAAGCACTGTATGGCAGAAAGTGTCGTACTCCTTTGTTTTGGAATGAAGTTGGAGAACGTAGTATTGTTGGACCAGAATTTGTTGAAGAGACTTGTCGAGTGGTCGACATTATCAAGGAAAGAGTAAGAACAGCTCAGAACCGTCAGAAACAATATGCAGATACTCGACGAAGAGATCTAGAGTTCGCCGTAGGTGATAAAGTATTTTTGAAGGTATCGCCTATGCGAGGATTGAAAAGGTTCGGATAAAAAGGGAAACTAAGTCCAAGATATGTCGAGCCATATGAAATTCTGGCTAAGCGTGGAAAAGTAGCTTATCAGTTAGCACTACCACCATCTATGTCAAGTGTGCATGACGTATTTCACATATCCTTATTGAAGAAGTATGTCAAAGACCCAACACATGTTTTGACAGTGGATTTGCCAGAATTGACTGATGATTTGACATTTGAAGTAACACCAACGGAAATCACTAGTCGAAAGGTTCAACGTCTATGCAACAGAGATATCCACTATGTTAAGGTCACATGGAAAAGTAGAGACATGGAATAAGTTACATGGGAAGAAGAAAATGCTATGCGGAAGCAATACCCTCACTTATTTGATTCAGAAGGTACGTCCAATTTTGAGGACGAAATTTTTATAAGTTGGGGGGAGTTGTAAGACCCGTGTCAAACTAATCCGGTCTTACCACCTTGAACTAGGTTCACCCATCATGGTCGAGTCAAATGGACCAAGGGCGTGAAGGAGAGCGAGATCCCAGGTATCAAATCGACCCAAAAATACTTAAAATAGAGGAAGGGTCACATACCCAGCTAAACAGGGTCGACCCTCCCAAATCAGAAACTCAGACCCTTAAAATTTGGGAGAGGGTCGGACAGTGTCAGACCACAGGGTCGACGGGATTATCGACCCTCTCATCGACCCTTACTTGCCGCCGAAACTGAAATTAGGAAATTTCCTAATTTTCGATTGGGATTCTTTCCAAATCTCAATGGGACTATTATAGGACATTCCTACTCTATTTAAAGGATGTCCCTAAGCCACTTTCACTCCTTTCACAACCCTAATTGAATTGAGAGAAAGAGAGAAGAAGGAAAAGAGGAAGAAAAGAGGCAAGGAAGAAGACTTAGCAAAAAAGAGAAGAATTTCCAGAGAAAAGTAATCTTCTCAGGTATGGATACTAATTCCATGAGTTTCTACAGACCTTAGGTTGGAATGGTTGAGTGTAGGATTTCGAAGAAACCCAAACCATCCATTCATGGTTAGGTTTTGATGGAAAACCCTAGGATAATGCATGAAAGCCATCTAGGAGGATGAATCATGGTTTCAGACCATGGAATGAATGTTTAATGGAATGTGGAAGCAAGCCATAGGACCCCAAACACGAAGAATGAATTAAAAGGTAGAAATTAGACCAGAGTGCACCGAGGGTCGCACACAGGGTCGATAGACCCATCGACCCTAGGCACCCTGACCATCGACCCTCAGCATTCGGGAAGTTCAGACAGAGGGTAGGGTCGATAGACCCATCGACCCTATGTATCCTGAGCATCGACCCTCTGATCGACCCTCAGTTAACAGCATGGTTTTTAAATTCGGAATTAATTCTAATTAAATTCTATCGACTTTGTTAGGTTTGCTAGCATTATAATAACACTGTAGAGGTGATTTTAAAGCATGGAAAAGTATCTTATAGCAAACTAAGGTGAGGAACCTTAACTCCAAACTAAATCGGTTAATAATGAACTGTTTTCTATTCTTTAGTCCTATGTCATGTTTGATTCTATGCAAATATGTTTGTAATGTGCATACAACATGCCATCCAATATTTCTATTACTTGTTCATGCATATTTACTTTATTGTTTATAACATGATGATGATGATGATGATAGGAATAGGCACGTGCTTGTTTGTGTGTGGTTGATGTACTTGATGCGAGCGAGTATCAGGGGAGGTGTGATGAGAACGTCAATAAATGTTAACCTTTGGCGGGTCTCAGCACTTTAGCTCTATCTCTAACTCAAGTCTTGTACATTGACATCGTCGTATCGCCATTACTTTAGCAGAACTATTGTGTCGTAGGGTATCAGGGGAGGTGGTCTCGGTCCTTGTAGTCTCTGACTCTACCGGGGGGCCTTAGCTCTATCTCTATGGACATTCTGAGGGATGCTGGGGTGAGGCCTTGGATACACTGTTTGGCATTAGGATTGGTTAGTAGCGAGCCCAGTTTGCAAGCCCTCGCTAACAGGGGCTTACGTGTTGGTATAGCATTATATAGCAATAAACGTTAACCTTTGTTGTATAATGTTATGGTAGGGTGGATGGGGACGACGATAAACGTTAACCTTCGGGCGGACTTCCGCACCCTGTGTATAGAGGCGGTGTCAATAAACATTAACCTTTGACCACCCAACCATTCTATTGCGCATTCCAAACTATAAACCAGACCAAAGAGATAAATGAATGTGCATGCATATGTAATGTTGCATTGTTTTGGCTACTCACTGAGCCATGTTGTGTGCTCACCCCTCGACGTCGAATATTTTTAGTTGATGATGCAGGTTACACAGTTGAAGACTATATGAATGCTTCTACGTACGGGACGGTAGCAGCAATGGAAGCTGGAGCTGAAGATGATACACACGACTCCTCTTGCGAGTGCAACTCGTGTGTATTTGACTAGATATTTTTATAGGTTTCTTTATTGGATTTATAAGACATGTACTTGGTACTTAAATATTTATGTCTCAGTTAAGCAAAGAATAATTTGCTATTATTTATGGATATCATTTTAGTTTTCAGTTCATTTATTTATAAGACTTTCGCTATTGTGTATTTACTCTGATTATGATGGTGAGTGTATGAAGATTCAGGTAACGCGGGGATAGCCTGGTTGAACCGTTGGTTATTTAGCGGTTCATCACACCATTTTGAAATGTGCGGAATTGGGGTGTGACGTGATCTCTTACAGCGAAGGAGCACCCTAGTGGAGGACCTCAGACCTATCTCTTTTGTGGACGGGAACACTGAGAAAACATTATTGATAGGGTCGAATCTCCCCGACGAGTAAAAGACAAAGCTCATCACTTTTCTCTAGAAGAATAAGGATGCTTTTACGTGGACTGCAGAGGATATGCCAGGTATTCCTTGGACTACCATGGAGCATCATCATTTTATGATCAACCCCCATCATCGACCCGTTCTTCAAAAGAAAAGGGGCTTTGCTCCCGAAAGACAAGCTATCATCGACGATGAGGTCGATAAACTTCTCAAGGCAGGTTTTATCAAAGAGGTCAACTACCTTAAGTGGTTGGCCAATATTGTAATGGTGCCAAAAATAGGAGACCATTGGTGCATTTGTACTAACTTTACTAATCTAAATAAAGCTTGCCCCAAAGATTCCTACCCCTTGCCTCGGATAGATTAGTTGATAGATGCCACTGCTAGGTATGACCTTTTATCTTTCTTAGATGCTTACTTAGGATATAATAAAATCAAGATGGCCAAAGAAGACGAAGAAAGCATGGCCTTTGTTACTAGCAAGGGGTTGTATTGCTATACTGTTATGCCGTTCGGCTTGAAGAATGCAGGGGCTACTTACTAGAGGCTAGTCAACAAAGTCTTTGAGAAGCAAATAGGCAGGAATATGGAGGTTTATGTCGATGATTTCCTAGTCAAGAGTAATAAGGCCCGAACTTATCTAAATGATCTGATGGAGGTATTTGAGGTCGTGCTAAAGAATTCCATGCGCCTTAACCCTACTAAGTGCGCATTTAGAGTATAGTCGGGTAAGTTCTTGGGGCATATGGGGTTGCAACGGGGGATCGAGGCCAATCCTGCTAAGATCGATGCAATCCAAAACATGACGTCTCCCACCAAGCCTAAGAAAGTACAGGAGTTAACTGCTCGTATTGCAGCCTTAGGGCGATTTATGTCAAGGTCTGTCGATAGATGCTTGCCATTCTTCCAAACTCTCAAGGGGTCGAAGACATTTGAATAGACACCCGAATGCGAGAAATCTTTCTATGATTTGAAAAGGTACTTATCATCACCTCGCCTTCTAGTGAAACTTGAGATGGGGGATAACCTCCTCCTATGCTTGGCAGTATCCCCGCAAGTTGTTAGTGCAGTGCTCATCAAAGAGATAGACAAAGTATAATATCCCATTTATTACATCAGCAAGGTCCTCCTGGATACAGAGATCAGATATTAATAAATCGAGAAAATTGCATTGGCATTGGTCACAGCTGCTCGAAATCTCCAACCTTATTTTCAATCGCATTCCATTTCAGTCTGGACAAATAGACCACTTAAGATGTTTCTTGGCCTATCCGATGTTTCTGATCTTATGGTCAATTGGCAGTTGAGCTTGGTGAATTCAATTTGAAGTTCCAACCGCAAATGGCAGTTAAAGTGCAATCCTTGGTAGATTTTTTTGTTGGAGAGTACCCTCCCAGATGTTACAGAAGAGGGATCAAATCCTGAACGAGCATTGGAGATGGATCGAACCAAGATTATTATTGCCCTCGAAGAACCTTCGAGGGTCATGTATGTTGTCACACCTCAATTCTGCACTGTTCAGAATGGTGTGATGAACCGCCAATAAACCAATGATTTAACCAGGATCTCGAATAGGCTGTGTCCATTTGCTTAAACCATACACATCCACAACCATAATCAGAGTAAATAAACAATAGCAGAAGTCTTATATATTAAATGAACTGAGAATCTAAGAATGATAACATAAATAAAATATCTAATTATCTTTCATTGACTAAGACATAAGTAAATAAAATAATCAATTACATTTCCTTAATAATTTAAATGAAAATCTAATTGAAAACACAAGAGTTGCACTCGCATGACGAATCATGCGACTCCATCATAACTTCAGCGTCCATTGTCGTTGCATGTCCATACATCGGAGCATTTATATAATCTTCTACGGTGGTACCTGCATCAACAATTAAAAATATTCGACGTCAAAAGGGTGAGCACACATCACGGCTCAGTGAGTAAACAAAACAATGCAATAAACATATGCATGCATTCAATTCATATCTGTGGTCTGGTTCATAAGTTTGCAATGTGAAATAGAAAGGATAGGTGGCCGTCGCACCTCTATACACGAATGTGTGGAACCGCCCAATGGATCAAACACCATTGCCGCCCCCACATGCACCCACCATGGAATAGGGATAGAGCTAAAGTGCTTAGGACCGCACCGCATCACACTTCCTCTGATACCCTACCCATACCAATACGTAAGCCCCTATTGGCGAGGGCTTGCAAACTGGACTTGCAACTAATCAATTTCTAATGTCAAACAGTGTATCCAAGGCCTTACCCTAGCATCCCTCAATATGTCCATAAAGATAGAGCTAAGGCCCCCAGCAGAGTCAGAGACTACACGGTCCGAGACCACCTCCCCTGATGCCCTACGACTTAATAGTTCTGCTAAGGTAATGGCAATACGACGATGTTAGTGGACAAGACTTGAGTAGAGATAGAGCTAGAGTCTGGTGACCAGGCTGAACCACAGTGTCACGTCCTCCCCCTGATGCCCCACTCACATCAAGTACACTAACCACACACAAACATTCACATGCCTATTCCTAACATCATCATCAACATCATATTATAAATAAACGAAAATTAAATATGCATGAACAGTAATAGCAGGAATAGTGGATGACATGTGATATGCACATTACAATCATACAAACATAGAATCATTCATGGTATTGGACTCAATAAACAAAACAGTTTATTATTAGCCAATTAGTTTAGGTCTTGTTCCCTCACCTTTGATTGAGCGTAGATCCTCGTTCAAGCTTTATGAATCACTTTTAAATCACTAGAAAGACCTACAAGTCGATAGATTTTAATTAAAATTAATTTCAATAGATTTAAACTAACAGAACCTGTAGGGTCGCAGGTAGGGTAGCACCTAGGGTAGCAGTTTCTGCGACCCTAGGGTGTAGGGTCGCAGGTGGGGTCGGATACCATTCGACCCTACGTGCGACCACACCCTCCCTAGGACTTTCCGAGGGCATGTGGTCGGTCATGTGGTTTCGTAGGGTCGGATATCATTCGACCTTACGTGCGACCACACGTATTCTAAGTCGACCTTTCATTCTAAAGTCCATCCCTTCATGTTTGGATCCTTTGGCTTACTTTCATGGTCTATTCTATGATTGTTCTATGACTCAAAACTACAAGTTATACACTATTCATTGTCCATAATGATTTCCTCCATGGAATCTCTTGAAACTTGTCCATGGATGGATGATTTGGATTTCTCCTAATCCTATGTTCTTCATAACTATTATAGGATCTCTTATTCAGGTAGGGAATTAGGTTCATACCTTTATTCAGAGGTTTCTCTGAACTTCCTCCTCTTCCTTAGTCTTTTCTTCAAGTTTCCTTATCTTCTTCTCTTCCTTTTATTCTCTTTCTCTCACTTTCAATTAGGGTTCTAAAGGAGTGAAAGAGGCTAAGGGACGTCCCATTTATAGAGGAAAACCCTCCATAATAAGTCCCAATGAGTTTAGGAAAGATCCCCTTTTGAATTAGGAAAGTTTCCTAATTTTCAATTTCTGTTTGTCATCGTAGGGTCGCAGAATCCGTCGACCCTACACCTTCTTAGTCATGCGACCCTACGACTAGAAAGTTATAGGTTGGAGTTCTGTTGAGGTGGGGTCGACCCTACCTGTTTAGGCATGCGACCCTACCCTCTCATTTGCTGTTTTTGGGTTAGACTTCATACCTAGTCTTATGATTTCTTCACGCACTTGGTCCACTTGGCTTGACCATGATAGGTAGACCTGGTACAAGGTGGCAAGACCGATTAGTTTGATATGGGTCTTACATACGTGGACTGTTCATCAAATAAGACAGAGGCTGGAGCAGGGACCATTCTAATTAGCCCAGAGGGGTTTAAGGTACTCACCTCTATGTGCTTTGTATTCTCTACAACCAATAATGTAGCTAAGTATGAAGCATTGATAGTTGGTCTAAAGCTTGCTTCTAAGTTGATGGTGAAACACCTAGTCATGTACAGGGATTCCCAAGTGGTGATTCAATAAGTGTTGGGGGTCTATGAAACTCGACAAGAACACTTGGCGAAGTATTTAGCTGAGGTGAAGTGACTCATTTCTCCCCTGAAGAAATTTGAAGCCCTCAACATACCTTGAGAGAAGAACTTAAAAGCTGATGCCCTCTTTAAACTGGGGGAGGAGGATCTGAGCACCTTTAAAGTGCCTGTATACATTGAGCATCTGCCATAGTACAGTACTGATGTGACGCCCAAAGTTCTCCTTGTGGATACCGAACCATGCTGGATGGATCCAATCCTTACCTACCTTAGAGAATGTTTTACCTACAGATCGTAAAGAGGCTCGAAGCATACAAGCCAAGTCACATTCTTATGTGATCTATGAATAGGTACTATACAAGAAATATCTTGCACACCTGTTACTTTGATGCATCCCACCTTCTAGAGCAGAATATGTGATGGCTGAAGTACATGAAGGAATTTGTAGAGCTCATCAGTGTGGTCGTACTATGTATTACAAGATTCTCAGGCAAGGATACTATTGGCCCCGTATGATGAACGACTGTAAAAGTTATGCCAAAGCCTGCGAGCTGTATCAGAAGCATGCAGTAGTGCCCAAACGACCACCTGTACTCATGCAGCCCATCCCAGCATCTATTCCCTCTGCCGTATGGGGGGTGGATATATTGGAACCATTCCCATAAGTAAAAGGACAACTCAAATTCATCTTAGTAGTTATTGACTACTTCACCAAGTGGATCGAAGTAAAAGCAATGGCAAGGGTCACCTCTTAAAAGGCTATAGATTTCTTTAGGTTGAAAGTACTGTATAGGTATGGCATCCACAAGTTCATATCACAGACAACGACCCTCAATTCTCCAGTAAAGCCTTCACAAAGTTTTGTCAGGATCATCAGATTGGGCACCGATTTGCTTTTGTCTCCCATCTAAAGGCCAATGGGTAGAAAGAAGTCACCAATCATACATTACTCCAAGGGTTGGCCCAATGCCTTGAAGAAAATAGAAAGCTGTAGATCGAAGAACTGCCTCATGTGGTCTAGTCATATCATACCACTGCTCAAACTGCCACGGGTAAAACACCTTCTAAACTAGCCTTTGGGTCTGAAGTTTTCATCCCGGTAGAGGTGGTCGAAAAGAGTTATAGTGTGCTTAGCTTCAATAAAGACACCGATCCTGATATTCTGAGAATAGATCTAGACCTATTGGAAGACATGCATGAGACCGCCAGATCGCATTGTGGCATACCAACAGAAGACAGCCCTACTATAATTCGCAGGTGAAGGAAAACCTATTTCAAGTTGGTGATTTGGTGCTGCGAAACACCTTAGCTTTTGAACCCACTCAACAAGGAAAACTGATGCCTACCTGGGAAGGCCCATACAAAGTAGTAAAGGAGACACGACCAGGGTCATATCATCTAGAAACGATGGAAGGAAAAGTTATTCCTCGTACCTGGCACTCCAAGAACCTGAGGAAATACTATGTGTAACATGCCTTCTGATCAACGAAAGATAAGTATTTATGTTTCAAACTCATTTCATAAGTTTTTGCAATCTACTAACCTTAGTCGAAGGCTAAGCCTACCAGATTGGGGGATAGTCTTTAACTTAAGACTCAAGAAGAAATCTGCATGCGGGCCTATCGATAATATCGATCAAGTGTAAGGACAAATGAATATCCACCCATCTCTGATGGACGAAAAATGATTATGGAGTCACCACCTAGATTAAGGTCTAGGACCTATAAAAATGTAGTCTCGTCATAAGAAAAAACTTCTATTGACTCATTTGACCTAATATATTGGCTTTGATCTATTAGAGAATGTGTAAGTGTTCAAGGTACAATTTGAGAAGGTGTTAGGCACCCAAAGCTGTCCGATCCAAAAATCGACCTCCTATGTGATTCTACTTTCTTTAGACTCTATGGTTCTGACTGTTCATGATCAATGGATGATAACTAGGGCTCATGGGAAATCCCATGCCAAGTTGCTAAGTTCTTCTAACCTAGGGTTTAGTCAAACATGTTCTCAAAATAAATAAACAAGAAAAATAATATACAGTGAACTGAACCAAAGATGGTTCGGTGATGGACTAATCTGAGACATCCAAGACATCTCAAATTGCCTACGTATTTTAATCCTAAAAATCAAGTCCATAACGTAGTTCAAACGGAATGTGATTAAGGTTTATGGATGTGGTTTATGCATGATCTTCATTAGATTCAATTGTTCAAGTTAAAGTTTATACTTGATGATGATTGAGATTGAATCTAGATAGCCTATATGGATTGAAGTGAATATGGATATGGATATGGATACGGATATGGATGTGGATGACCTAAGGATACTAAGATGTGGTACGTACTTGGAGAGATCCTCCAAGTTGCCTACGTATTTCAAAGGTCCTAAAAATCAGGTACAACGTAGTTAGTTGTTTTTGGGTTGATACTCTCAAGGAGCAAAGAGGGACAAATACTCTCAAGGAGTAAAGGATTTGATACTCTCAAAGAGCAAGGGGGTTGATACTCTCAAGGACCAAGGGGGTTGATACTTTCAAGGAGCGAAGGGTTTAATACTCTCAAAGAGCAAAGGGTTTAATACTCTCAAGGAACAAAGGGTTTAATACTCTCAAGGAGCAAGGGGATTGATACTCTCAAGGAGAAAGGATATGATACTCTCAGGAGCATACTTGTAAGACCCGTATCAAACTAACCCGGTCTTACCACCTTGAACCAGGTTTACCCATCCTGGACGAGATGAATGGACCAAGGGCGTGAAGGAGATCGTGATCCCAGGTATCAAATCGATCCAAAAACACTTAATTTAAAGGGAGGGTCGGACCCCCCAAGACAGAAATTCAGACCCCCTGTTTTACAGAGGGAGTCGGACAGTTTAGGAAACCAAGGGTCGACGGGATCATCGACCCTCAGTTGCCCCCAGAAACTAAAATTAGGAAAGTTTCCAAATTTCGATTGGATTCCATCCAAATCTCAATGGGACTTAGTTTAGGAGTTTCCACCCTATAAATAGGACGTCCCTAAGCCTCTTTCACTCCTTTTACAACCCTAATTGAATTGAGAGAAAGAGAAGAGAAGGAAGAGAAGAAGAAGAGAAGCAACGGAGAGAAGAAAAAGTAAAAGGGAGAAGAGTTGCAGAGAAGGAGTATTCTTCTCAGGTATGGATACTAATTCCATGAATTTCTACAGACCTTAGGTTAGATAAGGATGAGAGTGTGATCTCGGAGAAACCCAAACCATCAACCCATGGTTAGGTTTCCATGAAAAACCATGGGAGAATACATAAAAGCTATATAGGTGGATGATTCATGGTTCTAGACCATGGAATGTATGTTGAATGGACTATAGGAGCAAGCCATAGGACCCCAAACACGAAGAATGGACTAAAAGGAGGGAAATTGACCAAAACCCACAGGGGGTCGCACAGAGGGTCGATGACCATCCGACCCTATGTGACCCTGAGTATCGACCCCCAGGGTTCTGGAAGTCCAAATTAGGGGAGGGTTGCACCAGGGGTCGGTCATAACTCAGACCCTACCTCCGACCCTCAGTTAATAGAATGGTTTTAAAAATTAGAATAAATTTTAATTAAATTTTATCAACTTTGTTAGGTCTTCTAGCAATATAATAGCAATATAAAGGTGATTCTAAAGCTTGGAAGAGTATCTATTAGCAAGCTAAGGTGAGGAAACAAGACTTAAACTAATTGGTTAATAATAAACTACTTTTAATTTCTTGAGTCCAATGCCATGCTTGATTCTATGTGAATATGCTTGTAATGTGCATTCAACATGTCATCCAATATTCCTGCTATTATTGTTCATGAATATTTAATTTTGTTTACTTATAACATGATGATGATGATTGATGCTAGGAATAGGCATGTGAATGTTTGTGTGTGGTTAGTGTGCTTGATGCGAGTAGGGCATCAGGGGAGGTGTTATGCGGTGTTTGATCCGGACACTTTAGCTCTATCTCTAACTCAAGTCTTGTGCATTAGCATCGTTGTATCGCCATTACCTTAGCAGAACTATTGCGACGTAGGGCATCAAGGAGGGTCTCGGTGCTTGAGTCCTATACTCTACCGAGGGGCCTTAGCTCTATCTCTACGGGTGCTCTGAGGGATGCTGGGGTGAGGCCTTGGATACATTGGTTGACATTAGGATTGGTTAGTAGCGAGCCCCGTTTGCAGCCCTAGCCATCAGGGGTTAATTTGTTGGTATGGATTGTGCATCCATAAACGTGACCTTCGTTGTACAATGTTCATTATGGGTGCTGTGGGCAATGGTAAGAGTCATCGGGCGTATCCACACTCTCGTGCATAAAGGTGCGGTGGCCACCTATCCTTTCTATAGCACAGTGCAAACGTAAAACCAGACCAAAGATATGAATTAATTGCATGCATATGTATTGTTGCATTGTTTTGTTTGCTCACTGAGCCGTGATGTGTGCTCACCCTTCGACGTCGAATATTTTTTTTAGTTGATGATGCAGGTACAACCGTTGAAGATTATATAAATGCTCCAGAATACGGGAACGTTGCAACGATGGTAGCTGAAGATGAAGTGGATACACATGACATCTCTTGCGAGTGCAACTCATGTGTATTCGATTAGATTTTTAGTTTTATCTATTTGGATTTATTAAAGACATGTATTTGATATTTATTTATTTATGTCTTAGTTGATACAGAATAATTTGTTATTTAAATATTGATATCACAATAGATTCTCAGTTCATTTTATTATAAGACTTCCGCTATTGTGTATTTACTCTGATTATGATTATGGATGTATGGGATTTAGATAACACGGATATATCCTACTCGAGATCTTGGTTGAACCATTGGTTTGTTAGCAGTTCATCACACCATTCTGAATAGTACGGAATTGGGGTGTGACAACTTGGTATCAGAGCCTCTCAGGCCTTGTCCATTGAACTAACATACATTCAAGACAATTGTGAACTGAGATAGGATAAAAGTAAAAACTGTAATATTAACACACTATAAGCACAAGTGATGTTTGAGACCAATTTAAAAAGAGAATAATACATCTATTAAAGTGGAAACAAATTTTAAATACAATGCGAGAGAAACAAATATATATATTAATACTTAAAGCAGAGTACAGTCCACACCCAGGACAGTTACTCTGTATTACAAAGAAAAAAAAGTAAAGAAATGTAATCATGAAGCTGGAGGTGAAGGAGGAGGCGGTGCCTCGCGGTCTCTGTCATAGTCCTCGGCATAGACTCTAGTCAACCAGGCCACCTTAGTCTGAGTCGCCTGAAGACTAGCTGTGAGATCAGCCACCCGCTGATCAGTCCGGTGCTGAGCATCTAGAAGCTCCACTATCCTCAGATCCGATGCGCGCTGAGCCTCTCTAATCTCGTGAAACATACTCAGCACGTCATCAGAAGGTGGATGCGAAGGACCAGTTGCATGTGAAGGACCAGCTACAAAAGATGTACTCGCTCCAGCAACATGTGTAGAAGAAGGAGGTGGTATGGAATCCACATCCATGTAAAGACGATCATCATCCCCGACAGCACCACTAGGGACCCCAGCTGCAGCTACTGCTGCCTTAGCGTTAGCGATCTCGATGCGAGTGTGGGCACACCATTTTGTTCCTCTCCTCGTCACTGACTTGGGCATCCCGTAAGCCCATCTTGCAAATAGCCTCCCAATCTAGAGGCGACGAGAAGGTTTTCTCCTGAATATTCTCATCCACTAAATCAACTCCCAGGCGGGTCAGCAACATAGTGATCATACGTCCATAGGGTAGATTACCCCTATGACTGGGCAATGTGGCACTGATCATAGTCTGCATGATGATGTAAGGAAGGCAGACGGGCTGTCTAGTGCAAATATTGTACAGAAGATACTGGGTCAGCTGAGAAACTCTCTCGTAATGGCCACTCTGCGGAATCAGATTATGTTGGATAATCTTGCAAAAGACCCGTGGAGCCAGACGCATATAGCAAGCCCTCATCTGCCAGCGATCAGGTCGTAGCAACTGACTATCAATCTCAGCCCTCATCTCTGTGGAGACGAACTAGGGCTCTCCAGGAGCACAGTAAACCATAGGGCCATCATAGGAAATGCCCAACAAATCCGCTAGCTGCCGGTAGTCAAAAGAGACCTCAACTCCCTTGACATAGCTAGTAATCCTGAGCTCGTGACCCCTATCCACATCATTTTAATCCCCCACCACCTGGAGATTACAATAAAACTGTCGCACTAAATCCGGGCATGTGCAAGCGTCGTAGGTAATGACAGGGAGCCACCCCATATCACTAAAGGCTCTCTCTACATTGAACAAGGCTAACTCAGCCAAGTTCACCATACGACCTCCCTCCACTTTCTTACGAATAAAGTGGGCATATTGTGCCTCGGCTTCGTTGGAACGGAAGCGAAGAGGATCACGAACTCTTGGTACCTTGGTACGAGCCATGGTATCTGCCAATAGGAAAGAAAAGAAAATAGATAATATGTTAATAAGATAGAAAATCCAAAATTTTGACATTATAACGACGTAAGTTGGCCAAAAGCCTCACTTGTCACCTAGACACGTGGGCAGGAGGACTTACGTAGGTCCCAACATGTCCTACAACACTCAGACAATAGGAAATTCTAGCTAATGAAGTCCAATTTGAAGAAATTACGAGAAATCAAAAATTTTGACAAATTAGGGCAAAAAGAGAAAAAATCCAAGTTCTCGATAACCAACCGATGAAACTCAAAATTTTTTGAGGGCTTTCGTTCCTCGAGACACCAATAACAAAAGCCCCCAATAAAAATCGAATTTTTACGGTTGGAAAAAGTTTAATTTGAAAAATACAAGTTAAATGGACAAAAACCTAGAAATGGAAACCTAAAAACAGGTAAAAAATGAGAAAGCATACCTGTAGGGATGATGTGGACGTCGAAACACGGATCCAAACTGACCAAAATAGCGGAGTGGCACTGTAGCAACTCAGTGGTGGGAGACGAGTCGAAATGGGAGAGAAATGATGGGGAATGAACCCAGAATTGGATCTTAAAGGTTTGATTTTTGGTTTGGGGGTCGGACAATTCGACCAGGATCATCGACCCTCGGATCGACCCCCAGATCGACCCTCAGCTCTCGGGAATCTGACAAAAAACCAGGGTCGGATACTGAGGGTCGGATACCCATCGACCCCCAGCTCTCGGGAAGAACAGGTCATTCCCAGGGTCGGATACTGAGGGTCGGACATACCATCGACCCCCACCATCGACCCTGCATAGAAAAGACAGTATTTTTCAAAAAATGAGCTGAAAATTTTGGAATTTTACATCAGTTAGCGTGCCTACATGCAGTATAAATGATTGACTCACCTATTTTGATGATTTTCAGGCACCACCAATCTTAGAAGGAAACATGTCTGGACGTAGAGTAACCAGGCAGAGTCGAAATGCAGTTCCACCACTACCTGTGGAGGAAACTAGCCAGGAGAATATATATGCACAGGGAAATCCGTAAGTTGTACCCCCAGGAAATCCAGACCAGGCAAATCCTACCAACTTGCCACCTCCACCACTAGAGTTAGCAACCGTGGTAATGAATCTAGCACAGCAGCTACAACAGATGCAACATGCACAGGCTCAAATGCAAGTTGCAATAGGGATTATGTTCCAGGCCGCACATGCTACACCCATGCAGACTAGACAAGCCAGTGCAGCACCGGTGGGTAACCACCCAGCACCTCAAACACCTCAACCACCAACTGCACAGATCCCAGTACCTGGTCCGAAAGCAGCTCAGGTTCAGTATCAGTATCCACAACCTATGTTTGGGGCATACCCCCAAAATCAGATGGATCACTCTCGACTGGTTGAGAGATTTCTGAAGATGAAGCCCAAGGAATTTAACACTAAACCATCGGATCCGTTATGGCCAGCACATTGGATCGACGAGATGGAGAGAAACTTTCTCATGATGACTATTACTGAAGAAGAAAAGGTGTTATGTGCCACCTTCATGCTGAAAGGCGATGCACATCATTGGTGGAAATCTACCAGGGCATATCTACTGACCAAGCACGCCCTATTGACTTGGGTTATTTATAAAGAAGCGTTCTTTGAGAAGTATTTTCCCCAAAGCTTCAGAGATGCTATGGAGAAGGAGTTCCTGAGTTTATATCAGGGCCAGATGTCCGTGGATGCGTATCAACAGCACTATGAGGAGCTATTTTCTTTGCACCACTTAGTATGCAAGAGAAAGACACTAAGACCCGTAGGTTTGTCACGAGACTTAGAGGAAGCATCAGAGAGCATATACTGGGTTTAGAGAAGAAGATATATAATGAAGCTGTCCAAATCGCTCGAGTTATCGAATCGAGCCAGAAGGAAAGCTACTTTACACAAAACAGAGGCATAAAAAGACCAGCCGAAAATGCTTATAATGGAGGGAACAACAAAACATTTAAACCTTTCCATGCCCAAGGCTTTACCGTTGCACCCAAGACCACTCAAGCAGCTCAGCAGCAACCAAAGCCAAATACTGAAAGTCCAAGATGTTATAACTGCAATCAAGTGGGACATATGATGAGAGAGTGTCCTAAACCGAGGAAGCCACAACATCAATGACGAGTTTATGCTGTTACGTTTGAGGAAGCTGCCGCATCACCCGATGTAGTCACAGGTATGACCTAAACCTTTAAGTTGTATTACAATGTGTAAGCATGTAGACTAAGTTTAAACAAATCACAGGTATCGTACCTATAAATGGCATACCCGCCAGAGTACTCTTCGATTCAGGAGCTACTCATTCCTTTATATCGGTGTCGTTTGGAAAGAAACTGAACTTACCCATCAAAACATTAGACTACAAACTACTTGTATGATCACCGATGGGGTTAGAAGTGGAATTAGAGAAAGGTTATGGGCCATGTCCAGTTCTCATTGGCGAGAAAACCTTAGATGCAACCTTGATCCAACTTGGGATGGCAGACTTTGATTTCATCTTGGGAATGGACTGGTTAGCTCGGCATTCTGCAAACCTATTATGCGCCGAAAAGAAGCTAACATTTAAAGACAAAGAAGGAGCAGAATTCAGTTTTGCGGGAACCAAACTGCCCCGTAAACGCAAGCTCATACTCTCAGCACTAAAGACTAAGAAGTGCCTTGAGAAGGGGGTAGTCGGGTATCTAGTATCAGTGGTCGACCTAACCAAGGAAGCACCACGAATGAAAGATATTGATGTCGTACGGAACTATCCCGATGTATTTCTAGAGGAACTACCAGGATTACCACCCGATAGAGCCACCGAGTTTGTGATAGACCTTATACCTGGAGCCGCACCAGTATCAAAAGCACCTTATAGAATGGCTCCTACTGAACTGAAGGAATTGAAAGTGCAACTACAGGAACTGCTGGACAAGGGTTATATTCGACCTAGTATATCACCATGGGGAGCACCGGTATTATTCGTAAAGAAGAAGGATGGTAGCGTTTGATTATGTATCGACTATCGGGAGCTGAACAAACTGACAATCAATAATCGATATCTACTACCTCGGATCTATGACTTGTTCAATCAGTTGCAAGGAGCGAAAGTATTTTCTAAGATCGACCTTCGGTCCAGTTATCATCAGCTGAAGATTAAAGAGGGTGATATTCCTAAGACAGCTTTCAGGACCAGATATGGACATTATGAATTCTTGGTCATCTCTTTTGGATTAACAAACGCGCCAGCAACTTTCATGGAACTTATGAATCGGGTTTTTCACGACATGTTGGATACGTCGGTTATAGTATTTATTGATGATATATTGGTATATTTCAAGGACAAGGAAACCCACGTTAAGAATCTAAATGCCGCCCTACAGCGTTTAAGGAAAGAGAAGCTGTATGCAAAATTTTCAAAGTGTGAGTTTTGGCTAAGTGAAGTCGCCTTCCTAGGCCATGTGGTATCCACTAAAGGAATCAAAGTGGACCCCAGCAAGATTGAAGCTATTGTAAAGTGGGAAGCACCAAAAAGCATTGTAGAAATAAGAAGTTTTCTGGGTCTCGCTGGATATTATCGGAGATTTATGGAAGACTATTCTCGGATTGCCGTACCTCTCACCAGTTTGACTAAGAAAGGTGAAAAGTTTGTGTGGACAGATAAATGTGAGAAGAGCTTCCAGACATTGAAGACCAGATTGATATCCGCTCCAATTTTGACTATTCCTATCCCAGGACAGCCATTTACCCTATACACTGATGCGTCAGGACTGGGATTAGGATGTGTGCTTATGCAAGGAGAACAAGTAATTGCTTATGCCTCCAGACAGTTAAAGATACATGAGAAAAATTATCCCACTCATGATTTGGAGTTAGCGGCAGTAGTACATGCTGTCAAGATATGGAGACATTACCTATACGGAGAGAAGTTCCAGATTAAGTCGGACCATAAAAGTCTTACTTATTTATTTAATCAAAAGGAGTTGAATATGAGACAAAGAAGATGGTTGGAACTATTGAAAGACTATGATTGTGATATCCAGTATCATCCGGGGAAAGCTAATGTAGTAGCGGATGCGTTGAGCAGAAAGGTGATGATAAAATCTCAAGGGGAGGTTAGTACAACTGCAGCTATATGTACTACCGGAATCGTATTCAATCATGGCAATGAGCAATATGTGATAGATACAACGGATGGATCAGCCAACCAAAGGTTTATTCATCGGTTTTCAAATATGTTCGCGGCATTGAAAATTATACCGGATATAATGGATGAAGTGAAGACAGCTATCAAATCAGATCCTTATCTGAGAACAGTACAAGAAGATATCGAGAAAGGTAGGAATAACCCTGAGTTTACCTTGGACGAAGAGAAAGTACTGAAATACAAAGGAAGAATATGTGTACCCGAAACAGAAAATGTGGACATTAGACACCGACTGATGAAAGAAGCCCATACCACCATTTATTCGATACATCCTGGAAGCACAAAAATGTATCATGATCTAAAGAAACTATATTGGTGGAGAGGAATGAAAGTAGATGTAGCTAAGTTCGTGTCTCAATGCCTAAATTTTCAGAAAGTAAAGGCTGAACGACAAAAACCCGCAGGACTGTTACAGCCGTTATCGGAACCAGCATGGAAATGAGACTGCATCACTATGGACTTCGTCACGGGATTACCACTGACTCCTCAAGTAGTTGACGCAGTTTGGGTGATTGTATACCGTCTGACTAAGAAAGCTCGCTTCATACCGATACGACCTCAGTATACACTGGAAAGGTTAGAAAAGCTGTATGTGGATAATATTGTTCGGTTACACGGTGTACCAAAGAGCACTGTATCAGATAGAGATCCCCGATTTACTTCCAAGTTTTTGGAGGGATAGCAAAAGGCTATGGGTACAACATTGAAGTTCATTATTGCATTCCACCCACAGACAAATGGACAGTCAGAGCGTACAATCCAGATTCTAGAAGATATGCTACGCGCATGTGTAATTGATTTCAAAGGATCATGGGATGAAAAGTTACCACTGATCGAGTTCGCTTATAACAATAGCTATCAGGCTACTATACAGATATCACCATATGAAGCACTGTATGGCAGAAAGTGTCGAACTCCGTTGTTTTGGAATGAAGTTGGAGAACGTAGTATTGTTGGGCCGGAATTTGTTGAAGAGACTTGTCGAGTGGTAGACATTATCAAGGAAAGGGTAAAAACAGCTCAGAATCGTCAGAAGCAATATGCAGATACTTGACGCAGAGATCTTGAGTTCGCTATAGGTGATAAAGTATTCTTGAAGGTATCGCCTATGCGAGGATTGAAACGGTTCGGACAGAAAGGGAAACAAAGTCCAAGATATGTCGGGCCATATGAGATTCTAGCTAAGCGTGGAAAAGTGGCTTATCAGCTAGCACTACCACCATCTATGTCAAGTGTGCATGACGTATTTCATATTTCCCTATTGAAGAAGTATGTCAAGGATCCAACACACGTTTTGACAATAGATTTACCGGATTTGACTGATGATTTGACATTTGAAGTAACACAAACAGAAATCACCACTCGAAAGGTTCAACGACTACGCAACCGAGATATCTATTATGTTAAGGTCATTTGGAAAAGTAGAGACATGGAAGAAATTACTTGGGAGGAAGAGAATGCTATGCGAAAGTAATACCCTCACTTATTTGATTCAGAAGGTACGTACAATTTCGGGGACAAAATTTTTATAAGTAGGGGGGAGTTGTAAGACCCGTATCAAACTAACCTGGTCTTACACCTTAAACCAGGTTTACCCATCCTGGACGAGATGAATGGACCAAGGGCGTGAAGGAGATCGTAATCCCAGGTATCAAATCTACCCAAAAACACTTAATTTAATGGGAGGGTCGCATACCCAGCAAGGGAGGGTCGGACCCCCCAAGACAGAATGTCAGACCCCCTGTTTTACAGAGGGGGTCGGATACTTTAGGAAACCAAGGGTCGACGGGATCATCGACCCTCAGTTGCCGCCAGAAACTGAAATTAAGAAAGTTTCCAAATTTCGATTGGATTCCTTCCAAATCTCAATGGGACTTAGTTTAAGAGTTTCCACCCTATAAATAGGACGTCCCTAAGCCTCTTTCACTCCTTTTACAACCCTAATTGAATTGAGAGAAAGAGAAGAGAAGGAAGAGAAGAAGAAGAGAAGCAAGGGAGAGAAGAAAAAGTAAAAAGGAGAAGAATTGCAGAGAAGGAGTATTCTTCTTAGGTACTACTAATTCCATGAATTTCTACAGACCTTAGGTTAGATAAGGATGAGAGTGTGATCTCGGAGAAACCCAAACCATCAACCCATGGTTAGGTTTCCATGGAAAACCATGGGAGAATACATAAAAGCTATATTGGTGGATGATTCATGGTTCTAGACCATGGAATGTATGTTGAATGGACTGTAGGAGCAAGCCATAGGACCCCAAACACGAAGAATAGACTAAAAGGAGGAAAATTGATCAAAACCCACAGGGGGTCGCACAGAGGGTCGATGACCAGCCGACCCTATGTGACCCTGAGTATCGACCCCCAGGGTTCTGGAAGTCCAGATTAGGGGAGGGTCGCATCAGGGGTCGGTTATAACTCAGACCCTACCTCCGACCCTTAGTTAATAGAATGGTTTTAAAAATTAAAATAAATTCTAATTAAATTTTATCGACTTTGTTAGGTCTTCTAGCACTATAATAGCAATATAAAAGTGATTCTAAAGCTTGGAAGAGTATCTATTAGCAAGCTAAGGTGAGGGAACAAGACCTAAACTAATTGGTTAATAATAAACTACTTTTATTTTCTTGAGTCCAATACCATGCTTGATTCTATGCAAATATGCTTGTAATGTGCATTCAACATGTCATCCAATATTCCTGCTATTATTGTTCATGCATATTTAATTTTGTTTACTTATAACATGATGATGATGATTGATGCTAGGAATAGGCATGTGAATGTTTGTGTGTGGTTAGTGTGCTTGATGTGAGTAGGGCATCAGGGGAGGTGTTATGCGGTGTTTGATCCAGACACTTTAGCTCTATCTCTAACTCAAGTCTTGTGCATTAGCATCGTCGTATCGCCATTACCTTAGCAGAACTATTGCGACATAGGGCATCAAGGAGGGTCTCGATCCTTGAGTCTTATACTCTACCGAGGGGCCTTAGCTCTATCTCTATGGGTGCTCTGAGGAATGCTGGGGTGAGGCCTTAGATACATTGGTTGACATTAGGATTGGTTAGTAGCGAACCCCGTTTGCAGCCCTAGCCATCAGGGGTTAATTTGTTGGTTTAGAGTTGTGCATCGATAAACGTGACCTTCATTGTACAATGTTCATTATGGGTGTTGTGGGTGACGGTGAGAGTCATCGGGCGTATCCACACTCTCGTGCATAGAGGTGCGGTGGCCACCTATCCTTTCTATAGCACAGTGCAAACGTAAAACCAGACCAAAGATATGAATTGATTGCATGCATATGTATTGTTGCATTGTTTTGTTTGCTCACTGAGCCGTGATGTGTGTTCACCCTTCGACGTCGAATATTTTTTTTAGTTGATGATGTAGGTACAACCGTTGAAGATTATATAAATGCTCCAGAATACGGAAACATTGCAGCGATGGTAGCTGAAGATGAAGTAGATACATATGACATCTCTTGCGAGTGCAACTCATGTGTATTCGATTAGATTTTTAGTTTTCTCTATTTGGATTTATTAAAGACATGTATTTGATATTTATTTATTTATGTCTTAGTTGATACAGAATAATTTGTTATTTAAATATTGATATCAGAATAGATTATCAGTTCATTTTATTATAAGACTTTCGCTATTGTGTATTTACTCTGATTATGATTATGGATGTATGGGGTTTGAATAACACGGATATAGCCTACTCGAGATCCTGGTTGAACCGTTGGTTTGTTAGCGGTTCATCACACTATTCTGAATCGTACGGAATTGGGGTGTGACAATACTCTCAAGGAGCAAGGAATTTGATACTCTCAAGGGGCAAAGGGTTTAATACTCTCAAGGAGCAAGGGTTTGATACTTTCAAGGACCATACTCTCAAGGAGCAAAGGATATGATACTCTCAAGGAGCAAGGATATGAGTCTGTGTTTGGGAATCTCTCCAAACTGCCTATGTATCTTAGGGTGCTGCCCTAAGAATTAGGATCCACGTAGTTCGGAATACGGATTCATTCATTTATGTTCTTCTTTCAAGATCAGGGTATGGAACCTAAACGCTCTATGGTTCGATTCACATCACACCTATCTAGTTCTTTATATCCTAAGAAAGATGAGCTAAGGGGGTAGGGATTATCCTAAGCTACCCTTGACCTAAAATCTTAATTTGGCATGTGTTGGGCTAAACTTTCTGATTCTTGATTAAGATTTTTCATTTTTTTCATTTTTTCCTTTCCCGTGAATGTGGGTGTCTACATACACGTCCCCAAACCTAATATGTCTTCTAGATGTACAGATATGACAGTTCGACTAGGGTGTTGTAGAAATTAAGTTATTGCCAACAATAAATATCATTCAAATATTGCAAGTAACAACATATATCATTTCAAATATAGCAATAAAGAATATGAATCAATATAGCAACAAGCATGTGAGTATCAAAAGGATAGACATGGCATCTCATGTATCATTCTCAACAAGGTATGTCTCAGTATGTCTTAGATGGAATTCTCTAGATCTATGGTTGAGATCTAATGTAAATCTCTCAATATCTCAAGATCTGATCCTCGATCAATGGTTTGGATTCAATTTGTCTCTTCAATAATGTATCTATCAGATCAAATCCACAATATATTGTTAGATCTCTTTAAAATATTATCATTAAGATCAACACTTCTGGTATCATCAAAACAGCCAAGATCAAAGGCTCAGATCTCACATCAAGTTTAGTTATGATCATACTAGAATCCAATGGCTCAGATTCTTTTAAATCACTTCATCCTGATAATCTGACAGCTCAAATTTATTTAAATCACACATGATGATAATTCGATTGTTCAGATTCATTTACATCAATCATTAAGACAATCCGATGGTCTAGATTCATTTATATCACTCATGATGTCATTCTAATGGCTCAAATTCTTCTAAAATACAATATGATGAAAATCTAACTGTTTAAATCATTCTTGATAATAATCCGACCATTCAAATTTATTCCAATCACTCTTAAATATAATCTAATGGTTCAGATCGCTTATCATGATAATCTAACCATTCATATTGATTAAAATCCCTTTTGATGACAATCCAACGGTTCAGATTACTCAAATTAATAATTTAACCATTCAGATTACTCAAATCAAGGTAAATTATGATCAACGGATCAAATCAAAACTCTAAGATCAATGGTCCTAATCTAGTCTCATCAAACTCAGAGATCAATGGTCCAATTTTAATCATATCATAATTCCAAGATCAATGGTTTAATTTCATTAAAATTCCAATCATATGAGATCAATCAATTTTATCATATTTCCACATAATTGGATCAAATTCCACAATCAAATCAATTCCATTCAATTTCCACACAACTAGATCAATTCCATTCAAATTCTATAATTGGATCAATTCCATTCAATTTCCACACAATTGGATCAATTCCATTCAAATTAAAATTCAGATCATAGTTGGATCAATTACATTAAATTTTAAAATCATGGCATATTTCATCACATTAAATTTCAAACCAATGGACAGATTAATCATATTGCAATTTCAAGCATGTAGACTGATTAATCATATTGCAATTTCAAGAATATGGACAGGTTAATCATATTGCAATTTTAAATCAATGGCTAAATTAAAATTCTCCGTGGTTTAGATCAATAAGGAGAGAGAGGGCCTGAAAGCTGAGTGTATGTAGGGACAAGCGGTGGTGATATGGAGTGGGTTTTGAGTTGGGAGTGATACGTGTGGTGCACAGGTGGTATGGGTTTTTGTAACAGTTGGCCAAATTTTGGAGAATGGGAGAGTTAGTGGGAGAAGTTGGTCGGTGGCTGTAGGTGTGACCAGCAAGGTGTCACATGAGTATGGTGGAAATAATGGAGGAAATCAAGAGCAGGTGTTGGCCATGAAGAGGGGTTGCAGCAGATGGGAGATGGAAGTATAGCAGGTAGGTTACAGAGGTAAAGGATCTTACCTCGTCGGCTTATTCTTCTTCTTCTTCTCCTGCTCCTTTTTCCGATTTGCCTCCTCTTGCTTCTTCTTTTGCTACACCACCCAAGCCAAAGCCTTGGCCTCTTCTCCCTTCTTCTGATCTTCTTCTTCTCCTTTAGCTTCTCTCTGACTCCTCACCCATGCTATGGTTCTGCCTTTGATCTCTATCTCCCTTAGAGTTCTTTTTTTTTCTTCCCTGGCCCCCCTCTAACTCTTTCTCTCCTCTTTGTATCTCACTCCTCTCTTCTCCCGCTCAATCTCAGATTTTCTCTCTACTTCTGGTTTTTTTCCCTTTGAAAGCCGCAACCCTCTCTTTCGGTTCAAGTTCTATCTCTCTTCTCTTCTTTCCTCCCACCGACTTTTCCTAATTTCTTCTCTCTCCAGCTTGTCTCTCTCTGGATCGCCCTCCCCTCCTTTTTTCAGATTTCTTTTTTTTCTTCGTCTTCTCCCAGTCCGATCTTTCTCCATTCTCATATCCTTTGCTGCTTTCTCCTTTTTTTCTCTGATTTTCTTCTTTTTTTCTCTACTTTTTCGGATCTCGTCTTCTTTCTATTCTCTCTATCTCAGATTTTTTTCTCTTCCTCTTACTTAATCAGTTCTCTTTATCTCTATCCTCACCGTAGAGTTCCTCATCCCCAGCTCTTCCAATATTTTGATTTTTTATTCTTTCCATTCCTCAATCTCTCTTTCTCCTTCTGTATTTTCTTTCCATCTAAATGATTTCTTCTTCATTTATTTTTCTTTCCTTTTATTTTTCCCAGTCAGATCCTCTCCAATCTCTATTTTTTTTTCTTTCTTTTTTCCTCCTTTAGCTTTCTATATTTGGTTTCTTTCTATTTAGAGTCCACCGACTCTCTCATATCTCTCAAGTTTTTTTTTCCTTTTATAAACCATTGCTGCCATCTCCACCTTGCCAAAACTGAGATGGCCAGCTCTGTCTCTCCTTTCATTTCTCTCTAAAGAAACCGTTCTCTACGGATTCTCTCTCCCTCATCTTTCCTTTTATTGTTATTTTCTTTTTTTCCTTTATTTTGTTTCTTTTTTTCCAATAAATCAAACTCCCACCAATCCTTTCAATGCTTTCCAAACCAGATGATAAACATGCACACACGTACCATATATGCATAAATATAATAATATAGAAATCATATAACATACTATATAGTATATTATACAATGTACGTGCATAGGGAATGAACCGGTTTGGTCCAGACTGATCTGTTCAAGGTTGATTGAGTCGGACTGATTTGATTAGGTTAGACCGACATGAGTTGATTGGGTTAGACTGACATGGATTGAACTAGGTTGAACCAAGATTGATTTTTCTCTCTCTATCACTTCATGGACCATTTCTGCTGTCATTCCGCATGGAATTTTTTTGACGGCTTCAGTCCCAAATTTTCTACGTTCACTTTGTAGAACACTAAAAATGAGAAATACTGGAGCTTGAATCCCCTCACTTTGACGTAAAATGGCCAACTTATGAATTTCTGAAGTTTAAACCGGCCAATTTATGATAATTCGGCTAGCAATTCTGTATGTCGGAGACCTCTGCCTCAAATTCTCCACATCTACTTTGTAGAGCACTAAAAATGAGGAATACTGGCACTGGAATCATCGAATTCAGACGTCGGATGAGCAAGATATGAGAAGATGAAGTTTAAATAATTAAACTTACGATAATTTGCATGCATGCCCTTGGATGATTATTATTAAGTTCCAGAAAATACCTTTATTCTTGTTTTCAGAATAAAATCGCCATATCTTCTCCATTTGACATCAGAATTGAGTGATTATGGTCTCATTTTGAAGGTATTTTCTAGACCTACGCATCTATACAGGTTGCAGCCCATGACCTTGTTGTGGGCCCGCCGAACACAGCTTCGAAGTCGTAGTCAAAATCCAAACCTCGCATTGAGATCCACCAACTTTCCATATGTATTCACTTAGGCTCCTGAACACTAGGGACCATTTCAGCTCTTCTCAAAACACTATAGAGAGCATGCCAGACTGATCGACTATCACTTCTGAGAGAGTTTCACTCGCCTCCCCTGTACTTTCTAAACTTTCTCTCATCTCTCCCACTTTGTTGTCTATACTCCAGTAAGACTTTGTTCAACTGGAGATGAAAAAAATGGGGTGCTTACACCAAGTAAAAGTATTTACGTACGGGCCTATCGATGAATTCAATCAAGAAAAGAAAAATGAGTTTTTGCAATCTATTAGCCTTAGTCGAAGGCTAAGCCTACTAGATTGAGGGATAGTCTTTGACTTAAGACTCAAAAAGAAATCTGCCTAAGGGTCTGTCGATAAAATTAACCAAGTAAAAGTATTTGCCTACGGGCTTGTTGATGAATTCGACCAAGTAAAGGAAAAGGGGTTTTCATAATCTACTAGCCTTAGTCAAAGGCTAAGCCTACCAGATTAGGGGATAGTCTTTGACTTAAGACTCGAGAAGAAATTTGCTAAGGGCCTGTTGATAAAGCCGACCAAGTAAAAGTATTTGTCTACGAGCCTGTCAATGAATTTAACCAAGTAAAGGAAGAGGGGATTTTGTAATCTACTAGCCTTAGTCGAAAGCTAAGCCTACAAGATTGGGGAATAGTCTTTGACTTAACACTCGAGAAGAAATCTACCTGAGGGCCTGTCGATAATATCGACCAAGTAAAAGTATTTGCCTATGGGCCCGTCGATGAAGTCGACTAAGTAAAAGAAAAGGGGTTTTTGTAATCTACTAGCCTTAGTCGAAGGCTAAGCCTACCAGATTGGGGGACAATCTTTGACTTAAGACTTGAGAAGAAATCTACCTATAGGCTTGTCGATGAAATCGACCAAGTAAAAGGAGTGCTTTCAAGATTATAACCCTAGATTAAAACTTAGGCCTATCAGCTTGGGGGATAGCAGGGGAGAAAGGAGACAGTAAAGATGCAGCCAAAAAGGTAATTTCAATTCATTCAAAAGTTACGTATAGAAGTCAACATTCACTCGAAGAGTGTGTACAGGAATAACCCAAAAAAAATAATATAAACTCTACGATTGATTAGTAGGGGTCTTGTCTGACAAGTCTTGGGGAGCATCAGATGGAGTACTTGATGTAGGAACATCCTCGATCAGAGGAACTTCTGTGGAATTTCTGGAGAAGGAGCAAGTAAACTTGGAACGGCTGGCAGAAGCAAAGTCTCTCGAGGAGTAATCACCATTGTGGACATTTCGTGTCACACCCCGAATTTACGATATGTAAAATTTCGGTTAGTGACTAGACCATCGATCATTTTAATCATAGTCACCCAGGATACACGCTCAGTTAATAATAATGCCAAAATATTATTCTTACCTAACATTATCACAAAGTAAATATGTAGCGAAAACATACTACACAAATGAGCTCTCATTGTAAAGGTATAATAGTAACTTAAATGAAACAAAAATCAGCTACCACCCAAAATAGTTTGAAAACATCACCTACCACCCACACCTTTCAAAAAACATCAACTACACCCAAGTAAATAACGAAGGAGACTGAAATCAGCGTTAGACATTTTTACCCTTTTGTTTTTAATTGGAAAATTTTAAAAGCTAATAAAATTACTAATATAATCCTTTACATTTTCATTTTATAAACAGCCCAATCCCTAAGTTCCGACCTCTGCAACTCTAGGAGCTTCTCGATTAGACCTCTTATAGCATCGCTTCTATTGCTTCTCTTCTCCTGAAATAGGCGATATCAAGCATACAATCCATGGTTGTGACTCTGAGCAGTAGGTCTATGGAGCTTAAGAAGCTCTAATGATTTTGGGAATTTCTCCATTGGATTCGATTCTAGCAAAAAAAAAAAAAAAAGATGCATAAATAGAATCAGTCACAGAAACCACAAATTTTGCAAAAGAACAAGAGGAATCGAACAAAGAAACCTCAGAAGGCAAAAAATAAAGCAAACAAGCAAGGGGGATTTTGACGGTAAAAACAAAAAAATTGAAGAGGAAAACCATACCTTGGTAATCTAGTAAGGAGATTTGAAGGCGAACTCAAGCAGATCTGAGGAATTATGGGATTAAAACAGCAAGAAACTAGCATCATTACCACAAGGTACCACTAGGCAAAGGTGGGCTATGATGGAACTGCTTTATGATCTTAAAGAATCAGGACAAAGGGTTTAGAGATATAAATGGCAGGGTAAACTGCAATTTTTTTTTTTAAATGTAAATTGCAAATGTAAACTGCAATTTCCAGGAGTAGGATCCATGGAAATGTAAAGCAACGAATGATGGAGCACAATCAGTGAACATGCAAGAGATAAAAAAAGAGGAAAAAAAAAAAAGAAGATTCATGCCTGGAGAGGACACAACGAAGAGAGAAAAAAAATTTAAGCACAAACTGATCTGGTCGTTGTTCGATACCGGCAGAATAGAATAAGAAGGAGATTGCCAATGTGTTTGCAAGGGAAAAAAAAGCAGAGAGGAGGATTCAACAAAGACGTGTTCGTGGTTCAGGTGTTATTGGGAACAACCATTCGAGCCCTCATCTCCATGGCATCCTATTCATCGATCCAAGTCCTCTATTCTCTAATCAAATCAATCAAAAGCCCCCTTGTCAACAAAATCGAATCCAATGTAATGATTTTAGACCCCTCTAATGATTCTTCGATTTCACCTTCTGCAAATCCTTTGCTTCTTCTTCACGGCTTCTGTTATTTCCGAACCCTTCTTCTGAATCTATTTAGTGAACCTCTTCTCGGAGAACTATTTGGTGTGGCTGTTTTCATCTTGAACGGTGTACTTGCATTTGCCAAGTTTGTTCCAGAGCTTGATTGAACAATCTGACGGTCGTCGTTGTTGGGGAAGAAGAAGGGTATCATTGTCGTTGGCAAAGATAGTCAACAAACACAATCAAAGAAGAAAATCCAAAATCCTTTCTTATCTTCTTTCTTCCGTTGAAGTCCGGACTCGGGCTTACCATTTGGGGGTGTATGGTGAATTAAGTGAAGGAGGGTAAAACCGTCTTTCAACATATCCTTTATGGTATTATTGTCCATTTCAAAATCGATTTTAGATGATATCAGCAACTAACGGGATTCGTTTAATGGAGTGGATCTATTTGATTAATGGTGGTAAATGTTTAAGTGGTAGTTGATGTTTTTTGAAAGGTATAGGTGGTAGGTGATGTTTCAAAACAATTTTGGGTGGTAGCTGATTTTTTTTCTAACTTAAATCCATTTAAATTTTATCTAAGTCTCCTACATTCGCATTCATAGTTTCATAGCCCGAATACGTTGGGCATTAACAACCAATAAAAACAAATATTCATAACTAGGAGTGTTTAATCAAGAATAACTAATTATGGCTCTCTACTGGAGTAGCATTCTATCCTTTATACCGTCATATTGCTCTCTTTTCAATGCTTGGTTCGATATCTCCTCTCTTCATCCCTTCAGGGTGCTTTGGCTCAACCAAAACATCACCCTACCTTACTTCTGTAGTACCTGCAGTCACATCTAAAAAGAGTGATGATTGCAAGGGTGAGCTCTCTAACTTGAACTCAATGAGAAACAGACAAACAAACAAGAATAGATTATGCATACAATAAGGGTCTGGTATAATGTATGTTCACTGTGCTAAGGTAAGGCCTAGCCACACCTCCCAGAGGCTGACTAAGACCTCCATGTACGGGAGTGCTGGGTACTCACCAGCCTACCCAGTAGCCCTGCTGTCCCCACACGATGTCTCAAATCGGAATGGTGATTGGGCAGCATGTCCAGCCAGTGATGCTACAATTAACACTGTCGACCCTTCCCCCTCATGACTCTATCCTATCAGTACTTGACCCCCAAATGGCCAGGGTTACATACATGGGTTCTGCCTCTAACCAATCCTATATGATATCATATGTACCCTTCTGATACCCTAGTAAGATTCCTAGACCATCCGTTGTGTCTCCCCCCAAGATGTTATCCTCCACTAGAATACAGAATGATACATGGCAATTAAGGTGCTTGGCAGATTAGATCCGATGGTCCCAGACCCCTTTACCATATCCTACCCAACGTCACACATCACAATCACATTTACAAACACATATGTTGTTGATGCAATGCATGCAAAAAGGCAGATATTGGATGGCATGTTATTCTCGAAGTAAATACAAGCAAACAACATCAATAAACATTATATGCATCAAACATACCAAAATTAAGTCAAGGTTCTGTTCCTCACCTGATAGCGTTAGTAGTCGTTATCCATTCTAGAAAACATGTGTTTGCAAGATGTTTTCAAGCCTATACATGACATGGGGTTATTAGTTATAAGTCCTACTTGGTTCACTTTGGATTTCTTAAGTCTGGACTTTACCGGTCGATATAGTGATCGGTATAGTATTGACCAGCCTATGGATAGGCTTGATAAAGTTTTTGGACTTTCTACCATTTGTCAATCGATATCACGGTCGGTATAGAGCATCGACCATGACATCATCCTGCTAACTCTCAGAGACCCCTCTGGAGTTTGTCGGTCGATATACCGGCCCTTACCATACAATCCGCTATATCGATCGCCTCCTCCTGATGGCCTCTTCTCTGCTTAATGAGTTGGGATTTCTTCTTTTGATTTCGTTGATTCCTTTGCTAGGCCAATGTAGACCAATGATGGGACACCTCTTAGGTCTAAGTACCCCCCTAGCAAGCACGCAGGATTGTTTCCCACTAGAACAATTGTTAGGAAGAGTTAATCTTCCTTCCAATAGTTTACATTAGCTTTACCATTGATTAAGAGTGTACATTCATCACCTAACATCTACATCTTCCAATTAGAATATTAAGGTTGTATTAGAGTTTATAGAAATTAAGGTTTTACCTACAGTAATCTGATTATTGCAAATCGATGGTGCACTTTGATGGTGATTTCTTACACGATGGCTGCAAAGCTTGCCTTCCCATTTTCCTTCTCCTTCCTTTCTCCTTCCTTTCTCTAGAGAACGTGTCAAAACTCTCCCTCTAAGATTGATACATACTAAGAAGAGGATAGAAGGTAGGGTTTTTATTCGTTTCAGGTTTCTTAATTGGAGTAAAAGTCTCAATTCGAATTGGGATGCCTAAGGAGTTGCCAAGTGGCAAGAGCTTGGATCTAGATAGAATCTCCTTTCCTTTTCCAACTCCAAGTAGTTAGAGTGGTGTGGGTCCCTCCTAGGTTCTTTCGTGGGTCCTAGGAATATTTTAAAGATTCTCCTATAGTGAAACTACTTGTTGGTTTGAAGAATATGTCAACTCAGGCTTTACTGGTCGATGTTAGCGGATAATACTGGCTCGAGTTTCCCAACCAGCTAGTATCGACTGCCACCAATTTAAAGGTCAAGTTGGTTTCATTTTGTCCCCCTTCTCCTAGTGGTCCATTAATGGTGCAACCTAATTCTTATTAGGGACTTGCACAACTAGTTAGTCTATAGTGGAAAACCCTCTAAGCACTACAGAAATCCGATTAGGCCGGGGTTTTTGGGTGCGGGTTTTACAACTCCACCCCCCTTAAAAGAACTTCATCCCCTAAATTCCACTATACTAAGAGTCTACCTGAGGTAATACCCCTCTTTATTAGAGCAGTTTATTAAGAGTCCTTATTCCGTCTACTTAAATAGGTTCCACGGTTTCCATTTCTAGGTGTCTCCAATTGCTCACTGAGCTTTGTAATTCCCCTTATATTTCAGACTACTAGACTGGAGTCCCTATGTTTATTCATTTTTTTTTGTTTTTTTTTTACATGGTGGTCATAAATCATTGCCTCACTATCATGACTTATTCAGGGTCTTTCTCTATCCCATCCTAATCATCGGTATTTAGTTGTATTATGCCTCAACTTAGGCTGAGCTATGTATATTTATGTTATTTTTCTTAATAACCTGGTTTCTGTCCTAATTGGTTATTACCTGTTCTACTTATTTGCTTCTGGTTGTATTATGCTTTGATTTGGACTAAGTCTTGAGTATTACTATTAAACTTTTCATTATTCTTGGTTTCCTCTAGCTGGTTAGTACTTGCCCAACTAGTCTTCAAATAAATAATTAATTAGTTACTAAACCTTTATGTAGCTTCTAACCACAAAATTTTTAAGACTATAGTTCACTACTCTCAAGTAGTGTCTTAGCTACCTTCTAGGGTTGCGTTCTAGTTCTTCCTTTCTTCTCTCGTCTTAGCATTTCATGTAGCTTGAAGTTGGATGCTAACTTGTCGCTCACTTTCACCAGTTATCCTCCTTGATCTTGCCTAGAGGGTTGAGCGGGCTTTCTTCAGAATTGTTCTGGCTATAACCCTAGAAAGTTTGTCCTTGGACATGGTACTTTGAGGATTTTGGAGTGTGTTGACATTTAGGACATCATCCTCCATAGGTTTCTCTTGCTCGTCGGCGATGGGTACCTTTACTTCATGTTTTCCTTCCCCCAGAATTTCCAAAAACAATACCTCTGGTACTGTCGGCATATAGGGACATTCCATTAGGTCATGCCCTCCATGGCGACAGCCGAAACATTTAGACATGCCTTTAGGGAAGGATCTAATTACTTCCACTGAAGGTCTGAGTTTGACTTTCTTCATCAAACCATGGGTTTGATTGCGTCCTTGAGTTTTTCCTACTTAAAACTCCTGTCTCCCTTTAGCTCCCATATTAAATTTATTCCATGCTTCATATGGGGTGCGTGAGGATACAGCTTGTGTCATACCCCAATTCTGATCCAACCAGAATGGTGTGAGTGAACCGTCATTGAACCAACGGTTCACACCAGAATCTCTAATAGACCGTGTCCACTCATACAAACCATTACACATAACCACAATCAGAATATAAATATACAGTGGAAGACTTTAAATAGAATGAACTGAGTATCTATTGATAATTTAAATAAATATCCAATTATCCAAATTCAAACACATAAAATAATATCTGTACATCCATTTAATCCAACCGAAAATAACTGAAAGAAATAAATAAAATCCGATCAAAGGTACACGCAGAAAGGGCACTCGCATGAAGCGTCATGCTCGTCCTCTCCTGCTTGCACATCCAGAGTAGCTACACCTCCATACGCCGGAGCGTTCATGTAGTCATCCACCGTGTAACCTGCATCAGTATCTAAAAACAATGTATATACAAAGGGTGAGCTCACAACTTAGCTCAGTAAGACAATCAGACAGTTTCACAATATTATGCATGAGTAACAATCATTTTATGCTGTGATATGGTTTATAGTTTGCAATGTGCTATAGAAAGGTTTGGTGGCCCCTGCACCTCTATACACGAGTGTGTGACACCTCATGGATCACACCCCCATCGGCCCACATGCACCCATCATGGAATAGAGATAAGAGCTAAGGTACCCCCGTACCTCCCCTGATACTCTACCCATACCAGTACCTAAGCCCCTACTGGCCAGGGCTCGCAAACTGGGCTCGCAACTAACCAATCCTATATGTCATCAATGTACGCTCTACCCCAGCACAGCCGTCTACGGCATAGATATAGAGCTAAGGCATTCCCACACCTCCCCTGATGCCCTATCCGCAACTAACCCACTAGGATAGATACATAACGCAGGTAAACCCTATCCCAACATAACTCCCTACGGCATAGAGATAAAGCTAAAGCATCGTGGACAAGCCAGCGTCGACTCGGAGACCATAGTGCCACATAACCATGGCCAGGCCAACATCAATATCAGAGACCACCGTACCACGACCTTCCCCTGATGCCCCACCCATACCAAGCATGTTAAGATAGAATACTACAAAAGGTGCTAGTGTGAGGAGCGATCCCAAGCCCATGCCCCACTCCACACACTAACGAAAACAATCACATGCTTAACAATCACATCCTAACAATGCATGAACAGTAATAATAACTGAAATTAAAGATGACATGTGAATATGCACAAACATCACATCATATATAATCAGGTGGTTAACAACGATTTACTGTCCATTAATTATTAGGTTTAGGTCAGATTCCCTTACCTGACGCTCGTTCGATAACTTGCTCCATGTCGCAAGATCCAAACGATAAGTCACAAAGTCCTACAATATTATTTGGGTTTCATTAGAATATATTGCTTAGGGTTTCATGTTGGTCGAAAACCAACATGGTTACAAAATACCCTCACAGAGCTGACCGGTGGCATGTACCAGTCGCAGCTCTGTGGGGAAGACTGGCGATCGGTATGGTCAGCCGGTCCCCACAGACCAGCCTCCCGAGGGATACCGGTGGCAACATACCGGTCGCACTATGTGCAACCGGTATAGTCGACCGGTATGTCTCCGGAAGACCATACATGGGTTTTTCGACTGTCGTCGATCATCCTCCATGGATTTCTAAGGTTTCTCCTATCCATTCTAAGTCTAATCATTGAGTTAGAGATATCCCCAACTCATTCAAGTCTCGTTTCGATGAATATCATCTCAAAACTTGAATCTAGGGTTTGACGGCAACTTAGGGTTTATTGGCCAATTTAGGGTTTTAGATCAATACCTACTTTGCATGGTATTGATCCACCCACACAACTAACATAGGATAAAAAGAATAGTTAAAACACTTACTGTTGACTAGCGTAGAGTGAGCTTCGTCGAACAGCAATGGCGGCACCTTCTTCTTCTTCCTAGCTCCTTCTCCTTTCCAACCTCTTTCACTTCTCTAGGGTTTGCTAGAGACAATGGAAAGGATTTGAGGAGGCTTAAGGGTGTATTTATAGGCTAGATTTAGGGTTTAGTAACCCTACTAGGATTAGGAAAGTCTTAGGATTCGAAATCAAGAAAGTGGGACCCTCAGAAGTCAATTTCTGGATTTCCACACTTAGCTGCGCAGACCTGACCGGTCGACCGGTACCAAGACCGGTACCATCGACCGGTCAACATGAAATTATGTTGATTCGATCGTCTTTGGTGTGATTTCATACCTGTTTGTCATCCACTCGTCCCATCTGGCCCGGTGATAATCGGAAGACCTGTCACGACATAAAACCAAGGTTTAGACTAGGTTTACGGAGTACGGGTCTTACAACTCCCCCACCCTTAAAAGAAATTTCGGCCCCGAATTTTGAACATACCTTGATCATTGAAAAGGTTAGGGTACTCCTTCCTCATTGCGCTCTCCTCTTCCCAAGTAATTTCCTCGACATTTTGGCTTCTCCAATGCACCTTCACATAATGAATATCCTTGGTTCGAAGTTGCTGGACTTTTCGACTTGAGAGCATCACGGGCACCACTTCGAATGTTAAGTCTTCAGTCAAGTCTGGGGGATCAGCGGTCAACATGTGCGATGGATCTCTGACATACTTCTTCAGTAATGATACATGGAACACGTTATGAACGCTTGACATAGATGGTGGTAGAGTCAATTGATATGCTACATTACCACGTCGGGTCAATATCTCATACGGTCCCACATACCTGGGGCAAAGCTTCCCCTTCTTACCAAACCGTTTCAGACCTCGCACCGGTGACACCTTTAAGAATACTTTGTCACCCACTGCAAACTCCAGATCTCGACGTCGATTATCCGCATAGTGCTTCAGTCGAACTTGAGCTGTCTTTACTCTCTCCTTGATTTGATCAATCACTCGGCAAGTTTCTTCAACGAATTTCGGACCTATAATTTTTCTTTCTCCCACCTCGTTCCATAACAGAGGTGTACGACACTTCTTCCCATAGAGTGCTTCATATGGGGCCATCTAAATTGTAGCCTGATAACTGTTGTTATAAGCAAACTCGATAAGTGATAGCTTCTCATCCCAAGCTCCCTTGAAATCTATTGCACAAGCTTGGAGCATATCTTCCAAAATTTGAATAGTTCGCTTTGACTGTCCGTCCGTCTGAGGGTGAAAAGTTGTGCTGAACTTCAACTTGGTTCCCATAGCTTTCTGTAATCCTTCCCAGAACTTTGATGTAAAACGGGGATCTCTGTCAGATACTATACTCTCTGGAATGCCATGAAGTCTGACTATATTATCAACATATAACTTGGCCAGTTTCTCCATGGTATACTGAGGTCTAACCGCAATAAATCGAGCTGTCTTGGTGAGACGATCTACTATAACCCAAACTGCATCCACTGACTTTGGTGTCAAGGGTAGGCCAGTGACGAAATCCATAGTAATACAATCCCACTTCCATGCAGGTTCCGGTAATGGCTGTAGTAAACCTGCGGGTCTCTGCCTTTCTGCTTTAACTTGTTGACAATTCAGACATTGGAACACGAAACGAGCTATATCAGCTTTCATACCCCTCCACCAATATAGTCTTCTTAAATCATGGTACATTTTGGTACTTCCTGGGTGTACTGAATATGGAGTGTAATGAGCTTCAGTCATAACTCGATCTCTGATATTGCAGTCTTTACTCTCAGGTATACATAACCGTCCACGATACCTGAGTACCTTGTCTGAATCCAAGGTAAAGTCAGGATTGCTCGTACCCTTCTCTAAGTCTTCTTGCACTGTCTTGAGATGAGGATCCTGTCGGATTGCTACCTTGACTTCATCAACTAGATCCGGTGAGATCTTCAAAGCTGCGAACATCATGGTGAACTTATGAATTAAGCCTTGCTCGACTGGATCTTCTGCAGTCTCTATAATATACTCTTCATCACCTTCGATTGAACTTGAGGCTGCGGCACATAATGCAGCATTTGTACTTGGTCCTACCTCAGGTTTCGATGCCCACTTTCTACTTAAGGCGTCAGCCACCACATTTGCTTTATCCGGATGGTACTGGATGTCACAATCATAATCTTTCAACAATTCCAGCCATCTCCTCTGTCTCATATTCAGATCCTTCTGAGTGAAAAGATAAGTTAAGCTCTTGTGATCTGACTTAATCTGAAACTTCTCACCATACAAGTAGTGTCTCCAAGTCTTGATTGCATGTATAACCGCTGTTAGCTCCAAATCATGCGTAGGATAGTTCTTCTCATGCTCCTTTAACTGTCTTGATGCGTAAGCAATCACCTGTTCCCCTTGCATCAATACACACCCAATACCCAACCCTGAAGCATCCGTATATAAAGTAAACGGTACGCTTGGTTCTGGGATGGTCAAGATAGGTGCAGAGACTAGTCTTGACTTCAAAGTCTGAAAGCACTTCTCACACTCATCTGTCCATATGAATTTCTCTCCCTTCTTGGTCAATCTGGTGAGTGGAACAGCGATCCTGGAGTAATCTTCCACGAATCTTCTATAATAACCAGCAAACCCAAGGAAACTACGAATCTCCGCAACAGATTTTGGTGCTTCCCATCCTACTATAGCAGCTATCTTACTTGGATCAACCTTGATACCGTCTTCAGATACAACATGGCCCAAGAAAGCCACTTCCTTCAGCCAAAACTCGCACTTCTTGAACTTAGCATAAAGCTTCTCCTGTCTCAGCCGTTGTAGGGCTGCCCTCAAATGTGTTGTATGAGTCTCCATGTCCTTAGAGTAGATCAATATGTCATCGATGAATACGATGACCGAAGTGTCCAACATATCATGAAACACTCGGTTCATCAGTTCCATGAACAACGCTGGAGCATTGGTCAACCCGAAAGACATAACTAGAAACTCATAATGCCCATACCTCGTCCTGAAAGCAGTCTTCGAAATATCTCCGGCCTTGATCTTCAGTTGGTGATACCCCGATCGGAGATCAATCTTCGAGAAAACCTTTGCACACTGCAGCTGATCGAACAAATCATCGATCCTAGGCAAAGGATACCGATTCTTGATAGTCAACTTGTTCAGTTCACGGTAGTCAATGCATAGCCTTACACTTTCGTCCTTCTTCTTGACGAATAATACTGGTACTCCCCAAGACGATATGCTAGGTCATATGAAACCCTTATCTAACAATTCTTGTAATTGGGTCTTCAACTCCTTTAACTCGGTAGGGGTCATCCTGTATGGTGCTTTGGACACCGACGCCGAACCTGACATAAGGTCTATTACAAACTCTGTAGCCCTGTCCGACGGTAGACCTGGAAGCTCCTCAGGAAATACATCTAGTAACTCTCGAACCACATCTATATCTTCCATCTTGTGTGACTCCGTCGTGATGTCAACTACCGATACCAGATACCCCACTCCCCCTTTCTCTAAGCATCTCTTAGCTTTTAGGGCGGAGAGAATCAGCTTCCGCTTTCTAGATAGCTTAATCCCAGTGAAGCTATATTCCTTTCCCTTTTTGTCAGTAAGCACAAGTTTCCTTTCACCACATAATAGGACGGCCGAATGATGGCCTAGCCAATCCATTCCCAAAATGACATCAAAGTCTGCCATATCGAGTAGTACTAGGCTTGCTTCTAAGTCTCGGCCCTCAATACATACAGTACATGGTCCATAATATTCGGTCAAAGCCACTTCGACTCCTAGTGGAGAACGAACTATCAAGTTTGGGTTCAAATGCTTGATTGGTAACTCCATTCGCTTCCCAAAAGAAATAGAAACAAAGGAGTGCGTGGCCCCATAGTCAAATAGTACTCTGGCAGGTATACCAGCTACATTTACAATTCCTGGAATTTTATCATCCCTTAGTTCTATATGCGCATACACACAAATGAGAATAATAAGCCAAATAGTAAGGGATAGAGTCATACCAGTGACCACATCAGGTGATGCAGCTGCCTCTTCAGTGGTGACCGCATAAACTCTTCCTTGTTGGGGAGGTTGCTTCTTAGGTAGAGTGCAGGTCCTTGCAATATGACCCACTTGCTGGCAGTTGAAACACTTGATATTTGGGTTGAATCCAGCATTCGGTGGCACAGGTGGTGCCGTATTGTTCCTTGCTGGCACTGTAGCGGTCTGAGCCCTGTATGGGCAGAAGGGTCTATTGTTACCACCACCCGAACTCTCACTAGCAGGTCTCTTCACTCCCCTGTTCTGAGCAAAGAAGCTATCCCTCTGACTGGATTCTATCACCCTCACAACCTGCATAGCCTCATTGTAGATCTTCTTGTCCAAGCCCAATAGGTGCTCTCTGATGCTCCCACGTAGTCCCATGGTGAACCTACGTGTCTTGGTCTCTTCCTCTTGCATACTTGCCGGTGCGAAGAAAAATAACTCATCGTACCTCTACTGGTAGGCATCCACAGTCGACTGGGACTGCTGCAAATTAAGGAACTCCTTCTCCATCTAATCTCTGAAACTCTTCGGAAAATACTTATCGAAGAAGGCACCCTTGAACACTTCCCAATCTACTTGCGTATGCTTAGTCTCCAGATATGCCCTTGTAGAATTCCACCAAGCATTTGCATCTTCTTTCAGCATGTGAGTGGCAAATAAGACCTTTTCCTCCTCTGTACAGATCATCAGTCGGAAGTTTTTCTCCATCTCTGCAACCCACTGTGCTGGCCACAATGGTCTCCCTGTCTTACCGGTGAACGATGAAGGCTTTAACTTCAGGAATCTATCCACCGCTCTGCTCAGATCATGCTGTCCCTGAGTGTTCATTCCGTACCATGGTGGTGGATACGGGTAGGCTCCCGGGTACGCAGAAGGCGACGAAACTGATGCGGTGGTGGTACATTCTGAGCATGGCCCATCGGCCTTGGGCTACCCTGCATCGGCTGTGAAGTATTTTTCTCTCCAGACTCAGGCGTACCTCCTGTGGGAACAGAACCCGGTGGCCTGAACATCTTCAGTATCTCACTCAGGAATTCTTTCTGCTGAGCTTGCATCTGATAGACCAGGTTGGTAACAATGGTCTCAGAATTCCTGTGAGGTGGGATAGGTAAATTTGTCGGTACTTCTGGAACCTGTTCCTCCTCCACTTCCGGACTTGCCTCTCTAACATGACCTTGTTCAACCTGTTCTTCGTCCTCGAGGCGCATCCTAGCCTGGTGATGCTTCTGACCCCTACGACCGTTTTCGCCCACCATCTCAGACTATTCTGTTTGAATCTGAGAAGAAGACATAACACATGAGAATGAAGCAATAGCGGTGTTAGTCTTGAACCATATAAGGCAAAACAGTAGCAAAAAGGCATATTTAAATTCACAATTTTAAAAAAAATTCTGAGATTTTCTTGCTAAACAGGTGCTGACCGGTCGCAACATACCGGTCGACACCCTGTATACAGTGTTGCGACCGGTATAGTCGACCGGTCAGAATTAGAATTCTGTCCGAGACATAGCGGTCGCACACCTGGGGAGATACCGGTCGACCGGTATAGGCAAAACCGTAGACCGGTATGCCCAAAATTGGCTTTAAAATCGCGAAAAAGTGAGAATTTTCTCACTTTTTCTTTCTTCCTTCTCTCCGGTGGCGATTCTTCTCTGGGTTCCGAGTTGCTACAGTCCGACCGGTGACCTTTGAAGCCGATTTCTTCCGTTCAAAGCATAGAACATCGTCTCCAGGTAAGCCCCTTCCTTCTCACTCATGTTTTTAGATATTTTTCATATCGTCTATATGTAGAATTTTAGGTTTTTCATTGATTGAGATGTTTCAACCGTAGGAACTCTTTTCCTTCGGCTTGGAAAGGGTTTAGGGACCCCCAAGAGCAAAAGCCCTCAATCAATTTGGGGTTTCACCGAACGGTTTTCATAAAAATCAAATTTTTACATGTTTTGACTTAGGTTTTTAAAAAAATTTGAAATTTCTGATTTTTCTTAAATTTCTTGAAATTTCTTATTGTAAATGCTTGTGATTGGTTTGTTGAAGAGTGCGGGGTTTACGTAAGTCCTCCTCCCCATGTTTTTGGGTGAGTTTGAGGCTTTTTCTCAATTTACCGTCGTTATGCTGCCGAAATTTCAAAAATTTTCTAACATTTTCTTCTTGTTTTCTTTTGTTTTGCAGTTTAAAATGACTCCCCGACATGCTCTTGGGAAACGTCCTCACGGCTCGAGCTCACGTGCTCCCCAGCCACCAGTTCCCAAACTTGACGAGCACTGGTTTCGTTTTGTAGAAGCACAGGCTCGATTCCCGTGGTTTGACAATAAGAGCATTGAATCTGGACGCCGGGTTAACCTGGATCAGCTGGAGAGATTCGACGTGCGAGCCGCTTTCAATGAGCTCGGGTGGGTACCGGTAATATCCTACGCCGATACCACCTGTCCCAATCTGGTTAAGCATTTTTATGCTAACCTGGAGCTGCACGGAGATGTTAACGATCCCAACCAAGGTAGGGATTTGCGCATCACTAGCTATGTCAGGGGTGTCCCCATTTCATTCAACACCCACCAGCTGGCCGACCTTCGAGGGGTTCCAAATGATGGAGACCTAGTGTATTGCCCTCCCAAAGCGAAGGGCTATCTGACTGAGGATCTGCACTGAGAGATAGCAGATCAGATACTCAACCCTGGAGCTCCCATGAAGGCGGCTAGCTTGAGACCTGTACCTCAGGTATACAGTCGCATCATTCAACACAACATCGTGCCCCAGAGTGGCCATTATAGTGAGTTATCCCAGCTCACTCAGTACATTACTTATTGCATCTGCACTGGGGAGCGAGTCTCTCTCCCTTATCTCATCATCAGGACCATGCATCAGGCGACCCTGGCCGATTAGGCCAGTAACCTTCCATACAGTCGTCTCATTACCTTTTTGCTACATCGTCTGGGCGTGAGCATGAGAGGCGAGGTGACCGTTGAGGATACTATGACCTACGACATAGACTGGGACGCCATTCAGAGGATGCAGATGGTTGATCTGCCTGTTAGCGATGACGAGTTGGAGGCTCACCCTCGCCCACTTGGGAGGGTAGCAGCCACGGCGGCAGCAGCAGCATCAGCCAATGCGGCCTATGCAGCCGAGCTCGAGCGCGATGATGACGTGGATAGAGCCGAGGGTGTACCAGTGTCAGCTCCACAGCCCACACCTGCAGCACCACCATCTTCCTCTATAGCTGGACCATCTCAACCCCCCTCCGACACCATGATGGGTATGATTATGGAGATCCGGGACACTCAGCGTGAGATGAGCCACGACTTGGCGCAGTTGGCTCACAGTCTCAGAGTCACACAGGATCAGGTGCACTGGCTCAGGGTTGCTTACGAGCGAGACTATGATATAGCAGACCTTATTCCTCCCAAGCCCCCTACCCCATGATTGTCCCTCTTATTTCTTTTTCTTCAGACAGTTTATAATACAGGGTAACTGTCCGGTTTGTGGACTGTACCCTGTAGCACTATTTCATTTGCTACACTTTTCTTATTTAATGAAAGTTTTCAAGATTCACCTAACTAGTGTATGTGCACATGTTAAGTTTCATATTTAGAATAGTACATTATTCTCTTTCTTAATCAGTCTCAGGTATCAAACAATGCTTAGGGTGTGTTTGTATTAAAGATTTTTTTTTTTAATATTTCCTAACTCAGTTCATCAACTTAGTTAAGTGCAATATGGTTTGTGGGACAGAGCCTGAGGGCTCTGATACCAAGTTGTCACACCCCAATTCTGATCAAACCAGAATGGTGTGAGTGAACCGTCATTGAACCAACGGTTCACACCAGGATCTCGAATAGACCGTGTCCACTCATACAAACCATTACACATAACCACAATCAGAATATAAATATACAGCGGAAGACTTTAAATAGAATGAACTGAGTATTTATTGATAATTTAAATAAATATCAAATTATCCAAATTCAAACACATAAAATAATATCTGTACATCCATTTAATCCAACCAAAAATAACTGAAAGAAATAAATAAAATCCGATCAAAGGTACACGCAGAAAGGGCACTCGCATGAAGCGTCATGCTCGTCCTCTCCTGCTTGCACATCCAGAGCAGCTACACCTCCATACGTCGGAGCGTTCATGTAGTCATCCATCGTGTAACCTGCATCAGTATCTAAAAACAATGTATATACAAAGGGTGAGCTCACAACTTGGCTCAGTAAGACAATCAGACAGTTTCACAATATTATGCATGAGTAACAATCATTTTATGTTGTAGTCTGGTTTATAGTTTACAATGTGCTATAGAAAGGTTTGGTGGCCTCCACACCTCTATACACGAGTGTGTGGCACCTCATGGATCACACCCCCATCGGCCCACATGCACCCATCATGGAATAGAGATAGAGCTAAGGTACCCCCGTACCTCCCCTGATACTCTACCCATACCAGTACCTAAGCCCCTACTGGCCAGGGCTCGCAAACTAGGCTTGCAACTAACCAATCCTATATGTCATCAATGTATGCTCTACCCCAGCACAGCCGTCTACGGCATAGAGATAGAGCTAAGGCATTCCCACACCTCCCCTGATGCCCTATCCGCAACTAACCCACTAGGATAGATACATAACGCAGGTAGACCCTATCCCAACATAACTCCCTACGGCATAGAGATAGAGCTAAAGCATCGTGGACAAGCCAGCGTCGACTCAGAGACCACAGTGCCACATAACCATGGCCAGGCCAACATCATTATCGGAGACCATCGTACCACGACTTTCCCCTGATGCCCCACCCGTACCAAGCATGTTAAGATAGAATACTATAAAAGGTGCTAGTGTAAGGAGCGATCCCAGGCCCATGCCCCACTCCACACACTAACGAAAATAATCACATGCTTAACAATCACATCCTAACAATGCATGAACAGTAATAATAACTGAAATTAAAGATGACATGTGAATATGCACAAACATCACATCATATATAATCAGGTGGTTAACAACGATTTACTGTCCATTAATTATTAGGTTTAGGTCAGATTCCCTTACCTGACGCTCGTTCGATAACTTGCTCCACGTCGTAAGAACCAAACGATAAGTCACAAAGTCCTACAATATTATTTGGGTTTCATTAGAATATATTGCTTAGGGTTTCATATTGGTCGAAAACCAACATGGTTACAAAATACCCTCACAGAGCTGACCGGTGGCATGTACCGGTTGCAGCTCTGTGGGGAAGACTGGCGACCGGTATGGTCAGCCGGTCCCCACAGACCAGCCTCCCGAGGGATACCGGTGGCAACATACCGGTCGCACTATGTGCAACCGGTATAGTCGACCAGTATGTCTCCGGAAGACCATACATGGGTTTTTCGACTGCCGTCGATCATCCTCCATGGATTTCCAAGGTTTCTCCTATCCATTCTAAGTCTAATCATTGAGTTAGAGTTATCCCAACTCATTCAAGTCTCGTTTCGATTAATATCATCTCGAAACTCGAATCTAGGGTTTGACGGCAACTTAGGGTTTATTGGCCAATTTAGGGTTTTAGATCAATACCTACTTTGCATGGTATTGATCCACCCACACCACTAACATAGGATAAGAGGAATAGTTAAAACACTTACCGTTGACTAGCGTAGAGTGAGCTTCTTCGAACGGCAATGGCGGCACCTTCTTCTTCTTCCTAGCTCCTTCTCCTTTCAGGCTAGATTTAGGGTTTAGTAACCCTACTAGGATTAGGAAAGTCTCAGGATTCGAAATCAGGAAAGTGGGTCCCTCAGAAGTCAATTTCTGGATTTCCACACTTAGCTGCGCAGACCTGACCGGTCGACCGGTACCAAGACCGGTACCATCGACCGGTTAACATAAAATTATGTTGATTCGATCGTCTTTGGTCCGATTTCATACCTGTTTGTCATCCGCTCGTCCCGTCTGGCTCGGTGATGATCGGAAGACCTGTCACGACCTAAAACCAAGGTTTAGACCGGGTTTACGGAGTATGGGTCTTACAGCTTGCCCTCCAAACATCTCCTGCAGGTTAACCTCTGTGTTGGATTGCAACCTTGGGTCATTTATTTCCCCTTGAATCTGATGGTCCTCTTGAACCTTAAACCCTTCATACAGACCATTAAACCCTCAGAGAAGGTCTGGTTGTGGTCCAAGTGCCGTGTAAGCATTCCAAAAGCTTTTCGGGACTAAGTCCCTTAATGCAATGTAGAGTTTTATTTTTAAGGTCTTCTCCTGGGGTGCAAAATATGCTAAGAAAGATCTTCGAAACATATTCCATGAGATTACACCATATTCTTGTAGCAGCCATGCCGCAATATTCTTCCACCAATGATTCGATGATCCCTCTAGTTGGAACGTGGTGCACAGGACTCTTTGGGCATCAGTTCAGCACAAATTCTCAAACGTTTTGTCCATACACTCGATCCATTCCCAGAAGTGAGCTAGGTCATCAATTGCACCACAAAACTCTAAAGGCATAATCCTTAGGAACTCCTCTGCTGGTCTTTCTTGTTTTGGGTAAGTAGAATTAACTCCAGCGGTAGGAATGTTTACATTTTGGCTTCTATTGTTACGAGGTGCGGGCTAAGCATACTAAACCAGAAAAGCATCTCGGAATGTCCTCCAGGAAATCCCATTGTGCTTCTCTTTCAGTCCTTGCTCCATAGCTAACCACCACTGGTAGGGTGCACCCTTTAACTGGTATGCTGCGTATTGTACCTTTTGAGCATCTGAGCATTCCAACAATTCTAGTGTCTTTTCCATGCTTTAGATCCAATATAGGGGTTGATTCGGATCTTCGGTCACCCCGGTAAACTCCATGGATTTCAACTTTAAGAATCGGTGCCATGTACATTGTACCCAAGCCTCTCTTTGGTAGCTTCTTTCTGAAGGAACCATAGGCAATTGTTTACCATTGGGACTTGAACCGTTACTCGATCCACTATGAATTGGACTACCCCGGTTCATGGTACAGTGTGAATTTGAACGATCATGCGGTGCCATTTAAAATCTCTTAAATTGAATTTCCCTATGACACATCGACACTGTTAGTAACATGGTTCTAATCACATAATAAGGCTCTATGGTGGACATCATTATTTATGATTCAATGCTATACTACTCCTTAATAGTGTTATGACCCACTATTCCCTATATTAAATAGTGACGTTTAGTTGGAAACCTATTCGTAACTAATTGTTGCGACTGATTCCTTCAATACAACATTCTGGGGCTATCCGATTGATGCGTTGAATCATACTATATCGACTGGTTCTCCGTCTGACAAATTCCAAAAAGGTTCCTGAGTTACCGGATGATAAGGTAGTCGATAAGGCGGACGATGGTTCATCAGATTCATCGACGGGCTATGGCCAGATTCAACTTTATAAATTAGAAACGTGGTCATTCTTTTCCGCTCATTTTTTTAACTTGCCTGGAGCCTCAAGTTGCCTCTGGAAAACTCTTCTCTCTTGCCTCTGGTGCTCTCTCAAGTCTCCAAGCCACACTCATCCATCACCAAATCTTGGTTTCTTCTCTCTAAGGTATGATTCCTCTCTTCCATAGCAAGTTTTCCATTTCTAGGGTTCAAAAAATATTCTTTGAAACCTTAGTTTATCTTTATTATTGATTTCTCTTAACAATTATTCCCACATACTCATTCTTGTTATTTTTAATCGTTGAGGGGTGATTAATATGCTTTTCTTATTGCATTCAATTATTTCACATCGTGCATCACATTCATGCTTGGATTTTGGGGTTTTTCCTCAAAATAGGTGTTTTACTTTTAGGTCTCTCTTCTCTTGTGTATTTTCTTTCCTGACACACTAAATACCTATCTCTTTGTTGTTCTTGATTGTTGGAGTGTCATGTTATATGCAATTCTTTATCCCACATTATGTTAATGCTATATTTGATTTATCTGTACTTAGATTTTAAGATTTTTTTTTTGTTTCATGTGGGACTATATCCCACTTATTGAATGACTTCAATGCTTTCACTAACAATGTGCATTTCCCATTATGGTTGGAATATTGTCCTGCTACAACTCTAACAATGCTTTCTTCTCTTATCATGTACTGTTCCATTACCGGTTATGTGTATGTATAGTTTTTTTTTTATGCATTCGATTTTTCCTATGCTTGGTTTAAATTATTATTTTTTCTCTTGTCATATCTAGTGGATTTTTGGTTTACATTCTCTATGACTATGCACCTATATTCTCTGCAAGCTCTAACATCTTTACTTATTAGGAGTTCATTTACTCTATCCTTTAATACCTTAACGTTCTGTCTTTCTTTTCACAGTTCTTTCCCACTTACCTTGCATGATTTAAATTTCTCTGTTCTCTGCTATATATGGTTTTAACTTAATTTCTTTATTCTCTCTTTTCCCATTTCAGACTAGATGGCTTCCCGTCAGACTGTAACTAAAAGACCAAGGAACGAACCTCTTATACCTTATGACGATGTGCACTTTTGTTCCCGACAGGCACAGGCCTCCTACGCCAAATTTGAGAGGAAATTAGTTATTTTCGAACGGCCCGTAAATTTCTAGGCACTAGAAAGATTTGACGTCCAGGCCACATTCGATGCCATGGGGTGGTCCTCCATACTTGGGATTGAAGTTGGCACCTAGCCTGACATGGTGAAACACTTTTGCTGCAACCTAGAAGTTGAAGGAGGCAAGGGAGAGTTTGAACATGCTAGGGAGTTGCACATCTCTAGCACAATGAATGGCAGGGAGTCAGTTTGAGTACAAAACAGTTGGCAGGTCTCCTGGGCATTTCTATGACTAGGGACAAGGAGTACCTGTCACACCCCAATTCCGTACTATTCAGAATGGTGTGATGAATCGCAAACAAACCAACGGTTCAACCAGGATCTCAAGTAGGCTATATCCGTGTTATCTAAACCCCATACATTCATAATCATAATCAGAGTAAATACACAATAGCGGAAGTCTTATAATAAAATGAACTGAGAATCTATTGTGATATCAATATTTAAATAACAAATTATTCTGTATCAATTAAAACATAAATAAATATCAAATACATGTCTTTAATAAATCCAAATAATAAAACTAAAAATCTAATCGAATATACATGAGTTGCACTCGCAAGAGATGTCATGTGTATCCACTTCATCTTCAGCTACCATCGCTGCAACGTTCCTGTACGCTGGAGCATTCATATAATCTTCAACAGTACAACCTGCATCATCAACTAAAATATTCGACGTCGAAAAGGGTGAGCACACATCATGGCTCAGTGAGCAAACAAAACAATGCAATAATACATATGCATGTAATCAATTCATATCTTTGGTCTGGTTTTACGTTTGCACTGTGCTATAGAAAGGATAGGTGGCCGCCGCACCTTTATGCACGAGAGTGTGGATACGCCCGATGACTCTCACCCTCGCCCACAACACCCAAATGAACATTGTACAACGAAGGTCACATTTATCGATGCACAACTCCATACCAACAAATGAACCCCTGATGGTTAGGCTGCAAACGGGGCTCGCTACTAACCAATCCTAATGTCAAACAATGAATCCAAGGTGTCACCCCAGCATCCCTCAGAGCACCCGTAGAGATAGATCTAAGGCCCCCCGGAAGAGTATAGCACTCAAGGACCGAGACCCTCCTTGATGCCCTACGTTGCAATAGTTCTGCTAAGGTAATGGCGATACAACGATGCTAATTCACAAGACTTGAGTCAAAGATAGAGCTAAAGTGTCCGGATCAAACACCGCATAACACCTCCCCTGATGCCCTACTCGCATCAAGCACACTAACCACACACAAACATTCACATGCCTATTCCTAGCATCAATCATCATCATCATGTTATAAGTAAACAAAATTAAATATGCATGAACAATAATAGCAGGAATATTGGATGACATGTTGAATGCACATTACAAGCATATTTGCATAGAATCAGGCATGGCATTGGACTCAAGAAAATAAAAGTAGTTTATTATTAACCAATTAGTTTAGGTCTTGTTTCCTCACCTTAGCTTGTTATTAGATCCTCTTCTAAGCTTTAGAATCACCTTTATACTGTTATTATATTGCTAGAAGACCTAACAAAGTCGATAGAATTTAATTAGAATTAATTCTGAATTTAAAAACCATGCTGTTAACTGAGGGTCGGAGGTAGAGTCGGAGTCATGATCGACCTTGGGTGCGACCCTCCCCAATCTGAACTTCCCGAACACTGAGGGTCGATTCTCAGGATCATATAGGGTCGGATGGTCATCGACCCTCTGTGCGACCCTCGGTGTATTTTGGTCAATTTCCTTCCTTTTAATCCATTCTTAGTGTTTGGGGTCCTATGGCTTGCTCCTACAGTCCATTCAACATTTATTCCATGGTCTAGAACCATGAATCATCTACCTGGATAGCTTTCATGTAATCTCCCATGGTTTTCCATGAAAACCTAACCATGGGTTGATGGTTTGGGTTTCTCCGAGATCATACTCTCCTCATTACCTACCCTAAAGTCTGTAGAACTCATGGAATTAGTATCCATACCTGAGAAGATTACTCCTTCTCTGTAACTCTTCTCCTTTTTGCTTTCTTCTTTTCCTTGTTTCTCTTCTTCTCCTTTTCCTTCTCTTCCCTTTCTCTCAATTCAATTAGGGTTGTAAAAGGAGTGAAAGAGGCTTAGGGACGTCCTTTAAATAGAGTAGAAACATCCTGAAATAAGTTCCTTTGAGATTAGGAAAGAATCCAAATAAAAAATTAAGAAATTTCCTAATTTCTGTCTCGGCGGCAACTGAGGGTCGATGGGAGGGTCGATGATCCCGTCGACCCTAGGTTCTTAAGATGTCCGACCCTCCTGTAAAACAGAGGGTCTGACTTTCTATTTTGGGGGGTCTGACCCTTCTTAGCTAGGTATGCGACCCTCCCCTTAAATTGAGTGTTTTAGGGTTGATTTGATACCTGGGATCTCGATCTCCTTCACGCCCTTGGTCCATTTGACTCGACCATGATGGGTAAATCTGGTTCAAGGTGATAAGACCGGGTTAGATTGACACAGGTCTTACAACTCCCCCCTACTTATAAAAATTTCGTCCTCAAAATTGTACGTACCTTCTAAATCAAATAAGTGAGGGTATTGCTTTCGCATAGCATTTTCTTCTTCCCATGTAATTTCTTCCATGTCTCTACTTTTTCAGGTGACCTTAACATAGTAGATATCTCGGTTGCATAGTCGTTGAACCTTTCGACTGGTGATTTCAGTTGGTGTTACTTCGAATGTCAAATCATCAATCAATTTCGATAAATCTACTGTCAACACATGCGTTGGATCCTTGACATACTTCTTCAATAGGGAAATATGAAATATGTTATGCATACTTGACATAGATGGTGGTAGTGCTAACTGATAAGCCACTTTCCCACGCTTAGCTAAAATTTCATACGGCCCGACATATCTTGGACTTAGTTTCCCTTTCTGTCTGAACCTTTTCAATCCTCGCATAGGTGATACCTTTAAAAATACTTTATCATCTATAGCGAACTCAAGATCTCTGCGTCGAGTATCTGCATATTGCTTCTGATGGTTCTGAGCTGTTCTCAATCTTTCCTTGATAATGTCGACCACTCGACAAGTCTCTTCAACAAATTCAGGTCCAACAATACTACGTTCTCCAACTTCATTCCAAAATAAAGGAGTTCATACTTTCTGCCATACAGTGCTTCATAAGGTGACATCTGTATAGTAGCCTGATAGCTATTGTTATAAGCGAACTCGATCAGTGGTAATCTTTCATCCCACGATCCCTTGAAATCAATTACACATGCTCGTAGCATATCTTCTAGAATCTGGATTGTACGCTCTGACTGTCCATCTGTCTGTGGGTGGAATGCAGTACTGAACTTCAATGTTGTACCCATAGCCTTTTGCAATCCCTTCCAAAACTTGGAAGTAAATCGTGGATCTCTATCGAACACAATGCTCTCTGGTATACCGTGTAATCGAACAATATTATCCACATACAGTTTTGCTAACCTTTCCAGTGTATACTGCGGTCGTATTGGTATGAAGCGAGCTATTTTAGTCAGACGGTCTACAATCACCCAAACTGCGTCAACTATTCGAGGAGTCAGTGGTAATCCCGTGACGAAGTCCATAGTGATGCAGTCTCATTTCCATGCTGGTTCCGATAACGGTTATAACAGTCATGCGGGTCGTTGTCGTTCAGCTTTTACTTTCTGACAATTTAGGCATTGAGACACGAACTTAGCTACATCTGCTTTCATTCCTCTCCACCAATATAGTTTCTTTAGATCATGATACATTTTTGTACTTCTAGGATGTATCGAATAGATGGTGGTATGGGCTTCTTTTATCAGTCGATGTCTAATGTCCATAATTTCTGTTTCAGGTACACATATTCTTCCTTTGTATTTCAGTACTTTCTCTTCGTCCAAAGTGAACTCAGGATTAGTCCTACCTTTCTCGATATCTTCTTGTACTGTTCTCAGATAAGGATCTGATTTGATAGCTGTCTTTACTTCATCCATTATATCCGGTATAATTTTTAATGCAGCGAACATGTTTGAAAATCGATGAATAAACCCTTGGTTGGCTAATCCATCCATTGTATCTATCACATACTGCTCATTGCCGTGATTGAATACCATTCCGGTAGTACACATTGTTGCGGTTGTACTAACCTCTCCTTGAGATTTTGTCATTGTCTTTCTGCTCAATGCATCCGCTACTACGTTAGCTTTCCCCGGATGATACTGAATATCACAATCATAGTCCTTCAATAGTTTCAGCCATCTTCTTTGTCTCATATTCAGTTCTTTCTGATTAAATAAATAAGTAAGACTTTTATGGTCTGACTTAATCTGAAATTTCTCTCCGTATAGGTAATGTCTCCATATCTTGACAGCATGTACTACTGCCGCTAACTCCAGATCATGAGTGGGATAATTTTTCTCATGTACCTTTAACTGTCTTGATGCATAAGCAATCACTTGCTCTCCTTGCATAAACAGACATCCTAATCCCAGTCCTGGCGCATCAGTGTATAAGGTAAATGTCTGTCCTAGAACAGGAATAGTCAAAATCAGAGCGGATATCAATCTGGTCTTTAATGTCTGGAAGCTCTTCTCACATTTATTCGTCCACACAAACTTTTCCCCTTTCTTAGTCAGACTAGTGAGAGGTACAGCAATCCAGGAATAGTCTTCCACGAATCTTCGATAATAACCAGCGAGACCTAGAAAACTTCTGATTTCTGAAATATTTTTTGGTGCTTCCCACTTTACAATAGCCTCAATCTTACTGGGGTCCACTTTGATACCTTATGCGGATACCACATGGCCTAGGAAGGCGACTTTACTTAGCCAAAACTCACACTTGGTAAATTTGGCATATAACTTCTCTTTCCTTAAACGCTGTAGGGCGGCGTTTAGGTTCTTGACATGGGTTTCCTTGTCCTTGGGGTATACCAATATATCATCAATAAATACTATAACCGACGTATCCAACATATCATGGAAAACCCGGTTCATAAGCTCCATGAAAGTTGCTGGTGCGTTTGTTAATCCGAAAGACATGATCAAGAACTCATAATGTCCATATCTGGTCCTGAAAGCTGTCTTAGGAATATCACCTTCTTTAATCTTCAACTGATGATAACCCGATCGAAGATCGATCTTAGAAAATACTTTTGCTCCTTGCAACTTATCGAACAAGTCATCGATCCGAGGTAGTGGAAATCGAATCTTGATTGTCAGTTTATTCAACTCCCGATAGTCGATACATAATCGAACGCTTTCGTCCTTCTTCTTTACGAATAATACCGGGGCTCCCCATGGTAATATACTGGGTCGAATATAACCCTTGTCCAGTAGTTCCTGTAGTTGCACTTTCATTTCCTTCAGTTCAGTAGGAGCCATTCTATAAGGTGCTTTTGATACTGGTACGGCTCCAGGTATAAGGTCAATCACAAACTCGGTGGCTCTGTCGGGTGGTAACCCTGGTAGTTCCTCCAAAAATACGTCGGGATAGTCCCGCACGACATCAATATCTTCCATTCGTGGTGCTTCCTTGGTTAGGACGACCACTGATACTAGATACCCAACTGCCCCCTTCTCAAGGCACTTCTTAGCCTTCAGTGCTGAGAGTATAAGCTTGCGTCTACGGGGAAGTTTGGTTCCCGAAAAACTGAATTCTGCTCCTTTTTGTCTTTGAGTGTTAGCTTCTTTTCGGCACATAATAGGGTTGTAGAATGCCGAGCTAACCAGTCCATTCCCAAGATGACGTCAAAGTCTGTCATTTCAAGTTGTATCAAGGTTGCATCTAAAGTTTTCTCGCCAATGAGAACTGGACATGGTCCATAACCTTTCTCTAATTCCACTTCTAACCCCATTGGTGACCGTACAAGTAGTTTGTAGTCCAATGTTTTGATGGGTAAATTCAACTTCTTTCCGAATGACACAGATATAAAGGAATGAGTAGCTCCTGAATCAAAGAGTACTCTGGCGGATACGCCATTTATAGGTACGATACCTGTGATTTATTTTACTTAGTCTACATGCTCATACAATGTAATTACAACTTAAAAGGTTTCAGTCATACCTGTGACCACATCGGGTGATGCCGTAGCATCCTCGGATGTAACAGCATACACTCGTCCTTGATGTTGTGGCTTCCGGGGTTTAGGAAACTCTCTCATCATATGTCCCACTTGATTGCAGTTATAACATCTTGGACTCTCAGTATTTGGCTTTGGTTGCTGCTGAGCTGCTTAAATGGTCTTGGGTGCAGCAGTGAAATTCTGAGTATGGAAAGGCTTGTATGTCCTGTTATTACCTCCGTTGTAAGAATTTCCAGCTGGCCTTTTCACACCTCTATTTTGTATAAAATAGCTTTCCTTCTGGCTTGATTCAATAACTCGAGCAATTTGAACAGCTTCATTATATATCTTCTTTTCCAAGCCCAGAACGTGCTCTCTGATGCTTCCTCTAAGTCCCATGACAAACCTACGGGTCTTAGTGTCTTCTTCTTGCATGCTGAGTGGTGCAAAGAAATACAGCTCTTCGTAACGCTGTTGATATGCATCCACTGACATTTGTCCTTGATATAAACTCAGGAATTCCTTCTCCATCGAATCTCTGAAGCTTCAGGGAAAGTACTTCTCGAAGAACGCTTCCTTATATATGGCCCACGTCAATAGGGCATGCTTGGTCAGTAGGTAAGCCCTAGTAGATTTCCACCAATGATGTGCATCACCCTTTAGCATGAAGGTGGCACATAGTACTTTTTCTTCTTCCGTGATAGTCATCATGAGGAAGTTTTTCTCCATCTCGTCGATCCAATGTGCTGGTCATAACGGATCCGACGGTTTACCGTTAAATTCCTTGGGCTTCATCTTCAGAAATCTCTCAACCAGTCGAGAGTGATCCAGCTGATTTTGGGGGTATGCCTCAAACATGGGTTGTGGATACTGATAGTTAACTTGAGCTGCTTCCGGTCCTGGTACTAGAATCTGTGCAGCTGGTGGTTGAGGTGTTTGAGGTGCTGGGTGATTACCCACTGGTGTTGCACTGGTTTGTCCCGTCTGCATGGGTGTAGCATGACGACTTGGAACATAATTCCCACTGCAACTTGCATTTGGGCCTGTGCATGTTGCATCTGTTGCAACTGCTGGGCTAAATTCATCGCCACTGTTGCTAACTCTGGTGGTGGAGGTGGCAAATTTGTAGGATTTGCCTGATCTGGATTTCCTGGTACATATATATTCTCCTGGCTAATTTCCTCCACAGGTGGTGGTGGTGGAACTGCATTTTGGCTCTATCTGATTACTCTACGTCCAGACATAATTTCTTCTGAGATTGGTGGTGCCTGAAAATCATCAAAATAGGTGAGAAGTCATTTATACCCCATGTAGGTACGTTAACCGATGTAAAATTTCAAATTTCAGCTCATTTTATAAAAAAATACTATCTTTTCTATGCAGGGTCGATGATGGGGGTCGATGGTATGTCCGACCCTCAGTATCCGACCCTGGGAATGACCTGTTCCTCCCGAGAGCTGAGGGTCGATGTGAGGGTCGATGGGTATCCGACCCTCAGTATCCGACCCTGGGTTTTATGTCAGATTCCCGAGAGCCGAGGGTCGATGGGAGGGTCGATCTGAGGGTCGATTGTCCTGGTCGAACTGTCTCGTAGATCAGCTTTACGGAGCCCAAGTGCTTGCTTTGGTTGCTTGGTCGTGCTAGTGCGCTCCTCAACATATGTTTTAGAAATGCAACGTTGTCAGCCTACTAAAGAGGCATAATTGGACCTTGTTAAAGAGCCCAACCATGCTTTAGGAAAAGATGGAAGAGAAGAGGCTATGGGAACTGGTGAAGAAAGCTCCAAGCCGGTATATAGCTTAGCTCGTCCCATATGTGTTGTAGACAAAACGGGCATTTCCAGAGGTCTTTGAAAACATGTTCTTATTTCTTCGTATGCGCAGATTAAGGCCCACGTGGAGTAGTTGTATGATCGCACGGCGTCCCTCAAACGGTAGAAGCTTTGCTGGACCGATTCTTTTCTTTTTGGAGGGGGAAGCGGGCACGTCATGCCCGATAGACCCACCTCGAATTGGGGAGTGGATAGAACGGGGGCCCCCGGATCAAAGGTTCAAAGCTGAGAATTCTTGGAGTGAGACTTTCTTTTTGCAAATTCCAGTTTCATTCATCAGAACCTAAGATATCCACGCTGGCAGGTCCTTTCGTATCCGGTCAAAATCTTGGCTAATTGATCGAAGTGGGTAGCTCCAGTAGACCCATAGATCATGGAACAAATAGGGTAGGTAGGCCCAACCACCACACTACACGTGCGTTGCGAATGGACTCATAGCAGTCAATTCTAAGGATCGTATCCGCATCTTACTAACAATAACAGAAAGTGGCCGTTCACGTCAGGCTGATTTAATGGTTTGAGGTCTAGTCCACCTGTGCCCACCTAGCTTATCTCCTTTAGTAATAAGAGTAACAAGCCCAGTTCAGGCTATCTCCATAGGTAGCTTTTTTCAATTCAAATTGGAGTGGTATGGCTATGTCACTATTGTCAGATTGTAAATGCGATAAATGTTGATTGATCGTATATTTCATTATAGTTCTATGATTCAGAGTATCAGTTCCTATTTGATCCCTTTGTTTTTTTTTTTTTTTTGAAATAAAAAAGATGAATAGATAGGGCCGTGATACATTCCGGAATATTGTAAAGGTAAATAGACTCTTTTCGTCCCGCCCGCCTGAGGTCTCAACTAATATTATCAACTAACCAGTTCGTTATTAGACCCTGTCATGGTATCTGAGTCTCCAAATACATTATTAAAATCAGGCCCTCAGAACAAAAATCAGACTTTTAAAATCTGATTTTGGGTTCATTCTCTGTTATTTCCCTCCCGTTTTGACTCGTCTCTCACCTCTGAGTTGCTACAGTGCCACTCCGCTATTTTGGTCAATTTGGATCCGTGTTTCAACGTCCACATCATCTCTACAGGTATGCTTTCTCTTTTTTACCTGTTTTTAGGTTTACTTTTCTAGATTTTGGTCCAATTAACTCGTGTTTTTCAAATTAAACTTTTTCCAACCGTAAAAATTCGATTTTTATTGGGGGCTTTTGTTATTGGTGTCTCGAGGAACGAAATCCCTCAAAAAGTTTTGAGTTTCATCGGTTGGTTTCGAGAAACTTGGATTTTTGCTCTTTTTGCCCTAATTTTTCAAAATTTTTGATTTCTTGAAATTTCTTCAAATTGGACCTCACTAGTTAACATTTCCTACTGTATGTGTGTTGTAGGATACGTTAGAACCTACGTAAGTCCTCCTGCCCACGTGTATGGGTGACAAGTGAGGCTTTTGGTCACTTATGTCGTTATAATGTCAAATTTCAAATTTTTATCTTATTAACCCAATATCTGTTTTTCTTTGCAGATACCTTGGCTCGTACTAAGGTACCCAGAGTTCGTGATCCGCTTCGCTTCTGCTCTAATGAAACCGAGGCGCAGTATGCCCACTACACTCGTAAGAAGGTAGAGGGTGGTCGTTTGGTGAACTTGGCTGAGCTAGCCCTGTTCAATGTGGAGAGAGCATTTGGTGATATGGGGTGGCTCCCTGTCATCACTTACGACGCGTGCACCTGCCCGGATTTAGTGCGACAGTTCTATTGTAATCTCCAGGTGGTGGGGGATTACAATGATGTGGATATGGGTCACGAGCTACGCATCACTAGCTACGTAAAGGGAGTGAACATTTCTTTTGATTATCAGCAGCTGGCCGATCTATTGGGAATTTCCTATGATGGCCCTATGGTTTACTGTGCGCCTGGAGAGCCCCAGTTTGTTTCCATGGTGATGAGGGCAGAGATCGACAATCAGTTGCTACGACCTGATCGCTGGCAGATGAGAGCTTGTTACATGCGTCCAGCTCCACGGGTCTTCTGCAAGATAATTCAGCATAATCTGATTCCGCAGAGTGGCCATTACGAGAGGGTTTCTCAGCTGACCCAGTATCTGCTATATAGTATCTGCACTAGACAGCCCGTCTGCCTGCCGTACATCATCATGCGAACTATGATTAGTGCCACATTGCCCAGTCATAGGGGTAATCTACCCTATGGATGTATGATCACAGTCCTGCTTACCCGCCTGGGGGTTGATTTGGTGGATGAAAAGATTCAGGAGAAAACCTTCTCGTCGCCTCTATGTTGGGAGGCTATCTGCAAGATGGGCATGCGGGATGCCCAAGTTAGTGACGAGGAGAGGAACGAGATGGTGCGCCCTCACACTCGCATCGAGATGGCTGACGCTAAGGCAGCTACTGCCGCTGCTAGAGCTCATGCGGATCCTGTCGATGATGATGACTGCATGTATATGGATGTCGACTCGATACCACCGCCTTCACCTACGCATGCGGCTGGAGTTGGTACTTCTTCTGCGGTGGATCCTGCACCTGAGACTGGTCCTTCTCATGTGGCTGGTCCTTCACGCCTACCTTCTGATATGATGGAGATGTTGCATGAGATCAGAGAGGCTCAGCGCAGAACTGATCTGAGGATGGAGGAGTTGCTGGACACCCAGCTTCGGACTGATCAGCGGGTGGCTGATCTTACAGCTAGTCTTCAGGCGACTCAAACCCAGGTGGCCTGGTTGACCAGAGTCTATGCCGAGGACTATGACAGAGACCGCGAGGCACCGCCTCCTCCTTCACCTCCAGCTTCTTGATTGTATTTATTTTCATGTACTACAGAGTAACTGTCCAGGTTGTAGACTGTACTCTGCTTTAGTTATGTATATACATTTGTGTCTCTCATATTGTATGTAAACTGTTTCCCCTTTAATAGATGCATTATTCTCTTTTAATTTGGTCTCAACCATCACATGTGCTTTTAGTGTGTTTGTATTAAAGTTTTTACTTTTATCCTATCTCAGTTCATAATTGTCTTGAATGTATGCTAGTTCAGCGGACAAGGCCTGAGATGCTCTGATACTAAGTTGTCACACCCCAATTCCGCACTATTCAGAATGGACTGATGAACCGCTAACAAACCAATGGTTCAACCAGGATCTCGAGTAGGCTATATCCGTGTTATCTAAACCCCATACATCCATAATCATAATCAGAGTAAATACACAATAGCGGAAGTCTTATAATAAAATGAACTGAGAATCTATTGTGATATCAATATTTAAATAACAAATTATTCTGTATCAACTAAAACATAAATAAATATCAAATACATGTCTTTAATAAATCCAAATAATAAAACTAAAAATCTAATCGAATACACATGAGTTGTACTCGCAAGAGATGTCATGTGTATCCACTTCATCTTCAGCTACCATCGCTGCAACGTTCCCGTACGCTGGAGCATTCATATAATCTTCAACAGTATAACCTGCATCATCAACTAAAATATTCGACGTCGAAAAGGGTGAGCACACATCATGGCTCAGTGAGCAAACAAAACATTGCAACAATACATATGCATGCAATCAATTCATATCTTTGGTCTGGTTTTACGTTTGCACTGTGCTATAGAAAGGATAGGTGGCCGCTGCACCTTTATGCACGAGTGTGGATACGCCCGATGACTCTCACCCTCGCCCACAGCACCCAAATGAACATTGTACAACGAAGGTCACATTTATCGATGCACAACTCCATACCAACAAATGAACCCCTGATGGCTAGGGCTGCAAACGGGGCTCACTACTAACCAATCCTAATGTCAAACAATGTATCCAAGGTGTCACCCTAGCATCCCTCAGAGCACCCGTAGAGATAGATCTAAGGCCCCCCAGAAGAGTATAGCACTCAAGGACCGAGACCCTCCTTGATGCCCTACGTTGCAATAGTTCTGCTAAGGTAATGGCGATACGACGATGCTAATGCACAAGACTTGAGTCAGAGATAGAGCTAAAGTGTTCGGATCCAACACCGCATAACACCTCCCCTGATGCCCTACTCGCATCAAGCACACTAACCACACACAAACATTCACAAGCATATTCCTAGCATCAATCATCATCATCATGTTATAAGTAAACAAAATTAAATATGCATGAACAATAATAGCAGGAATATTGGATGACATGTTGAATGCACATTACAAGCATATTCGCATAGAATCAAGCATGGCATTGGATTCAAGAAAATAAAAGTAGTTTATTATTAACCAATTAGTTTAGGTCTTGTTCCCTCACCTTAGCTTGTTATTAGATCCTCTTCCAAGCTTTAGAATCACCTTTATACTGTTATTATATTGCTAGAAGACCTAACAAAGTCGATAGAATTTAATTAGAATTAATTCTGAATTTAAAAACCATGCTGTTAACTGAGGGTCGGAGGTAGGGTCGGAGTCATGATCGACCCTGGGTACGACCCTCCCCAATCTGGACTTCCCGAACACTGAGGGTCGATTCTCAGGATCACATATGGTCGGATGGTCATCGACCCTCTATGCGACCCTCGGTGTATTTTGGTCAATTTCCTTCCTTTTAATCCATTCTTAGTGTTTGGGGTCCTATGGCTTGCTCCTACAGTCCATTCAACATTTATTCCATAGTCTAGAACCATGAATCATCCACCTGGATAGCTTTCATGTAATCTCCCATAGTTTTCCATGAAAACCTAACCATGGGTTGATGGTTTGGATTTCTTCGAGATCATACTCTCCTCATTACCTAACCTAAGGTCTGTAGAACTCATGGAATTAGTATCCATACCTAAGAAGATTACTCCTTCTCTGCAACTCTTCTCCTTTTTGCTTTCTTCTTTTCCCTGTTTCTCTTCTTCTCCTTTTCCTTCTCTTCCCTTTCTCTCAATTCAATTAGGGTTGTAAAAGGAGTAAAAGAGACTTAGGGACGTCCTTTAAATAGAGTAGAAACATCCTAAAATAAGTCCCTTTGAGATTAGGAAAGAATCCAAATCGAAAATTAGGAAATTTTCTAATTTCTGTCTCGGCGGCAACTGAGGGTCGATGGGAGGGTCGATGATCCCGTCGACCCTAAGTTCTTAAGATGTCCGACCCTCCCTATAAAATAGAGGGTCTGACTTTCTGTTTTGGGGTGTCCGACCCTTCTTAGCTAGGTATGCGACCCTCCCCTTAAATTGAGAGTTTTAGGGTCGATTTGATGCCTGGGATCTCGATCTCCTTCACGCCCTTGGTCCATTTGACTCGACCATGATGGATAAACCTGGTTCAAGGTGATAAAACCGGGTTAGATTGACACAGGTCTTACAGTACCGTACAGGTAAAGACAAGGATTTCATATCAGAGGCCCAAAAAATAGAGATTTGAAACAAACTCCAACAGGTACAAGATCCATTCCAAGTGAACAACTTCTTCCCTCTTCCCAGAGTCTAGTGTAGGATCATCTAGTATAACATCCTGCCTCAAAGTGGCCATTTTGATGAGCTCTCCCTCTTCGGGTAGTTTCTTACTACTAGGGTATTAGAGTGTCATCCACTCTGCCTTCCCTACATTAGTATGCGAACCATGATCACCGTAGTAGAGGACACTCAAGCTTCGAAGAAGGGACATTTGCCTTATGGCAAGCTATTGACTACCATCTTCCAGTGCCTTAACATCAGTATACATGAGGAGGAACCTTATGAGGCTACAGTGTTCACCCCTTTCAACTGGCATGTCATCGTCAAGATAAAGCTTCATGATGTGTCATTGAATAACCCAGTGCTGGAGGCTCGTTAGGGCCCTAGAGTTCTCTTAGAGCAGCATGCCTTTGATGATGATAAAGAGGAGGTGCCAATCCAGGGACATATAGAGGATATGGCCATCAGTCAGACTGATCCATCTCAACCCTCTACTACCTTGGACGACCTCATGGACAAGATAAACATCATAGTTTCTTATCAGTCCCAGCAGAAGAAGGACATGCATGACTTGAAGAACCAAGTTCGACGATTTCAACATTTGGTGACCGGCTTCTCTTCTCATTACCAGACGGCTTTGAACAGGGCTGGTATTCTTCAGGCTGAGGACATTACCATGGCTACGGCAGCAGCGACATTGCCACAGACTTTCCAGAGGCTGCACGTACCTACACTATAGTCGTCAGATTCTGAGGAGTGATGGCCTCTGATATTTTTTTCGCCTTTTTTTTTTCCAGTTTAGTTGGGTTGTATAAAAGGAATAGATATCTGCTTATATGGTTTCCCTCCTTTTTCTATATAAGGAGGAATTTTGTGCATGAAATCAAAGTTATTTACTCTTTCCTTCATAATCAAGTTACGTTCAAGGTAGTTTCGATTATTTGGTCTCATTATATCTATATATTGTTTTTTTTTTTTTTTCCATTCCTTTATATGGTTAGCATTAATTTCTAATCTTCCCCTAACATGTTATGCTTGGTCACATCTTTTAAGCACACATCACACAATTTTGTTTCTTATTTACCTTTTATGATCTTGAGGGTTTTATTACCTATAGCTCAATTTGCTATCAAATGAGGTAGGGTAATGTCAGATGATCATTATTACTAGAACGTGTTCTAATACCAAACCTATTACACCCTGAATTTACGATATGTAAAATTTTGACGGGTGATTGGACCATCTATCATTTTAATCGTAGTCCACCTATGAGCACCTCAGTTAATAATATCGCCAAAACATTATTCTTCCCTAACATTATCACGAAGTAAATACATAGTGAAAACATACTATACAAACTGAGCTCTAATTTTAAAGATATAATAGTAACTTAAATCCATTTAAATTTTATCCAAGTCTCTAGCATTCGCATTCATAGTTTCATAGCCCTAATACGTTAGGCATTAACAACCAATAAAAACAAATATTCATAACTAAGAGTGTTTAATCAAGAAAAACTAATTATGGTCTCTATTAGAGTAGCCTTCCATCCTTTACAGTGTCATATTGCTCTCTTTTCGATGCTTGGTTCGATATCTCCTCGCTTCGTCCCTTCAACATGCTTTGGTTCATTCGAAACATCGCCTTACCTTGCTTCCATAGTACCTGCACTCATAACTAAAAAAAGTGGCGATCGTAAGGGTGAGCTCTTCAACTTGAGTTCAATGAGAAACAGACAAGCAAACAAACACATAAATAGATTATGCACACAACAAGGGTCCAAAATAATGTATGTTCACTATGCTAAAGTAAGGCCTAGCCACACCTCCCAAAGACTAACTAAGGCCTCCATGCACTGGGTACTCACCAGCCTACCCAGTAACCCTGATGCTCTCACACAACGTCCCAAATCAGAACAGTGATTGGGCAATAAGTTCGGCCAGTGACGCTACAACAAACACTATCGACCCTTCCCCCTCATCACTTTATCCTACCAGTACTTGACCCCCTACTGGCCAGGGTTACAAACATGGGTTCTGTCTCTAACTAGTCCTATATGACATCATATGTACCCTTCTGATACCCTAGTAAGATTTTCAGACCATCCATTTTGCCCCCCCCCCAAGATGCTGTCCTCCATTAAAATACAGAACGATACATGGCAATTAAGGTGCTTGGCAGATTGGATCAGATGGTCCCAGACCCCTTCACCATGTTCTACCTAGCGTCACACATCACAATCACAATTACAAACACACATGTTGTTGATGTAATGCATGCAACATGACAGATATTGGATGCATGTTATTCTCGAAGTAAATACATGTAAGCAGCATCAATCAACATCATATGCATCAAACACACCAAAATTAGGTCAGGGTTCTGTTCCTCACCTGATAGTGTTAGTAGTCGTTATCCACGCTAGAAAACACATGTTTGCAAGGTGTTCTCAAGCCTATACAATACATGGGGTTGTTAGTTATAAGTCCTACTCGGTTCACTTTGGATTTCTTAAGTCTGGACTTTACCGATCAATATACCGATTGGTATATTATCGACTGGCCTATGGTCTAGTAAAGTTTCTAGACCTTCTACCATTTTTCGATCAATATCACAGTCGGTACAGAGCATTGACCATGACATTGTCCGGCTAACTCTCCGAGTCCCCTCTGGAGTTTGTCGATCAATACACCGGTCCTTACCATACAGTCCGTTGTATCGACCTCCTCCTCCTGATGGCCTCTTTTTTGCTAATGAGTTGGGATTTCTTCTTTTGATTCTATTCATTCCTTTGCTAGGCCAATGTAGACCGATGATGGGACACCTCCTAGGTCTAAGTACCCTCCTAGCAAGTACGAAGGATTGGTTTCCTAACTACGACAATTGTTAGGAAGAGCTAATCTTCCTTCCAACAGTTTACATTAGTTTTTACCATTGATTAAGAGTGTACATTCATCACCTAACATCTACATCTTTCGATTAGAATACTAAGGTTGTATTAGAGTTTACAGAAAATAAGGTTTTACTTATAGTAATCTGATTACTGCAAATCAACGGTGCACTTTGGTGATTTCTTACACGATGGCTGCAGAGCTTGCCTTCCCCTTTTCCTTTTCCTTCTTTTCTCCTTCCTTTCTCTAAAGAATGCATCAGAACTCTCCCTCTAAGACTGATACATACTAAGAAGAGGATAGAAGGTAAGGTTTTATTCGTTTCAGGTTTTCTTGTTGGAGTAAAACTCTCAATTTGAATTGGGATGCCTAGGGAGTTACCAAGTGGCAAGAGCTTTGATCTAGATAGAATCTCCTTTCCTTTTCCAATTCCAAGTAGTTAGAGTAGTGTGGGTCCGTCCCTCTTAAGTTTGTTCATGAGTCTTGGGAATATTCTAAAGAGTCTCCTGAAGTGAAACTACTTGTTGGTTTGAAGAATATGTCAACACAGGCTTTACTAGTCGATGCTGGCGGATCATACTAGCTCAGGTTTCCTAATCGGCTAGTATCGACCGCCTCTAGTTTAAAGGTCAAGTTGGTCTCTTTTTGTCCGCTTTCTTCTAGTGGTCCATTAATGGTGCAACCCATTTCTTATTAGGGACTTGCACAACTAGTTTCTGGGTGCAGGTTTTACAATTCAGTACTGGTCACTGGAGCTTCCAAGCTAGATGTCAAAGCAGCCAAGATAGGAGTAGGATCCTTCTTTGAGAAATGGTCAGGGAGAAGCATGGGTAGTAGTGGGTACCTGGAGAAATCCACCACAGGATAGTTCGACACACCACATTCCAGAAACTATATGGCAGCCGCACGAAGAACTAAGGTCTTTTCCATCTCCATATGTTCTGCCATATCTAGTGATTGAGCTAGCTCGACCATTAATTCTTCATGATATGGAGCAGAGGCTTTTTGAGCTTTAATCAGAGTTGTATTCAGATGGGCTAACTCACCTTGCAGAGCTGCCTCACATTCATTTGACTAGGTCAACTGTGCTTAAAGGTAGCCTCATTCTTTTGGCTTTGCTCTAAAGCCGATTTCAACTCGTCCCGCTCTATCTTCAGAGTAATCTCCCTCTCCTGCAGAAGGCCATATGAATCTAAAAGCTCGTTCCTGTCAGCCTCCATGCTCTCAATAAATTGGTTTAAACCTGTGTTTTGGGTTGCCGAGTTCTCCTTCAGCATGGTCATATCTTCAAATTGCTCCTCGGTGGTCTTGAGCTTCTTTACCACCCGAGTGGGCATCTTCCAGGTTCTTGTACTTTTTGTTTAGGTCAAAAATTGTGCTCTTATTGATGCCCAAGTTTGTTTTTGCTTGCTCCAACTTTATCTTACATTCCCTGACAAACCGTCAAGCATCATCTCTCTCCAACTGAGTTGAGGCAAGAGCAATTTGATGGGCTGATCTTTCTATTGCCAAAGCTTGCTCAGCATCAACATTACCTTTGACAACTAATTCACATACTTGGATGGCAGTGTCTCTCGCTCGAATAGCCCTCTCTAGTGATGACTTAAGGGCAGCGTTGTCAGTGAAAAATTTGTCGCAGGTTTCTTTGAAGAACTCCCTGCTACTCATCATCTGAAAGAGATACAGAAAAAGTATAAGGAAGTGAAGGAAAAGACAAGACAATCTTAAAAGTCTATAAAACAGAAAGAGGAGGAAGGACTCACCCTAGTCACCACTCCACAGTAGTCGTCATAAAATGTCTCGAAAGGAGTAGCTCGGATAATCTTCCGATCCTTGGGAAGGCAACCATGGTGAACTATCTCTCTGGCCTTTGAGAGGTTCCTTAATGAGTTATCAGATGTGGACACATCCCACTTTGGCACAAAATGCTTCTTTCTGGTCGAAGTATCCTCAAGAGGCATAAAACCTCCTATGCTGGCAGGGGCCGAACCAGATGTTGCAAAAGATAGAGTCGACCCAAATGCGGTTGATGATGAACCCAAGGGTGGAAGAGGAGGCAAAGATAGAAGGATACCAGAGCCCAAAGCCACTAACCTTGTGGTCATCGTTATCGAAGGAGTAAAATGCAGAGGACACGAGCTGTTGACCAGAGGAGCAGAAGAAGACACCTGCAACCTTGCCGTAGACTTGGGAGGAGATGTTCTAATTTGGGATGAACAGACCACCGAAGTCGAAGTCGTGGCACTAGGGCTCGAAGACACCCTGACGGCTGAAGTAGATGGAGATACCACAGTCGAATTGGATACAACAGTCGTAGTGATGATGGTGCTGCTAGTCATGCTCACTAAGGAGGCAGTGCTTGACTACTTAAAAGGAGACAAGGTGACTGTTGGAGAAGGACCCGATGATAGAGGGATGATGCTTTGAAGTGGTTCTAGCCTTAACGGAATCTTGTCGCGGCCATCTTTGGTAGTGTCTTCGGGGGCAATCCACCTTTTCTTTTGTTGAATGCTCAAAAGAGGAACATCGTCTTCTTCATCTGACAAACCAAGAAGGACAAAGTCAGTATCGCAAAATAATTTAAATTAAGAATACCAGATCAAATAAAGGGGTCGAAAACACTTACCGTTATCCAGAATATCGATGGGATCAATATCGGATCGCTTGGCCTTGCCCTTGGAAATGTTAGTAGGAGGTGGAAGGGGTTTCTATCATCGCTAGCGGAGGCTCGACCACAGAAGTAGAGGATTCTGGAGACACAGTAGCACCGGCAGTAGGAGTCGAAGAAGTTGCAGCGATAGTCTAACCAGAAGATTGGGAGGCCTCTAGTGTCTTTCTTTGACTGGTCACTTTGTGAGCTATTTTAGCCTGTCTAGCATTCAACTCATGGAATTGATTGGTTCCCAGAAGGCCCTCCCATGCAGTGTTGTCAAAACCACCCATTGCATAGAGAACAAGGACAGGTTAGTAGTCGAAAAACAATGATAGTCATACAGAAATGGTATACAAAGGAACATGCTTACCCAAACTGAATCTGTAGAGGAAAATATTGTCACTCAAACTCTTGAATCTCACATTCTTATCATCTTTAGGGCTTTTCAAGATGTCCATGTCATAGGGAGTGAGTTATGGGGCAACACCCAAGATTTTGGGGTCGACGAATTGCCACATATTTCCAATAGGCAGGGCAGACTTACCATTCAAGGTGTGGCCACTTCTCACAGAGGCAAAGAAAAAGCATTCTTTCCATTTGGGGAAAGAAGAAGGAAAGGTCTCTAGCATAATGGGGCGGTCTGCCCCACGGTGGGAGAAGTAATATATTCCATTGTGTTTGGTCTTCTTAGTCCTAGGATTCGACCAGGTGGCGGCAGTAAAGTTGAACATGTAGCAAAAAAAATATAAGGTAGGGGGCTGTTCGTGCTTTAAGAAGAAAAGAATAAAGGAGTGTATGTGAGCCCAAGAAACTGGAGTAAGATGGGCAGGAGCTAGACCATAAAATGCTAAGACTTCATAAACTAGTTCATGACTGGGGAATCTGAAACCCATAAGGAACATGCTCGAAGTTAACACCATGCAGTGAGAATAGGGGTGACTCGCCCGATCTGTACGATCGGGGGCTATCAACTCAATAGCATCAAGGATCATATAGAGTTGACGCAGTTCTTCTAACCGAGCGGCGGTCATACAAGAAATTTTCGAGGAGGCAATGTAGAAGAGGTCTAATTCATAAGGGGTACGACGAGAGGAAGATCAGGGTTTTCCTTAGAGCTACTTACAGTATGTGCTGTGAGATTTCTTGCAGAAGGTAGGTTCAGAAGGACGAGAAACTAATGTCTTATCGCAGGCATGGTAAAGTCGATGAAGAGAACTAACAAATGTAAAAAAAAAAAAAAGGAAACTGAAATCTTACTCGGAGCGACTGGACTATGACTACTGACCCTAAACCAAGCTGGGATGACATGATGCACTATGGCCACTAGGAGACCCAAAGTGAAGATGTGTGCGACAAAGACGAAGAAGTTGAACTCAGAAAGAAAAGCAGTTGTGAAGGAAGAAGAAAGGGAAAACAAGATATTTATAAGTTTTTGATAGTTGTTAGGAATCCATGCCAATGCTTCGAAACATTGTAGAGAGCTTTTTCAGATACGAATGACATATTGGTACGGAGGTTCATAAAGTAAAAGCCATGTGGAGGAGCCCGAGTGACCGACAGAACGACATGTCTACTTGAGTAAATGAGGCGTGATGGTTTGTGCTACAAAGGTGACATTTAATGATGACGGATATGCATCAAAAGATTGCGGAAATTGGAGGAGTTATCATTTGAAGTAACGATCAAATAAATACTGGGCATGTAAAGTAATTGTCGCATTTCCCTAAATTTAGGTTGTCCCCTAGAGTCGAAACGACCGAGAGGAGGCAAAGGGTTTTTGTTGGGGGAAAATAAGCCAGATCAAATCTGGACCATCAGAAGGAACATGAGGAAGGAGTTGCTTGGGGTGGACACATGGCACCCATCCGAATGAATGGGTTTTCCCCACAAAAGGAGAACATCTCGCCAAATATGTTTTAAAAAGTTGCCATTTGACCCCCCTAGACTCATGTGCAGCAAGGAGATAGATTGGATGGTGGTATGTAGGCATTAAATGGATAGCAATTAGTGCTCAAAAATGCTAATAGGAGTAATAAATGTGGAATGTGTTTATTTGACCCACCACATAGTTACGAAATAGACCAATACAAGGTAAAAAAGATATCAGATCCACTCGAAGATTGGGAAATGGTGGCCACCTAATACAAAAGGAGATAGTAACATGGACCTGCCAGGGGTCGAAAATGTTAGATTTGACAGGTATGCGCCACCCCTTGGGGTTGTAGCTTTCTTACCCTATATAGTCATACTAACATGGCGATGTAGATGGCGGTAGGTGAGGAAGGGAAGCTTGTCACACCCCAATTCCGGCTGAACCAGAAGTGTGAGTGAACCGTCACTGAACCAACGGTTCACACCAGGATCTCAATAAGACCGTGTCCACTCATACAAACCATTGCACATAACCACAATCAGAATAATAATAAATACAACGGAAGTCTTAAATAGAATGGACTAAGTAATCTATTGATAAATTAAAATAAATAGCAAGTTATTCAAATTCTCAAAACTTAAGTAAGTATCTTTACATCAATTGTATCTTCAACCAAAAATAAATAGAATAAATAAAATCAAATCCTAAAGGTACATGCAGAAAGGGCACTCGCATGAAGCGTCATGCTCGTCCTCTCCTGCTTGCACGTCCAGGACAACCATGCCTCCATACACTAGAGCGTCCACGTAATCCTCCACTGTGTAACCTGCATCAACATCTAAAAAAATAGTGTATGCACAAGGGTGAGCTCACAACTTAGCTCAGTAAGACAATCAGACAATACAACAAACATATGCATGAGTAACATTCACATCATGGTCTGGTTTTAAGTTTGCAATGTACTATAGAAATGATTGGCGGCCACCGCACCTCTATACACGAGTGTGTGAAGTCGTCCAATTGATCAAACACCACTGTCGTCCCACATGCACCCTATCATGGAATAGAGATAGAGCTAAGGCATCCGGATCAAACACCGCCAACACCTCTCCTGATACTCTACCCATACCAACACATAAGCCCCTATTGGTGAGGGCTTACAAACTAGGCTCGCAACTAACCAATCCTATATGTCATCACAGTAGGCCCTGTCCCAGCGCAGCTCCCTACGGCATAGAGATAGAGCTAGAGTCTATTGGCCAAGCTGGAGACCACAGTGCCACTTCCTCCCCCTGATACCCTACCCGCACCAAGCATGCTAAGACAGAACGATACGCATCGTAGGCCCCATCCCAACACAGCTCCCTACGGCATAGAGATAGAGCTAGAGTCTAGTGGTCAGGCCGGAGACCACAGTGCCACTTCCTCCCCCTGATACCCTACCCACACCAAGCATGCTAAGATAGAACAATACGAAAAGGTGCTAGTGTGAGGAATGATCCCAGACCCCAGGCCCTTCCCATTCCACACACCAACGAAAACAATCACATGCCTAACAGTCACAACCTAGCATAGCAAGTATGCATGAACAATAATAATAACTGAAAGTAAAGGATGACATGCACAAACATCAATCCACAGAATCAAAATTATTATCAAGGTTTACTGTTATTTAATTATTAGGGTTTAGGTCCGATTCCCTTACCTGACGCTTGATTGATAGTTCGCTCCGCGTCACAAGGTCCAAATGTGCTATCACAAGGTCCTACACGATATTAGGGTTTAAGTAGAATAGTTCTCTTAGGGTTTACGTTGGTTGGGAAACCAACGAGATTACAAACACATCTCACAGAGCTGACCGGTCACAGGTACCGGTCACAGCACTGTGGGGAAAACCTGCGCCCGGTATGGTCGGCCGGTCCCCACAGACCAGTCCCCGAGAGGTACCGGTCACGGTACTGGTCGAATATGGTGCGACCGGTATGATCGACCGGTATGTCTCCAGAAGACCATACGTCCGGTTTCTCGACTTCCGTCGGTCACCCCCTATTGATCCTAGGATTTCTCCTACACATTCTAGGTCTGAGCATTGAGTTAGAGTTGTTCCAACTCCATTCAAGTCCTAGTTTCGATGGTCTCAACCTAGAACTTGAATCTAGGGTTTATTGACTAAATTAGGGTTTGTCGGCAACAACAAGGTTTAGATCAATACCTCGCTTTGCATGGTATTGATCCAACTACAATTAACCATTCTAGATTACCTATGGTAAAGGAAGGTTTGAGCACTTACCGTTGACTTGCGGTAACTTGTTCTTCGTCGAACGACAATGGCGGCTCTTCCCTCTCCTTCCTAGCTTCTTCTCCTTCTTCAGCCTCTTTCTCCTTTCTAGGGTTTGTGAGGATCATGGAAGAGGTTTTAGGAGGTTTAGAGGGGTTTATATAGGCTAGGTTTAGGTTTAGGAAGCCTCCTAGCATTAGGAAAGTCCTTCGGTTTGAGATTTGAAAAGTGGGACCCCCAAAGATCCGTTTTCGGATCATAGTGGTCTACCGCACAAGCTATACCAGTCGACCGGTACCAAGACCGGTACCATCAACCGGTATGAATTAATTCATACTTAAATGGTCCAATTTCATACATGTTTGTCATCCGCTTGTCCCGTCTGGCCCGGTGATGATTGAAAGACCTGTTACGACATGAATTCAAGGTTTAGATCGGGTTCATGGAGTGCGGGTCTTACAAAGCTTGCCCAACAAGCTTCTTGATTTGCCTATAAATAGCAGGAGAACACCAGTTGAAGGCATTTGAATTTTCACTCTCAAAAGTTATCCTTTACTATACAAAATTTCTTCTAGAATTCACTGTTTTCTTGCTAGGAGTTTACACTCTTTCTTGCATATTCTGGTCTTGTTACACTGTTATAATGGTGAACCAGAAAAGAAGGGTTTGAAAGAACTCCCGTACCTTAGTACCCTCTCTCTAAGGGACTTGGGTATCTTATCCCTGAGTTACATTCTGCTTATTTTAGACTATACTGACTTAGGCATTGGAGTGGCTACGGGGTAAAATCCACCTACCTCATTGCTTGATCATGTTCTGCAGATACGTGGTAGCATCTTGTGCACCGGGCGAAATCTAGCGACAACATATTGTCTGCTACATCTTAACAAGAAATATAAAGATTTCATCCCCTCAAGCATCATGTACACACAACTCAAACTTAGCATTAATTCAACTCTAACTAGACAAGAGAGACTCTTGATGATGATGATGATGATGATGATGATGATGATGATGATGATGATGATAATGATGATGATGATGATAGCCATTAAATATATTCCCACTATCTCTTCATCGCGGATGATCCCTTTGTTAAATCCTAGTGTAGATGTCACTATTGACCATGTCTTATGTTCCTTTCACTTTTGTTCAGAAGATCCTTTTTGATGCCTCCACTCAAGGATCCAAATCCTCTCCTGTGGCAGGAGGGAACTGCGGCTGATCCAAGGGCTGGAGTTCAGTCAGTGCGCATACCAATACATTGATATGTGGACTGATTGAAATCCAGACCTTGGCAGCCCACAGGTGCAAACGAGACGATTTCTATCCTCCACTCAGCGGTCACCCGTTTAGTGCCGGTGAATCATAATTTAAAGCGTCACCAGAGGTTCTGTACTACCTCTTACAATTTACAAACAAACAAATTTGATATGTATCATCTTGTAATAATTTAATGACCGGGCATTAAAGGGAATCGATATATAAAGATAGTTTTGATATTTTATTTGATGTTGATGCAAATTTAACAATGATAAAACCCTTATTACAAAGAAAAATGTAACAAGAACATGTGACAAATAGAATTTCTCCATAAAATTCATAAAGTTAAAAAGGACAATACCAGAAAAAGACATTTGAGAGAGTGACCTCACCATGGGTCTCACCAATTTGAGAATACCAAAATAAAATAAATTAAGAGAGTGATCTCACCATTAGCCTCACCAATTTTCATTTTCGAAGAACCAAAAATAGAAAAAACAAAAATAGAATAAAATAAAATACTTGTTTGGGTTTATATATGTAGGGAGTTATTAAAACTTGCCATGTCCCCCAAACTCCCTAGGCATTAGCCCATCTTCCTTGAAAACATACTAGTTAGGGGTTTTAGAGATGTACATGGGTCAGATACACAGAAACACGGATACATGGATACCCTTGATCGGATATGAATATCCTTAACTGGATAACTGTGTGAATCGAATTTTAATTTTCAATTATCCGTCTACATCCCTGACTTATGTTACCCAAGCCTTCCTCTTCCCGACAGATACGATTTGCTCTCAATCCACATCTCTCTGTTGTCTTAGTTTCATGGTTGTTTTCTTTTCCTCATTATCTTCAACCTGTCAAATCTTCAAGAACCTCAAGATCATTAGCTACTTAATTAGTTTTTATTTTTTTATTTTTTAATGTTAGTTAGATATATTTTCAAATATAGCTTATGTCCTGGTTATCCAACTATGGATCCAAATACCCATGGCAAGATACATATACCCCTAAATAGATACGAATGTGAATCCAATTTAGTCTTCAATTATCTCATTTTCTCTTTCTTCTTTAAAAAAAAAAAAGAAAAAGAAAACTACATGAAATATAGAACTATCAAAATATGAAGTATAGGGTGGGACCGCGTTGGGTTGGTAACGTAGTAATGGATGAACCCAATATATATATATATATATATATATATATATTGGCCCAATCAAAAAAAGGATTAAAATCATATCGATCGTTTAATGGTTAGGCCATGCTCTTTGATAATATATTAACAAGTAATTTATGGTGCTAGACTAGAAAACCAACATGCATGGCCAGACCAAAAATTGACCATATTTAGAAATCAACCTAAATAGACAGATAAAAGACCAGTAAGTGGCTTTGTGCCTCGTTATTCTTTTATGACTCATGTGCAACAAGGAGACAGATTGGATGGTGGTACGTAGACATTAAATGGATAGCAATTAGTGCTCAAAAATGCCGACAGGTGTAATAAATGTGGGATGTATTTATTCGACCCACCATATAGTTACGAAATAGACCAATACAAGGTAAAAAAGATATCAGATCCACTCGAAGATTGGAAAATGGTGGCCACCTAATACAAAATGAGATAGTAAGATGGACCTACTAGGGGCCGAAAATGTTAGATTTGACAGGTATGCGCCGCCCCTTGGGGTTGTAGCTTTCTTACCCTATATAGTCATACTAACGTGGTGATGTAGATGGCGGCAGGTGAGGAAGGGATGCTTACCCAACAAGCTTCTTGATTTGCCTATAAATAGAAGGAGAACACCAGTTGAAGGCATTTGAATTTTCACTCTCAAAAGGTATCCTTTACTATACCAAATTTCTTCTAGAATTCACTGTTTTCCTGCTAAGAGTTTACACTCTTTCTTGCATATTCTGGTCTTGTTACACTGTTATAATGGTGAACCAGAAAAGAAGGGTTTGAAAGAACTCCCGTACCTTAGTACCCTCTTTCTAAAGAACTTGGGTATCTTATCCCTGAGTTTCATTCTGCTTATTTTAGACTATACTGACTTAGGCATTGGAGTGACCACGGGATAAAATTCACCTACCTCATTGCTTGATCATGTTCTGCAGATATGTGGCAGCATCTTATGCACCGGACGAAATCTAGCGACAACATATTGTCTGCTGCATCTTAACAAGAAATATAAAGATTTCATCCCCTCAAGCGTCATGTACACACAACTCAAAAACTTAGCATTAATTCAACTCTAATTAGACAAGAGAGACTCTTGATGATGATGATGATGATAGCCATTAAATATATTCCCACTATCTCTTCATCCCGGATGATCCCTTTAGTTAAATCCTAGTGTAGATGTCACCATTGACCATGTCTTATGTTCCTTTCACTTTTGTTCAGAAGATCCTTTCTGATGCCTCCACTCAAGGATCCAAATCCTCTCCAGTGGCAGGAGGGAATTGCGGCTGATCCAAGGGCTGGAGTTCAGTCAGTGCGTATACCAATACATTGATATGTGGGCTGACTGAAATCCAGACCTTGGCAACCCACAGGTACAAAGGAGAGGATTTCTATCCTCCACTCAGCGACCACCCGTTTAGTGTCGGTGATTCATAATTCAAAGCGCCACCAGAGGTTCTGTACTACCTCTTACAATTTACAAACAAACAAATTTGATATGTATCATCTTATAATAATTTAATGATCGGGCATTAAAGAGTATCGATATATAAAGATAGTTTTGATATTTTTATTTGATACTGATGCAAATTTAACAATGATAAAACCCTTATTACAAAGAAAAATGTAACAAGAACATGTGACAAATAGAATTTCTCAATAAAATTCATAAAGTTAAAAAGGACAATACCAGAAAAAAGACATTTGAGAGAGTGACCTCACCATGTGTCTCACCAATTTGAGAATGCCAAAATAAAATCAATTGAGAGAGTGATCTCACCATTAGAAACACCAATTTTCATTTTCGAAGAACCAAAAATAGAAAAAACAAAAATAGAATGAAATAAAATACTTGTTTGGGCTTACATATGTAGGGAGATATTAAAACTTGCCACATCCCCCAAACTCCCAAGGCATTAGCCATCTTCCTTAAAACATACTAGTTAGGGGTTTTAGAGATGTACATGGGTCGGATACATAGATACACGGATACATGGATACCCTTGATCGGATATGAATATCCTTAACTGGATAAATGTGTGAATCGAATTTAAATTTTCGACTATCCGTCTACATCCCTGACTTATGTTATCCAAGCCTTCTTCTTCCCGACAGATACGATTTGCTCTCAATCCACATCTCTCTGTTGTCTTAGTTTCATGATTGTTTTCTTTTCCTCATTATCTTCAACCTGTCAAATCTTCAAGAACCTCAAGATCATTAGTTACTTAATTAATTTTAATTTTTAATGTTAGTTAGATATATTTTCAGATATAGATTGTGTCATAGTTATCCAATTGTGGATCCAAATACCCATGGTAGGATACAAATACCCCTAAATAGAATCGAATGTGAATCCAATTTTGTCTTCAATTATCCCATTTTCTATTAAAAAAAATACATGAAATATAGAACTATCAAAATATGAAGGATAGGTGGGACCGCGTGGGGTTGGTAACCTAGTAGTGGATGAACCCATTAGGCATTTACTTGAAAGCTCTACTTTTAAATTGATTGGTTTTGATTCTTTTTTGCCAATTCTGCTAGGATTTGTTTGTTAGAACTAATTAAATCAAGAAAGCTGTACGTCCTGTTTGTTTCTTTGTAAAATTTTCTTACCAATGATATTTAAAATGAAAATTTTCCTTCAGCTCCGTTTGTTTTGACGTACAATTTGACTATAAAATTTGTATTTGCAATATTTTATATGTAAAAAAAAATTTCAATGTTTATTTCCAAAAAGTAAAATATAGTGACCCCAGACGGGATAAAAAAGAACTTCATCTTTCTTTTACCTATGGAAACAACATTGAAATTTTTTTTTTACATATAAAATGTTATACGTAAAATTTACATCAAAACAAATGAAGCTTCATGTAAAATTTTCCATTTTTACAAGAAATTTATTTCCTTTATTTTAAATTTGAAGCAAACATAGCCTTAATGAAAAATGAAAAAAAAAAAGAAAACTTTTCAATGGGTATTCTTTTGAAAGTAATGCCTTGTTCGTTAACGCTAAAAGTTTCAATGCAATTCATATTTTACTTGAAAATTTTCTTCAATGTACAAATTTTTTTAATTTTTCAGTGTCTTGTTTTGCATTTTACCTTAAAGAGAGAAAAGCCCTTACCCAAAAAAAAAAAAAAAAAAGCCATTCTACGGAATTTTTTTTTTCCATTTTTTAAATTGAAAGTGATTAAATTATTAAATTATAAGAAAAGTTTATCCATTGTGCTTGCTTTTGCTTATTCATTTTAGGATAAGCGTAGTTTAAGAACAACCAGTAGATTGGCCCGTTAATTATTGTGTCTACCACAGTCTATCCCATCCCATTAATTATTGTGTCCAACACAATCTATTCCAGCCCGAACCCTTAATGGACATGTTTTTATCTAAGCTTATAAATCTCGACACTGTTTCAGTCTGGATCGAAATCAGACCGGACCGGCCCGTAGACATCCTTATGTAAAATGTGAAGGAATGTATTGAAAAGTAAGAAAATTTTTCAATAGAACAATCAGATCATATGTAATTTTACATCAAATTTCTTTCATTCTAACTGAACATTCCCTTGAAAAGCTTCTTTCACAATTCTCATTTCGTTTCACCTTACTATATTCAATTAAGGATAAATTACACTAGAGATACCTAATGTTTTGTAAAATCATATCAGAGGTACCTTACGTTTCAAAAATCGTATTTGAGGTACCTTACGTTTCAAACATATTATATTTTTGGTACCTTTTATTTTCATACTTCTAACTTTACCAATGATTGGAATTACTTTCTCAACCCCTTTGGCGGCTCCTCTCTGTCTCAACCCTTTCCTGAAACTTCAGTTTCTTTGCGGTGATATCTTTGTCTCTGACTTATCAAAGTCTACCCCCCCCCCAAAAGAAAAAAAAAAAAAAAAAAAAAAAAACTTAGTTGGGAGGCCACGAGAAACCTCTATTCGTAAGCAAGGTTTGTTGTTGATGGGGAATGGAAGCAGAGGTGGTTTTGCTTTTGAGTGTTGCTGGTTTTCTACAATCGAAATAGGAAACAAAAGTGATGGAGATATATATGGAGTGGGACCCAACAAGAGACCTCGGCCATGGAGGTTTAAGAGTAGATTTGCAGGGGAGACATTTAGAATGGTCTGTATGTTTCTCTTGGGGTTTCGTCAAATTTGTTTTTTAGTAGAAGAGATGGTTTGATCCGGCAAAAAAGGCAAAGAAATAGCCTCCATACTAATCTTCTAAATACTTTGGAAATTGCTTCGATCTAAAACTGATCACCGGTGATGAACTTAAATAAGGACTTTCTACTATAGAGTACAGGTGATGATCTCAAATAAAAGGATCAGTAGACTGAAATTTTATGAAAATGGATTGTTCGATGATCTCAAGTAAAACGATCGATAACCTAATTTTACATGAAAATTGATTGTTTCAAGCAGAATCCAAGAAAATGATATCCATTACAGAGAAAGGAAGAGGAAAACTACAAATTTTCATTTTAATTTTTTGTAAAAAAAAACTCTCTGAAGTTGCTAAGGAAGCAAATATTTCAGAGGCTGCAACTTGTCTCGCCAGTAAACCTATCAAAATTGATAGACAACCATCCGACCACTGATGATCGACGGTCTTTTCTAAATTTTCAAAATCTAAAGAGAAGATTAGAACAAAAATATGTGATTCGAAAGTTGTTAGAAACCTATTGTAAATCTGCAACTTTCATGGACTCTGTAACTGTCGAAGAGAGTGCGGAGAGAGCAGAGGACAAGAGAGTGTGGAGGGAACAGGGTTGGGTAATCGTTTGTTGGATGAGGCCAAGGTAATGGTAGGATTAATTTTTATTTTTATTTTTATTTTTTATTTTTTTGAGTACCGATGATAGGGTTAGTGTTGAAAATATGGAAAAAAATACCTCAAATATGATTTTTGAAACGTGAAACACCTTTGTATGATTTCTCAAAATATCGAATAGCTCTGGCACCTCTAGGGTAATTTACCCTTTTAACTAGTAAAACTTTCTTTTCACTTTACTCCTAAGCAAACATTTCCATCGGAAAATATCAAATTGAGGGATCCGCATCCTGTCCTTCCAGAACCACAATCTGTCCTGAATGGTCGCCACGTGGCTCTCAGTAAATTTGAGACCCACGTTCGAACCGACACCCAACCGACAAGCCGAGTCGACAGGGGTTGTCGGCTCAGACGTGGATCTCGGATTCAACCGAGAGCCACCGAGAGCCACGTGGCAGTCATCCGAGATAGGTTGTCGTATCCTCCTAGAATCACTGGGAGGAGACGATTTACATCCCAAAAGACAAAACCACTAGTCTTTAATAAGATTTTTCTGTTTTTTTGCCATCCACGTGTTCATTTTCCACTGGATGATCAGTTATCAGCTTTCCAATGATTTGTGCGACACATGGACCACCATGGTTCCACATCTATCAGTGTTGCCAGCTGTGTGGACATAGTGAACCAATGAAATGAAGCCATCTAAAATTTTTAATCTAAATTCAAAGTTCCGTTTGTTTTTTGATATAAAAATTTACATTAATATTTTTCATGATAATTTTTTTTAAATATTCGTTTCCATAAGATAAGAGAAACATGTACTTTCTCCTTATAAATCACTATATTTGATTTTTTACATATAAACAATTGAAATTTTGTTAACAAATAAAATGTTACATATAAAAATTTTATTATCAAAACAAATAATCTTAAATAATATTTTACATGAAATTATTCTTTATTTACATAAAAATTTTTACCGTTTTTTTCCCCACCATTTAACATAGATATAACAGAGACGATGGGACTCGTACCAAGAACCCCAAAGATTAAATTTCAAATCCAAATTCTAACCAATTGGCCAACAGATATTTCCCCCCTCTTATTGGGAGTGATTAATTGTATCATCCTTAGTTGATGGATGAAGATCTCATGCAAGGGTCTAAATTAATAAAGGTATCAGGGATGGTATCGATCATATCTAAAATTAATCTGATTGGGTTTGGTTCAGTGTATTTATCCAATATAAAACTGATGCATGATCGATAATAATTGAGATCAATCAAGTTTAAAACTGATACGAATCAACGAATCCAATATCAATTACTAGAACCATGTTCTCAAGATGTAAAAAAAAAAAATAATAAAAATAAAATAGGGAGGGAGAGAGAAGAGAGAGAAACAGAAGAGAGAGAGAGAGAAGTGGTCATAAAGACTGGGGCCCATGTGATCAGCAACGCGCACTTACAATCCTAGCTTGGAGTTTATGAACAACGCGTACTCTACAATCCTTGGAATTTATGATCTGCCCATGAGAGCTGAAATGAAATCCTAAGTACACCTAACATCATGGGAAGGAAATGTAAATTTTTACAATCCTTGGAATTTGTTGGGTTTTTCCATTTGACACTGATTGATATCAATAATCAATTAACACCGACCACTTCCCAATCATTCAATCTCCCAACCATATCCTTGAAATATCATATATACCCTCTGGGCTCTCTATTTGAATGATTCATGTAAACACTGATAGGTGTCATTCAGACCCCCCTCTCTCTCTCTCTTTCTCTTCAACGGCGTAAATGTAGGGTGATCTATTATTACAAAGAATCAAGTCGTCTACTGAATAAACTGAAAAACAACGGCACATGTTTGGCGTCAAGGACCGGAGGCCGGTCCCTAAATGAATTTTCCATCTTATTTATTGCGTTGGATAATTTCCTACTTGGGAGCTTGACTCTCGTACCTAATAGTTAAAGACTGACGGCGGTATTCGGAGATAATCTCTCAAGACAAACTTGATCTTCTTTTTGTGGATTGATAGAGACAAAAAGCAGATAATAATTAGAGGGTGTCTTGTGCCTAAAGAAGTCTCTATTTAACCAAATAATCTCATCGATAAGAGAAGAAATAAAAAGGTTAGAGAAGATGAGAAGATGAGAAGATGAGAAGATGAGACCACAATTAAACTTTCTTAATTTTGAAAGCTTTCCTTTAATTTCTTCTTTACTATTTTTATGTCACCACTTGCTTGATTACTTTCTGCGCAACCAGGTTTTTTTTTTTTTTTTTTACTTTATTTTGACTCTCTCTTCTTAGAGATTATATGTCCATTTCTTTGAACATATTAATGGAATCCAGAAAGAGATTGTGGTTTTGCCATCTGAGAAGAAATTGATTTAGTTAAACATAAGACAGATGAGCAGTCAAATCTGCAGTCAAATCTGGCAATAGTTGTTTAATTCCCCGAATAAATCACGGATCCGAATGATACGAATTATTCGGTTGATTACACATTATTCTTATCATATGTTCCACATTCAAATAGGCTGTTACAGTTGTTAATAGCATTTCCAAGCATATGCATGGAATGCTCAAAAGTAGAGTTCAGTTCACCACCCCGTGTGTACTTTATGGTGCTAGACTAGAAAACCGACATGCATGGCCAGACCAAAAATTGACCATATTTAGAAATCGACCTAAACAGACAGATAAAAGACCGGTAAGTGGCTTTGTGCCTCGTTATTCTTTTATGACTTGTGTCTCTCACATTTTCTTTTTCCAACTGATGTGGGATAATTAGTTTCAAAGGTCCTACTTTGCAATGACAAGACGTACAACAATGCAGATCTCTCCCGAGGTGAGGCCTTTGAGCCGAGCTAAAGGGGCTAAGGTTGAGATGAAGACCTCCCCCGAGATAAGGCCTTTGAGCAGAGCTAAAGGCCGAGGTGGCAATAAAGACCTTCTTTGAGGTGAAACCTTTGAGCTGAACTAAATGGACTGAGGTGGTAATGAAGACCTCCTCCGATGTGAGACCTTTAGAGGCTAACCTTCCCCAACCAAGGAGAAGACCCAAGAAGCCGACCTCCCTTAACCAAATTGATCAGTTATAGCCAACGAGATTGGCTTGTTCACCTAGGAAAGACCAAACTCAACGGCTCAAAGAGGGTACATCAAACACATCAACTATACTAACTAGATCGTCTGTTCGTGTCACGTCCGAATTTTGGCTGAACCAGAAGTGTGAGTGAACCGTCACTAAACTAACGGTTCACACCAGGATCTCAATAAGACCGTGTCGACACAGAAACCATCGTTCATAACCATAATCAAAATATAATAAATATAGTGAAAATCAAAATAAACTGAGTTTCTATTGATACTTAAGATAAATTATCCAAATTATTCAAATACCAAAATATAAACTTATAATCCATTACATTGTCTTATAGTCAGAACTGAAAGAAAATAAATACTAAATCCTAGAGGTACACGCAGAAGTGGCACTCGCATGACTCGTCATGTTGACCCTTGCTTGCACATCTAGAGTAGTAATACCATCATACACTAGAGCATCTAAGTAGTCATCCACAGTGTAACATGGATCAACATCTAAAACATGTATATATATATATATATATATATATATATATATATATATATATATATATATATATATATATATATATAAGGGTGAGCTCATAACTTAACTCAGTAAGAAAATCAAACAATATAGCACACAAATGTATGAATAACATTCATATATGGTCTGGTATAACTTGTAGAGTGTTATGGTAAGGATAGGCGACCACCACACCTCCATGCACTAGGTGTGAGCAGGCCCAATGGATCACACACTGCTGTCATCCCACATCACTCACTCTGGTATAGGGATAGAGCTAGACTCTGGCGATCAGGCTGAACCACAATACCGCGTCCCACCCCTGATACCCTACACCACCAACACCTACACCCCTATTAGCGAGGGCTTACAAGTGGGTTCGTCACTAACCAATCCTACATGTCATCATAGTATCCAAGGCCATACCCCAATATAGCTCCCTATGGAATAGAGATAGGGCTCTAGTCTTGCGATCAGGCTGAACCACAATACCGTATCTTCCCCCTGATACCCTACCCCTAGCATGCTAAGATAGTGGTGATACGAAAGGTGCTAGCGTGAGGAATGATCCAAGACCCCAGGCCCTTCCCATTCCACACACCAACGAAAAAAATCACGTGTCTAACAATCAGAACCTAGTATAGCGAGTATGCATGAACAGATATAATAACAGAATGTAAAGATGACATGTTAATATGCACAACCAACACGCCACAAAAACAAGAGTAATTAACAATGTTTTATTGTTATTAGTTAATTAGAATTTGGGTCCAATCCCTTACCTAAAGCTTGAAAGCAAATCTTCTCTGCGTCACAACGTCCCACTTCACAGTCCATACGTCCTAGATATCATTAGGGTTAATTAGAATTAGGTTTATATAGTTAAATCAAATCAAAACAAAGTTTGAACTGAAGACAGTCTTATACAGACACATACTATCACACCCCAATTCCGGTTGAACCAGAAGTATGAGTGAACCTTTTCCAAACCACGACTCATACCAGGATCTCAATAGACCGTGTCAACAAACCATCCCAAGAAAACTAACCATAATCAGAGACATATAAATAACAGTGAAATTAAATAATAAATGAACTCAGTTTATAATTGTAAATAAATAATTATTCCAATTATGTCATCATCCACAATCATAAATAATAATTTAATACATCGTCTATACCCAATTGAAAAAATAAATAAATAACCCTGAAGGAACACACAGTAAGAGCATTTGCATGAGGCATCATGCTCGTCCTCCACTGTCTGTGAATTTATAGCAGCCACTGTTCCATAAGCTAGAGCAACAATGAAGTCCTCAACAGTGTAACATGCATCGACATCTGAAAAAGAGTATATATATATATATATATATATATATATATATATATATATATATATATATATATATATATACGGGGTAAGCTCACAACTTAGCTCAGTAAAGCACAAGACCAATGCAACATACAAAATGCATGATATAACATTACAATTGGGTCAGGTATAACTTGCAAAATGTTATGGTAAGGTTTGGCGACCACCGCACCTCCATGCACGAGAGTGTAAGCACACCCAATAGTTAGGCTCTGATCCACATTACTATTGTTGCCCAACATCACTCACTCGGGTATAGAGATAGAACTAGAGTCTGGCGGGCAAACTGAGCCACCATCCCATGTCCTCCCCCTGATACCCTACACCTCACCAACACCTAAACCCCTGTTGGCAAGGGCTTACAAGTGGGTTTCGTTTCTAACCAATAATATATGTCATCATAGTATTTATGGCCCTACCTCAGCACAGCTCCCTACTACATAGAGATAGGGCTCGAGTCTGGAGGGCAGGCGGCGCCACAATCCCATGTCCTCCCCCTGATACCCTATTCGCACCAAGCTCGCTAAGGTAGACGGCAATACAAAAATGTGTCAGTGTGAGGATATATCCAAGGCTCCACTCCCCTTCACATTCCACACACTAACAAAAACAATCACATGCCTAAACAAACATCATCCTAGCATATGAATATGCATGAACAGATAATAAAATTTAAATAACTAGATGGCATGTGAAATGCACAAGCAACAAACAATAATCACAAAAACAGATATGATCACAACGGTTTACTATTATTTAGTTACTTAGGGTTTGGGGTCTTGTCCCTTACCTGACGCTTGATTGCAAGTCCGCTTTGCATCACAGAGTCCCCTCACGTCGCCTATAAGTCCTACATGATCATATTTATAGATTAGACTAAAGTTATTAGGGTTACAGTTGGTCAGAACCAAGTCTGACCAACAACCAGGCTTTGGTAAGCGTACCAGTGGCAGTACCATAGTGAGAACGGTATGGGCCTGCGGTATATACCGGTCTCACATATCGATTTCAGTATCGGTCTTAGTATACTACAGCTGGTATGTGCCTATGGTATATACCGTAGGACCATACCGCAAGACTTATTGTCCAGCCGGTATGTCCGGTGGTATAGGTCCGAGAACCCAATCTCGGACCTCCCTCTTTCGTCGATCATCAGCTTAGTTTTTAGGGTTCTTCCTAAACCATTCTAAGGTTGAGATACCTGTTTGGTCACCTAGGTTTAGATTATTTTATCACATCCTTTTCAGAATGGATCTTAATGAAACTAGGGTTTTACAGTTCTAGGGTTCTGGATCATTACGCTATTTTACGGCTTTGATCTGTAATCCCAAACATCAATACAGAGGTCGAGCACTTACCGGTGTTTGTTGAATGGTTGTGCTCCCCTCCAACGGAAAATCCCCTTCTCACACAAGCTCCTTCCTCCTTGCTCCTTCTTAGATCTCTTCCAGATGGATCTAGGATTTGAGAGTGTTTGGAAAGGATCTAAAGAGAAAAAATGATGTATATATATAGTAGGAAACCATTTTAGGAAGGTCTCCCACTTCTAAAAGGTTTTCTAAACTCGGATTCAGAGTGTGGGACCCGCTGGAGTCCTTCTCCACTCGAGAAAATATATCGGTTGCACATATCGGTCTCACTCAGAGTAAGACCGGTACTACAATCGGTATGTAAAAATTAAGTTTTTACATATCGTTTCTCATACCTAGATATCGTGGTTCGTCTCCCAGCCTCGCCTTCTAGTCCAGTTATGATTGGTAAACCTGTTACTATGTAAATCATGAGTTAAATTGGATTTTCTGAATACGGTTCTTGCAACTCTACCAACCTTAAAAGAAATTTCGTCCTCAAAATTTGCCTATACTGTAGGTCTCACAATTCTCCCACCCTTAAAGAAAATTTCGTCCTCAAAACTGTAAATACCTTCCGAGTAAACTCAAAACTGTACATACCTTCCGAGTAAAAAAGATGAGGGCATGCTTGTCGCATGGCATCCTCCTCCTCCCAGGTGATTTCTTCTACATCCTGGCACTTCCAAACTACCTTGACGTAGTGTATAGCATGCCTTCGAAGCTGCTATATCTTTCGACTAATTAGCTTGATTGGTACTACCTCGAAGGTCAATCAAGCTAATTATAGGCTAACATTAGGGTTTAGTAACCCTATTAGGATTAGGAAAGTCTTAGATTCGAAATCAGAAGAGTGGGACCCTCAGAAGTCAATTTCTGGATCTCCACACTCAGCTGCGCAGAGCTGACCGATCGACCGGTACCAAGACCGGTACCATCAACCGATCAACATAAAATGATGATTATTTGACCATCTTTGATCCGATTTCGTACCTGATTGTCATCCGCTCGACCCGTCTGGCCCGATGATGATCGGAAGACCTGCTACGACATAAAACCAAGGTTTAGACCGGGTTTATGGAGTGCGGGTCTTACATTCTCATCCCAAGCTCCTATGAAGTCGATAGCACATGCTCGAAGCATGTCTTCTAGGATCTGGATGGTCCTCTCTGACTGACCATCTGTTTGAGGGTGGAAGGCTATACTGAACTTTAGTTTTGTTCCCATGGCCTTTTATAATCCCTCCCAGAACTTTGATGTGAAGTATCACACCCCAATTTCGCACTATTCAGAACGGTGTAATGAACCGCTAATAAAGCAACAGTTCAACCAGGATCTCTAATAGGCTGTGTCCTTGTAAACTAAACCATATACATCCACAACCATAATCAGAATAAATACACAATATCAGAAGTCTTAATATTAAATGAATTGAGGAATCTAACTGTGATAATCATAAATAAAATATCAAATTATGTTGTATCAACCAAGAGATAAGAAAATAAAATATCAATTACATTTCCTTAATAGTTCAAATAAAAATCTAATCGAAAACGCATGAGTTGCACTCGCATGAGGAGTCATGCGTCTCCACTATGTCTTCAGCCTCCATTGCAGCCACGTGCCCGTACACAGAAGCATTCATATAATCTTCCATAATGGTACCTGCATCATTAACTAAAAATATTCGACGTCGAAAGGGTGAGCACACTTCACGGCTCAGTGAGCAAACAAAACAATGCAACAAACATATGCATGCATTCAATTCATATCTGTGGTCTGGTATATAAGTTTGCAATGTGCTATAGAAAGGTTCGGTGGCCGCCTCACCTCTATACACAAGTGTGTGAAGCCGCCCAAAGGTTAACGTTTATTGTCGTCCCACATGCACCCACTATGGAATAGAGATAGAGCTAAAGTGCTTAGGACCACACCGCATCACACTTCCCCTGATATTCTACCCATACCAACACGTAAGCCCCTACTGGCGAGGGCTTGCAAACTGCGCTCGCAACTAACCAATCCTAATGTCAAACAGTGTACCCAAGGCCTCACCCCAGCATCCCTCAATACGTCCATAGAGATAGAGCTAAGGCCCCTCGGTAGAGTTGAAGACTATACGGTCCGAGACCACTTCCCCTGATACCCTACGACGTAATAGTTCTGCTAAGGTAATGGCGATACGATGATGTCAGTGGACAAGACTTGAGTAGAGATAGAGATAGAGCTAGAGTCTAGTGACCAGGCTGAACCACAATGTCAGTGGACATACGTACATAAAATCAGTCATGGCATTGGACTCAAGAAAATAAAAACAATTTATTATTAGCCAATTAGTTTAGGTCTTGTTCCCTCACCTTTGCTTGAGTGTAGATCCTCTTTCAAGCTTTAAGAATCACTTTTATATCAATAGGAAAACCTAACAAGTCGATAGATTTTAATTAGAATTCATTCCGACAATTTTTGGCTTGCTGTTAAGCGAGGGTCGTAGGACGGGTCGCAGGTAGGGTAGCAGTTTTCTACGACCCCCAGGGGTAGGGTCGATGCTAGGGTCGGATGTTCCATCGACCCTGGGTGCGACCACCGCATCCCTGGACTTCCCGAATGCTGGGGGTCAATCTTGTGGTCTGGTAGGGTCGATTGGGTCAATTCCCAATCGACCCCACGTGCGACCCCCCATGGTTTGAGTCAAGAATTTCATCCTACAGTCCATTCTTTCATGTTTGGGTCCTATGGCTTACTTCCACAATCCATTCTATGCTTGTTCTATGGCTTAAAACTCTAGGTTTCTTTCTTACTTTGCCTACCATGATTTCCTCCATGGATTTCATTGAAATCCTCCCATGGATGAATGATTTGGGTTTCTCCTAGATCATACCCTCTTCATGAACTATTCTAAGGTCTTAAATCATTAATAGAAACATACCCATACCTTTAGGTTTGCTGAGATTTAGAGGTTTCTCTGAATTCTTCTCTTTATTCTTCTTCTCCAACTTTCCTTCTCTTCTCCTTCTCTTCTCTTTCTCTCACATTCAATTAGGGTTTCAAAAGGAGTGAAAGAGGCTAAGGGACGTCCTATTTATGGAGGAGAACCTCCCAAAATAAGTCCCATTGAGATTAGGAAAGAATACCCTTGAAATTTAAAAGTATCCTATTTACGGTTTCTGTCGGCAAAGAGGGGGTCGGAGATCCCGTCGACCCTCAGGTCTAAATTGTCCGACCCTCGGTAAAAATTTCAGGGGTCTGACTCCCTAATGAGGGGGGTCCGACCCTGCCTATTTGGGTATGCGACTCTGCCCCCTATTTCATTGTTTTTTGGGTCAGTTTAATACCTGATCTCGCTATTTCCTTCACGCACTTGGTCCATTTGGCTCGACCATGATAGGTAGACCTAGAACAAGGTGGTAAGACTGGTTAGTTCGATACGGGTCTTACAACTCCCCCCTGCTTATAAAAATTTCGTCCTCAAAATTGTACATACCTTCCGAGTCGAATAGATGAGGGTATTGCTTTCGCATAGCATTCTCTTTTTCCCATGTGATTTCTTCTATATCTCTGCTTCTCCAGGTGACCTTAACATAATAAATGTCACAGTTGCATAGTCGTTGCACCTTTCGACTGGTGATTTCAGTTGGTGCTACTTCAAATGTCAAATCATCAGTCAAATCAGGTAGATCTACTGTCAAAACGTGCGTTGGATCACTGACATATTTCTTCAATAAGGAGATATGAAATACATCATGCACACTTGACATAGATGGTGGTAGTGCTAACTGGTAAGCCACTTTCCCACATTTAGCTAGAATCTCATATGATCTGAAATATCTAGGACATAGTTTCCCTTTCTGTCCGAACCGTTTCAAACCACGCATAGGTGACACTTTGAGGAATACCTTATCACCTACGACAAATTCAAGGTCTCGGCGTCTAGTATCTGCATATTGCTTCTGACGATTCTGAGCCGTTCTTACTCTTTCTTTGATAATGTCGACTACTCGACATGTCTCTTCAACAAATTCTGGTCCAACAATACTATGTTCTCCAACTTCATTCCAAAATAAAGGAGTTCGACACTTCCTGCTATACAGTGCTTCATAGGGTGACATCTGTATAGTAGCCTGATAGCTATTGTTATAAGAGAACTCAATCAGTGGTAATTGTTTATCCCATGATCCTTTAAAATCAATTACACAAGCTCGGAGCATGTCTTCTAGAATCTGAATGGTGCGCTCCGATTGTCCATCTGTCTGAAGATGGAATGCAGTACTGAACTTCAATGTTGTACCCATAGCCTTCTGCAATCTTTCCCACAACTTTGACGTAAATCGTGGATCTCTGTCGGACACAATGCTTTCAGGTACACCATGTAATCTGACAATATTGTCCACATACAACTTAGCTAACCTCTCCAGTGTATACTGAGGTCGTATAGCTATAAATCGAGCCATTTTAGTCAGTCGGTCTACAATCACCCAAACTGCGTCAACTATTTGGGGAGTCAATGGTAACCCTGTGACGAAGTCCATAGTGATGCAGTCCCATTTCCATGCTGGTTCTGGTAATGGCTATAACAGTCCTGCTGGTCTTTGTCGTTCAGCTTTCAACTTCTGACAATTTAGGCATTGAGACATGAACTTGGCTATATCTGATTTCATTCCTCTCCACCAATATAATTTCTTTAGGTCATGGTTTATTTTTGTACTTCCAGGGTGTATCGAATAGGCGGTGGTATGTGCTTCCTTCATTAGTCGGTGTCTAATGTCCAAACTTTTTGTTTCAGGTACACATATTCTTCCTTTGTACTTCAGTACCTTTTCGTCATCTAAGGTGAACTCAGGAATAGTCCTACCTTTTTCGATGTCTTCTTGTACCGTTCTTAGATAAGGGTCCGATTTAATCGCTGTTTTCACTTCATCAAGTATATCGGGTAGAATCTTCAATGTGGCGAACATATTTGTAAACCGATGGATAAACCATTGGTTGGTTGATTTACCCGGTGCATCTATCACAAACTGCTCATTACCATAATTGAATACTTTTTCGATAGTATACAGTGCAGCAGTGGTGCTAACCTCCCCTTGAGATTTTATCATTGCCTTTCTACTCAGCGCGTCAGCAACCACATTAGCTTTCCCCGGATGATACTGGATATCACAATCATAGTCTTTCAATAGTTTCAGCCATCTTTTTTCTCTCATATTAAACTTCTTCTGATTGAAGAGGTAAGTAAGACTCTTATGATCTGATTTAATCTAAAATTTCTCTCCGTACAAGTAATGTCTCCATATTTTGACAGCATGTACTACTGCCGCTAATTCCAAATCATGAGTGGGATAGTTCTTCTCATGTGTCTTCAATTGTCTTGAGGCATAAACAATTACTTGTTCTCCTTGCATAAGTACACATCCTAATCTCAATCCTGACGCATCAATGTACAAAATAAATGGCTGTCCTGGAATCAGAATGGTCAAGATTGGAGCAGATATCAATCTAGCCTTCAATGTTTGGAAACTCTTCTCGCATTTATCAGTCCAAACAAACTTTTTGCCCTTCTTAGTCAAACTGGTGAGAGGTACAGAAATTCGGGAATAGTCTTCCACAAATCATCGATAATACCCAGCTAGACCTAAGAAACTTCTAATTTCTGCAACGCTCCTTGGTGCTTCCCACTTCACAATAGCTTCGATCTTGCTAGGATCCACTTTAATTCCTTCAGCGGATACAACATGGCCTAGAAAAACGACTTTCTTTAGCCAAAACTCACACTTTGTAAATTTGGCGTAGAGCTTCTCCTTCCATAATTACTGCAGAGCGGCATTTAGATTCTTAATATGAGTTTCCTTGTCCTTGGAGTAGACCAATATATCATCGATGAATACAATAACCAACGTATCCAACATATCATGGAATACCCGATTCATAAGTTCCATAAAGGTTACTGGTGTGTTTCGTCAATCCAAAAGACATGACCAAAAATTCATAATGTCCATATCTGGTCCTGAATGCTGTCTTGGGAATATCCCCGTCCTTAATCTTCAACTGATGGTAGCCTGACCGAAGATCGATCTTGGAGAACACTTTGGCACTTTGCAACTGATCGAACAGGTCATCGATCCGAGGCAATGGGTATCGATTCTTGATTGGCAGTTTATTTAGTTCTCAGTAGTCTATACACAATCGAATACTACCGTCCTTCTTCTTCACGAATAATACTGCGCTCCCCATGGCGATATGCTAGGTCGGATGTAACCCTTGTCCAGCAGTTCTTGTAGTTGTACTTTTAATTCCTTCAGTTCAGTAGGAGCCATTCGATAAGGTCCTTTAGATACTGGTGCGGCTTCAGGTATCAGATCTATAACAAACTCTGTAGCGCGGTCGGGTGGTAGTCCTGGTAGTTCTTCAGGAAATACATCTGGAAAGTCACGCACGACATCAATATCCTCCATTCGTGGTGCTTCTTTGGTAAGATTGACCACAGATACTAGATACCCAACTGCTCATTTCTCAAGGCACTTCCTAGCCTTTAATGCAGAGAGTATGAGCTTTCGTTTACGTGGATGTTTGGTTCCCGCACAACTGAACTCTGCTCCTTCCTTGTCTTTAAATTTTAGTTTCTTTTCGGCACACAATAGGTTTACAGAATGCCGAGCTAACCAGTCCATTCCCAAGATGATGTCAAAGTCTCTCATCTCAAGTTGAATCAAGGTTGCATCCAAAGTCTTTTCGTCAATAAGAACTGGACATGGTCCATAATCTTTTTCTAGTTCCACTTCTAATCCCATAGGCGATCGTACAAGCAGTTTGTAGTCTAAGGATTTGAGGGGTAGATTTAGCTTCTTTCCAAATGACACATATATAAAAGAATGAGTAGCTCCTGAATCAAAGAGTACTCTGGTGGGAATTCCATTAATAGGTACGATACCTGTGATTTGTTTTGATTTAGTCTACATGCTCACATAATGTAACACAAAATGATAAGATTCAGGTCATACATGTGACCACATCAGGCGATGCGGCAGCATCCTCAGATGTAACCGCGTAAACTCTGCCTCGTTGTAGTTGCTTCTTGGGCTTAGGACACTCCCTTGCCATATGTCCCAATTGATTGCAGTTATAGCATTTTAACCCTTCATTATTTGGCTTTTGTTGCTGTTGAGCTACTGAAGTAGTCTTGGTTGCAGCATTGAAACCTTGAGTACGGAAGGGTTTGAATACCTTGGTGTTTCCTCCGTTGTAAGAATTTCCATTTGACCTTTTGATTCCTCTATTTTGAGCAAAGTAGCTCTCTTTCTAGCTCGACTCTATCACTCGATAGAGTCGAGCAATTTGTACAGCTTCATTGGAGATTTTCTTTTCAAGTCCCAGAACATGTTCATGTATGCTTCCCCTAAGTCCCATGACAAACCTTCGGGTCTTTGTATCTTCCACTTGCATACTGACTGGTGCAAAGAAGAATAGCTCCTCATAACGCTGTTGGTATGCATCGACAGTCATCTCTCCCTGATATAAACTCAGGAACTCCTTCTCCATGGAATCTCTGGAACTCCTAGGAAAATACTTCTCAAAGAATGCCTCCTTATATAAATCCCAAGTCAATTGGGTGTGCTTTGTCATCAGATATGTCCGTGTGGACTTCCACCAATGGTGTGCATCTCCTTTCAGCATAAATGTTGCACACAATAATTTCACTTCCTCATTTACTGTCATCATCGTGAAGTTTCTCTCCATCTCATCGATCTAGTATGCTAGCCACAACGGATCAGCTGGCTTACCACTATACTCCTTGGGTTTCATCTTCAGAAAACGCTCCACCAGTCTGGAGTGGTCTAGTTGATGGGGAACATAAGCCCCATACATAGGTGGTTGGTATTGATATCCACCTGGAGCTACTTCAGGGTTTTGTACTTGAGCCTGCATGATGGGAGTTTGAGGTGCGTGGGGTACTGTGTTATTTCCCCTCGTACTATGCTTGCCTGTCCTGCTGGCATCGGTGTCATCTATGCAGCTGAAAAAGCCATGCCTATGGCAGCTTGCATAGTAGCTTGTACCTGTTGTATTTGCTGCAGCAGTTGTGCCAAATTCATTACGGCTATAGCCAGGTCTGTAGGTGGAGCTGGAAGATTTGTAGGATTTGTCTACCCATTAACTATGGACGGTGCCGTGTTTGGATTCTCCTATGTTTCAGGGTGTATATGGTTGTCTTCCTCCACAGGTGGTGGTGGTGGAATAGAGTTACGGCTTTGTCTGGTCACTCTACGTCCAGCCATTATCTGTTCTGGTAGTGGGAATGCCTGAAAATCATAGAATACGTGAGGCAATCATTATATACTTCAGTGTCATATTTAAATCCACTAATCAATGATATTTTCAAGATTTTCAGATCATTCTATCAAAAATACTGTATTTTACATCGCAGGGTCGATGGATGTCCGACCCTAGGGTATGCGACCCTGAGAATCACTGATACTTACCGAGAGTCGAGGGTCAATGAGGGGGTCGATGGATGTCCGACCCTAGGATCGACCCCTGGTTCTCTATCAGGTCACCGAGAGCCGAGGGTCGATGAGGGGGTCGGAGGGGGGGTCGGATGTTTTGGTCGAATTCTCCGACCCTAGGACTAAAAATCAGGTTTTTAAATCCCGAGAATCCATTTCTCATTCTTTCTCCTCCTTTCCGACTCAGCTAGTCCCTCTGAGTTGCTACAGTGACAACTCCAACCCATTGGTGATTTTTGCTTCTCTTTTCGAAGTCTACTCCTCTTCTACAGGTACGTTCTCTACGGTTTCATGTTTTTAGGGTTTCTTAACTAGGTTTTTGCTCGTTTATATCGTTTTCTTCAAATTAAACTTTTTCCAATCGTAAAAATTTGATTTTTATTGGGGCTTTTGTTGTTGGTGACTCAATGGACGAAAGCCCTAAAAAATATTTGAGTTTCATCGGTTGGTTATCGAGAAACTTAAAATTTCCCATCTTTGCCCTAATTTGTCGAGATTTTTGAATTTTTTGAAATTTCTTGAAATTCAATCTCTTTAGATAAAATTTCCAACTGTATGAGTCTTACAGGATCGTTTAGAATCTATATAAGTCCTCCTGCCCATGTGTATGGGTGAAAAGTGAGGCTTTTGACCAATTTATGTCGTTAAAATGTTGAAATTTTTGGGTTTTTCATCTTTACTAAGACAATATCTATTTTTTTTTTTTTGCAGATAGTATGGCTTGTAGCAAAGTACCCAGGGTTCATGATCCAGTCCACTTCCGTTCTAACGAGGCTGAGGCACAGTATGCCCGCTACGCTCGTAAGAAGGTAGAGGGAGGTCGTCGGGTGGACTTGGCTAGCCTGGCCTTGTTCGATGTGGAGAGAGCTTTTGGTGACATGGGCTGGCTTCCTGTGATCACTTACGATGCCTGTACTCGTCCAGATTTGGTGAGACAGTTTTACTGTAATCTCCAAGTGGTGGGGGATTACAATGATACTGAGAGGGGTAAAGAGCTCAGGATCACTAGCTACGTTAAGGGAGTCGAGGTTTCCTTTGATTATCGACAGCTAGCGGATCTCTTGGGCATTTCATACGACGGCCCCTTGGTGTTCTGTGCTCCTGGAGAGCCCCAGTTATTTTCATTGGAGATGAGGGCTGAGATAGACCGTCAGCTCATCAGAGAGGATCGCTGGGAGATGAAAGCGATCTACCTAAATCCAGAGCCTCGGGTGTACTGTAAGATTATTCAGCACAACCTGATACCTCAGAGTGGGCACTACGAGAGGATCTCCCAGTTGACCCAGTTCTTGCTGTATTGTATCTGCACTAGGCAGCTTGTCTGCCTCCCTTATATCATTATGCAGACGATGATCAGTGCCACATTGCCCGGTCATGTTGGCAACCTGCCTTATAGACGAATGATCACTACACTGCTTATCCGCCTGGGTGTTGACTTGGTGGATGAGAGGATTTAGGAGAAATCCTTCTCATCACCTCTGGATTGGGAGGCCATCTGTAAGATGGGCATACGAGATGCTCAGGTCAGAGACGATGAGAGGAACGCTCTGGTGCATCTGCGTACTCGAGTGAAGATGGCTGACGCTGAGGCAGCAGCAGCAGTCGCTAGAGCAGGGATTCATGGGGGTGATGATGATCGTTTGTACATGGATGTGGATTCCATACCTCCTCCTTCACATACTCATGCTACGGGAGTTGGTCCTTCTTATGCAGTTGGTCCTTCACATGCAGCTGGTCCTTCACACCCACCTTCTGACATGATGGGGATACTACATGAGATTAGAGAGGCTCAGTGCATGTCTGATCTGAGAATGAGAGAGCTTCTAGATGCTCAGTGCATGTTGGATCTGAGGGTGGGAGAGCTTCTAGTTGCTCAGCGCGTGACTGATCAGCGGGTGGCTGATCTCACAACTAGTCTTCAGACGACCCAGACTTAGATAGCTTGGTTGACTAGAGTCTATGCTGAGGATTATGACAGAGACCGCGAGGCACCGCCTCCCCCATCACCTCCAGCTTCCTGATGTATTTTCTTTTTATTTTTTATTTTTTTTCTTTTGTACTTCAGAGTAACTGTCTGGGTTGGGGACTGTACTCTGCTTTAGACTTGTATATATACGTTTGTTCTTCCTTCGAGTGTATATAAATTTATTTCTCATTTATAGATGTATTATTCTCCTTCAATTTTTGTCTCAAACAACACAGATGCTTATGGTGTGTTATTTTTATAGCTTTTAAAATTTTTTTATCCTATCTCAGTTCACAACTTTTGTGATAGTATACTGATTTAAAAGACAGGGCCTGAGAGCTCTGATACCAAGTTGTCACACCCCAATTCTACACTATTCAGAATGGTGTGATGAACCGCTAATAAACCAACGGTTCAACCAGGATCTCTAATAGGCTGTGTCCTTGTAAACTAAATCATACACATCCATAACCATAATCAGAATAAATACACAATAGCGAAAGTCTTAATATTAAATGAACTGAGGAATCTAACTGTGATAATCGTAAATAAAATATCAAATTATGTTGTATCAACCAAGAGATAAGAAAATAAAATATCAATTACATTTCCTTAATAGTTCAAATAAAAATTTAATAAAAAATACATGAGTTGCACTCGCATGAGGAGTCATGCGTCTCCACTATGTCTTTAGCCTCCATTGCAGCCACGTGCCCGTACACAGAAGAATTCATATAATCTTCCACAGTGGTACGTGCATCATTAACAAAAAATATTCGACGTCGAAAGGGTGAGCACACATCATGGCTCAGTGAGCAAACAAAACAATGCAACAAACATATGCATGCATTCAATTCATATCTGTGGTCTGGTATATAAGTTTGCAATGTGCTATAGAAATGTTCGGTGGCCGCCTCACCTCTATACACGAGTGTGTGAAACCGCCCAAAGGTTAACGTTTATTGTCGTCCCACATGCACCCACTATGGAATAGAGATAGAGCTAAAGTGCTTAGGACCACACCGCATCACACTTCCCCTGATACTCTACCCATACCAACACGTAAGCCCCTACTGGTGAGGGCTTGCAAATTGGGCTCGCAACTAACCAATCCTAATATCAAACAGTGTACCCAAGGCCTCACCCCAGCATCCCTCAATACGTCCATAGAGATAGAGCTAAGGCCCCCCGGCAGAGTCAAAGACTACACGGTCCGAGACCACCTCCCCTGATATCCTACGACGTAATAGTTCTACTAAGGTAATGGCGATACGACGATGTTAGTGGACAAGACTTGAATAGAGATAGAGCTAGAGTCTAGTGACCAGGCTGAACCACAATGTCATGTCCTCCCCCTGATGCTCCACTCGCATCAAGCACACTAACCACACACATACATTCACATGTCTATTCCTAGCATCATCATCATCATCGTGTTATAAGTAAAATAGAATTAAATATGCATGAACATTAATAGCAAGAATATTGGATGACATGTTGAATGCACATTACAAACATACAAGCATAAAATCAGTCATGGCATTGGACTCAAGAAAATAAAAATAGTTTATTATTAGCCAATTAGTTTAGGTCTTGTTCCCTCACCTTTGCTTGAGTGTAGATCCTCTTTCAGGCTTTAAGAATCACTTTTATATCAATAGGAAAACCTAACAAGTCGATAAATTTTAATTAGAATTCATTCCGATAATTTTTTGCTTGCTGTTAAGCGAGGGTCGCAGGATGGGTCGCAGTTAGGGTAGTAGTTTTCTATGACCCCTAGGGGTAGGGTCGATGCCAGGGTCGGATGTTCCATCGACCCTGGGTGCGACCACCACATCCCTGGACTTCCCGAATGCTGGGGGTCGATCTTGTGGTCTGGTAGGGTCGATTCCCAATCGACCCCACATGCGACCCCCCGTGGTTTGAGTCAAGAATTTCATCCTACAATCCATTCTTTCATATTTGGGTCCTATGGCTTACTTCCACAATCTATTCTATGCTTGTTCTATGGCTTAAAACTCTAGGTTTCTTCCTTACTTTGCCTACCATGATTTCCTCCATGGATTTCATTGAAATCCTCCCATGGATGGATGATTTGGGTTTCTCCTATATCATACCCTCTTCATGAACTATTATAAGGTTTTAAATCATTAATGGAAACATACCCATACCTTTAGGGTTGCTGAGATTCAGAGGTTTCTCTGAATTCTTCTCTTTATTCTTCTTCTCCAACTTTCCTTCTCTTCTCCTTCTCTTCTCTTTCTCTCACTTTCAATTAGGGTTTCAAAAGGAGTGAAAGAGGCTAAGGGACGTCCTATTTATAGAGGAGAACCTCCCAAAATAAGTCCCATTGAGATTAGGAAAGAATCCCCTTGAAATTTGAAAAGTTTCCTATTTACGGTTTTTGTCGGCAAAGAGGGGGTCGGAGATCCCGTCGACCCTCAGGTCTAAATTGTCCGACCCTCAGTCAAAATTTCAGGGGTCTAACTCCCTAATGAGGGGGGTCCGACCCTGCCTATTTGGGTATGCGACCCTGCCCCCTATTTTATTATTTTTGGGTCAGTTTAATACCTGATCTCGCTATTTCCTTCACGCACTTGGTCCATTTGGCTCGACCATGTTAGGTAGACCTGGAACAAGGTGTTAAGACCGGTTAGTTCGATACATGTCTTACATAAAGCGTGGATCTCTGTTAGATACTGTACTCTCTGGCACACCGTGGAGACTAACTATATAGTCCACATATAATTTTGCTAACCTGTCCATGTATTGCGGTCTGATAGGGATAAATCTTGTAATCTTGGTGAGGCGATCTACAATTACCCAAACCGCATTCACTGACCTTGGAGTCATAGGCAGGCCAGTGACAAAGTCCATGGTAATACAATCCCATTTCCATGCCGGCTCAGGTAATGGCAGTAATAAAACCTGTGGGTCTCTGTCTCTCTGCTTTAACTTGCTGGTAGTTTAAACATTGAATGACATATCTGGCCACATCTGCTTTCATACCCTTCCACCAGTACAACCTCTTTAGGTCGTGGTACATCTTAGTACTTCCAGGATGTACTGAATATGGGGTGGAGTGAGGTTCCAACATGATTCGATTTCTAATTTCTGAGTCCTCATTCTTATGTATGCACAACCGTCCACGATACCTGAGTACCTAGTCTACATCTGAAGTGAAATCAGGATTGGCTCGACCCTTTTTCAAATCTTCTTGCACTGTCCTGAGGTATGTGTCATGTAAGACTACTGCTTTTACCTCCTCTGTCAGGTCAGAAAAAATCTTCAGTGCTGCAAACAAAAGGGTAAACTTGTGTATAAAGCCTTGGTCCATTGGATTGTCTGCTGACTTTAATAAGAGTTGCTCCTTATTCTCCGTTGAGCCAGAAACTGCGACACACAATGCAGCATTTGTACTCTACCCTGCTTCAGGGTTTGATGCCCATTTCCTACTCAGGGCATCAACTACAATATTTGCTTTACCTAGATGGTACTAAATGTCACAATCATAGTCTTTGAGTATTCTAATCACCTCCTTTGCCTCATGTTCAGATCCTTTTGGGTGAAAAGATATGTCAGGCTTTTGTGTTCAGACTTAATCTAAAATTTCTCATCATACAGGTAGTGCCTCCAAGTCTTTATAGCATGAATAACTGCTTCTAATTCTAGGTCATGTGTGGGATAGTTCTTCTCATGCTCCTTAAGTTGTCTTGAGGCGTAGGCAATTACTTATTCTCCTTGCATTAGCACACATCCCAAACCCAAACCCAAACCCGAAGCATCTGTATACAGTGTAAATGGAAGGCCTGGAGCAGGAATAGTCAATATGGGTGCTGAAACCAGTCTTGACTTTAGTGTTTGAAAGCAATTTTTGCATTCTTCTATCCATATGAACTTTTCCCCCTTCTTGGTCAGCTTGGTGAGTGGAACAGAGATCTTGGAATAATCTTCCACAAATCTTCTATAATATCCCGCTAGTCCCAGGAAGCTATGAATTTCAACAACTGTCTTCGGCATTTCCCATCCTACTATGGCTGCAATCTTGCTTGGATCCATCTTAATTCCTTCAGCAGAGACCACGTGACCTAAGAAGGCCACTTCATCTAGCTAAAATTCACATTTTTTGAATTTTGCATAGAGCTTCCCTCTTCTCAGTCTCTGTAATGCAGCTCTCAAGTGCATTGCATGCGTCTCCTTGTCCTTGGAGTAGATCAAAATATCATCTATAAATATTATAACCAACGTGTCCAACATGTCATGGAATACTTTGTTCATCAGTTTCATAAATGATGCAGTTGCATTGGTCAACCCAAAGGACATCACAAAGAACTCGTAGTGCCCATACCTTGTTCTGAAAGCTGTCTTGGGAATGTCTACCTCCTTGATCTTGAGTTGATGATACCCTAACCTCAAATCAATATTTGAGAACACCCTTACACCTTGCAGTTGATCAAACAAGTCATCTATTCTCGGTAATGTGTACCTGTTCTTGATGGTGTGCTTGTTTAACTCTCGATAGTCCATACAAAGCTGTACATTACTATCTTTCTTCTTGACAAATAGCACAGGTGCTCCCCAAGGTGATATACTCGGCCTTATGAATCCCTTGTCTAATAATTCTTGCAACTAGATCTTAAATTCCTTCAACTCTGTAGGAGCCATTCTATAGGGTGCTCTGAATACCAGCACTACCCCTAGTAGAAGATCTATTACAAACTCAGTTGCCCTGTCTGGTGGTAATCCGGGTAGATCTTCTGGGAACACATCAGGAAACTCCTGCACTACCTCGATGTCTTCCATCTTTAGCAAGTCAGCAGTTACATCCATAACTGATACGAGGTATCTTACTTCCCCCTTCTCTAGGCACTTCATTGCTTTAAGGGTAGAGAGTATAAACTTTCTTTTCCTACGCAATTTAGTCCCTTTGAAGTTGAACTCCTTTCCTTCGCTGTCCTTGAAGGATAGCTTCTTCTCAGCACACAATAGGCTTCCTGAGTGCTGAGATAACCAGTCCATTCCCAGATTAACATCGAAATCTAACATCTCAAGCTGGATTAGATTGGCTTCCGAATCCCATCCTTTAATATGTACTGGGCAAGGTCCATAATATTCTTCGAATACCACTTCCCTTCCCATAAGGGATCAAACTAACAGACTTGGTTCTAAAGTCTTGATGGGTTGATTTAGTCCTTTTCCAAATAATACTGACACAAAGGAATGGGTGGCCCTTGAGTCAAATAGGACTTTCGTGGGTACCCATATTATGTTTTACTTGAGGTTTTTAATTAGCCCTTAGTTCTACATGCTCATACAATTACTGTAGCAACTAAAAGAGTAAGTACAGAATCATATCAGTAACCACATCAGGCGATGCGGCTGCTTCCTTCGTGGTAACAGCGTAATCCTTGCCTTGCTGCAATTGCTTCTTTGGCAGTGGGCATGTCTTGGCATAGTGGCCCACCTGTTGACAATTGAAGCACTTCACGCTGGTGTTCTGCACCATTACCTGCTGTGTTACTTTCGGAACAGATCTGGGTGGCACAATACTAGTTGGTGGCCTAAATGGACAATAAGGTCTGTTCTTTCCTCCGCCTTGAGTCCTAGGGTTAGGCCTCTTCAAACCCCTATCCTGTGCAAAGAAACTGTGTCTCTAGCTCTCTTCAATTACTCGAGCCACCTGTACAGCTTCATTATAGATCTTCAGTCCCCACCCTAACACATGCTCTCATATGACGCCTCTAAGACCCATTGTGAAATGACGGGTCTTAGTTTCTTCCTCCTGCATACTTGTTGGAGCAAAGAAAAGTAACTCCTCATACGTCTATTGGTATGCCTCCACAGTCATTTAGGGCTGCTGTAGGTTGAGGAACTTCTTCTCCATCTGGTCACAGAAGCTCATTGGAAAGTATTTTTCAAAGAAGGCCTCTTTGAATATGGCCCAAGTGATTATACCATGCTTCGTTACCAAATATGCTCTGGTCGAGTTTCATCATCCATTGACTTCTTCCTTCAACATATGAGTGGCATATAATATCTTTTCTTCATCCGACCACTTTAGCAGGCGAAAGTTCTTCTCCATCTCAGCTGTCTACTGTGCTGGCCACAGTGGCTTCCCTGTAAAAGTTGGTGGCTTTAACTTCAGAAATCTATCCACTGCTCTAGAAAGACTACTCTGTCCATACGGTGCCTAACCATACCATTGCAGCTGATATGAGTAACCACTCTGATATACTCCCTGATATCCACCATGATATGCACCTTGATATCCACCCTGATCCTGGTTAGGGGTGGGTATCCCTGTAACCTGCTAGGGAAACGTATTATGCTGGTTTGGTTGTTATTGTTGCCCCTCAGTAGCTGTACTAACCCCCACTGGTACCGTATCTGCATTTTCTGTGGTTGTGGGTGGCATATTTGCAGTTGCAGGCCCAGGTAGCCTAAACATCTTCAACATTTTGTTGAAGAACTTCTTCTGCTGTGCCTCCATCTGAGTGACCAAATTTTCCACTATGGTCTCAAAGTTTGTGTGTGTTTGGCCTGGTAGTGGAGCTTCTTCATTGCTTCCCACCTGATTTCCACTTCCATTGAGAGGATTGTGCTCTTCTTCATTGTCCCTCTCTTCATTTGCCTCAAAAATTTCCTTTCCTAGATCCCCTTCCATAGGAGGTACTCTTGAGTGACAATGTCTGCGAGGAATTATTTGATCATTTCCTCTCACCATTGCAGACTATTAAAATTTTGAAGATATTTGAATGCATTGAACACACGTGAGACGAATGAAATAATTAGCCAAAACGATGTTATTTAGTCTCAATATATGCACAATAGAGAATTAATCATTAATAGAAAAGGATGGAACAAAATTTTAAATTTTTGGAATTTTCTAGGCAAAATTGCCTATTCCGGTCACACTATACCGGTTGGGGGACCTTTAGGAATGGCCCGGCCGGTATGGGAAGAGGTATAAAATTTCCAGCTTTCGAGAGGTATCGAGTCAAATGGTGACTCCAACCTTCTTTGCCGGCTTCTTCATGAATGATCCCGGCTTTCCATAGGCATTTCAGATTGCAAGCTGTTAGTGCAACTTCCAGAAACAGACTGATCGTTGTCAAGACAAAAACAGGTAGTCTCTTGTGGAAATAAATTTGCCATGTCTTTTGGCCGTCAAATCCTGACTCTGTCATAGTCAGTTCAAGGGCTTGGCCTCTAGAACAGAGCTTTCACAACAGGGTTTGTGAGCAATACTAGTCTCACCTCCGATATGCTCTGGGGTATATACTGGTCTTGATACTGCAGGGGATACTGGTCTGACTTCCAGACCATGAGTGAGACCAGTATGACCAAAAAGGCTTAAAAATCATGATTTTGGCTTATTTCTCACTTTTTTCTTTTGGTTTTCACTCCGGTGGTGATTTTTCTCTGAGTTGCTGAGTCTCTACAGTCCAACCGGTGTTCCTAGGAGTGATTCCTCTCGACCAAGAGTACCAAACTTGATTCCAAGGTGAGTTCCTCCTCTTCTTCCTCTCTTTGAGAAAAATCTCATCGCCTTTCATGCCCAAAACTTGATTTTTCTTACTTTGAAAAATTCCAACCGTAGAAAACTTCTTTCTTTGTTTAAGAAGGGTTCTTGGGGTCTCAATGAGCAAAACCCCTCAACTTATTCGAAGTTCCATCGGTTGGTTTGGGAGAAATCCCAATACTTTGATTTTTTAACCTAGGTTTTCGAAATTTTTGAAAATTTATTGATATGCATCTACTTTCCTTGCCTTATGTAAAATTGTTTGATCATGTAACAACATTATGTCACTACATAAGTCCTCCTACCCATATTTGGGTGAGATTGAGGCTTTTGCTCCATTTTCTGATGTTATGCTATTGAAATTTCAAAAATTTTTGCTAACTTTTCTCATATTTTCCTTTGCTTCACAGTTTATGACATGTTTGGGCATCGTGGTGTGGGTAAAAAATCTTATGTGCTGGGTATGCATAGGCCATGTAAGACCCGTATCGAACTAACCGGTCTTACCACCTTGTACCAAGTCTACCTATCATAGTCGAGCCAAGTGGACCAAGTGCATGAAGAAACCACAAGACCAGGTATGAAGTCTAACCCAAAAATAGTCAAATATGAGGATAGAGTCGCATGCCTAAATAGGTGTGGTCCATCCTACCTCAAAAGAATCCAACCCATGACTTTTTAGTCCTGGGGTCACATGACTAGAAAAATGTAGGGTCGACGGATTCTGCAACCCTACATGCGACCCTACAATGACAGACATAAACTGAAAATTAAGAAACCTTCCTAATTCAAAGGGGGTCTTTCCTAAACTCATTGGAACTTATTATGGAGGGTTTTCCTCTATAAATAGGACGTTTAGCCTCTTTCACTCCTTTAGAACCCTAATTCAAAGTGAGAGAAAGAGAAAGAGAAGGAAGAGAAGAAGAGAGGAAACTTGAAGAAGAAGACTAAGGAAGAGGAGGAAGTTCAGAGAAACCTCTGAATTAAGGTATGAACCTAATTCCCTACCTGAATCAGAGAGCCTAGAATAGTTATAAAGAACATAGGGTTAGGAGAAACCCAAATCATCCGTCCATGGACAAGTTCCAAGAGATTTCATGGAGGAAATCATTATGGACAATGAATGGTGTATAAATTGTAGTTTTGAGCCATAAAACAATCATAGAATGGACCATGATAGTAAGTCAAAGGATCCAAACATGAAGGGATGGACTTTAGAATGAAAGGTCGACTCAGAATACGTGTGGTCGCACGTAGGTTCGAATGATATCTGACCTTACGAGACCATATGATGGACCATATGCCCTCGGGAAGTCCCAGGGAGGGTGTGGTCGCACGTAGGGTCGAATGGTATCCGACCCCACGTGTGACCCTACACCCTGAGGTCGCAGAAACTGCTACCTTAGGTGCTACCCTACCTGCGACCCTACAGTTTTTGTTAGTCTAAATTTAACGAAATTAATTCTAATTAAAATCTATCGACTTGTTAGGTCTTTCTAGTAACTTAAAAGTAATTCACAAAGCTTGAACGAGGATATACGCTCAGTCAAAGGTGAGGGAACATGACCTAAACTAATTGATTAATAATAAATTATTTTATTTATTGAGTCCAATACTATGAATGATTCTATACTTGTATGATTGTAATGTACATATCACATGTCATCCACTATTCCTATTATTATTGTTCATGCATATGTAATTCTGTTTATTTATAACATGATGATGATGATGATGCTAGGAATAGGCATGTGAATGTATGTGTGTGGTTAGTGTACTTGATGCGAGCGGAGCATCAGGGGAGGATGTGACACTGTGGTTCATCCTGGTCACCAGACTCTAGCTTTATCTCTGCTCAAGTTTTATCCACTAACATCGTCGTATCGCCATTTTCTTAGCAGAACTATTACGTCGTAGGGCATTAGGGGAGGTGGTCTCGGACCATGTAGTCTCTGACTCTATCGGGGGGCCTTAGCTCTATCTCTATGGATGTATTGAGGGATGCTGGGGTTAGGCCTTGGATACACTATTTGACGTTAGGATTGGTTAGTTGCGAGCCTAGTTTGTAAGCCCTCGCCAACAAGGGCTTACATGTTGGTATGAGTAGAGCATCAGGGGAAGTGTGATGCGGTGTGGTCCTAAGCACTTTAGCTTTATCTCTATTCCATAGTGGGTGCATGTGGGGCGGCAATGGTGTTTGATCCATTGAACGGTTCCACACATTCGTGTATAGAGGTGCGACGGCCACCTATCCTTTCTATTGCACATTGCAAACTTATGAACCAGACCAAAGAAATGAATTGAATGCATGCATATGTTTGTTGCATTGTTTTGTTTGCTTGCTGAGCCGTGATGTGTGCTCACCCTTTTCGAATTTGAATATTTTAGTTGATGGTGCAGGTACGAAAGTGGAAGATTATATAAATGCTCCAACATGCGGGCATGCGGCGACAATGGAGGCAGAAGTCAATATGCAAGCTGCTATAGGAATGGCTTTTTCAGCTGCCCATACGACACCTATGCCAGTAGGGTAAGCTAGCACAGTACCAGGGAGAAGCAACACAGTACCCCATGCACCTCAAACACCAGTTATGCAGGCTCTAGTGTAGAATCCTGAGGTAGCTCAAGGTTTACCAGTACCAACCACCTATGTATGGGGCCTATGCTCCATATCAGCTGGACCACTCTCGACTGATCGAGCGTTTTCTGAAGATGAAGCCTAAAGAATATAATGGTAAACCAGCTGATCCTTTGTGGCCAGTACATTGGATCGACGAAATGGAGAGGAATTTTATGATGATGACAGTGAATGAGGAGGAGAAAGTACTGTGTGCAACTTTTATGCTGAAAGGCGATGCACACCACTAGCATGCAAGAGGAAAATACAAAGACCCGAAGGTTCGTCATGGGACTCACGGGAAGCATCCGTGAGCATGTTCTGGGATTGGAAAAGAAAGTGTACAACGAAGCAGTACAGATTGCTCAAGTAATAGAATCGAGCCAGAAGGAGAGCTACTTTGCTCAAAATGGGGGTATTAAAAGGCCAAACGGAAATTCATACAACGGAGGGAATACAAGGACATTCAAACCTATCTGTAATCAAGGCTTCAATATTGCAGCCAAGATTACTCCAGCAGCTCAACTGCAACAAAAGCAAAATAATGAAGGAGTAAAATGCTTTAACTGCAACCAAGTAGGACATTATTCAAGGGAATGTCCTAAACCTAGAAAACAACTACAGCAAGGAAAGGTTTATGCTATTACATCTGAGGATGCTACCGCATCTCCTGATGTGGTCACAGGTATGACCTGAACCTTTCATTTTGTGTTACATTGTGTGACCATGTAGACTAAATTAAAACAAATCACAGGTATCATACCTATTAATGGCAAACCCGCTAGAGTACTCTTTGATTCTGGAGCTACTCATTCTTTTATATTTGTGTCATTTGGAAAGAAGTTGAATCTATCCCTCAAATCTTTAGACTACAAACTGCTTGTGCGATCACCTATGGGATTAGAAGTGGAATTAGAAAAAGGTTATGGACCATGTCCAGTTCTTATTGGCAAGAAGACTTTAGATGCAACCTTGATTCAACTTGAGAAGGAAGATTTTGACGTCATCTTGGGAATGGACTGGTTAGCTCGGCATTCTGCAAACCTATTGTGTGCCGAAAAGAAGCTGACATTTATAGACAAGGAAGGAGCAGAGTTTAGTTTTGCAGGAACCAAACTTCTCCGTAAACGAAAACTCATCCTCTCTGCATTAAAGGTTAGAAAATGCCTTGAGAAAGGAGGAGTTGTGTATCTAGTATCAGTGGTCGACCTCACCAAGGAAACACCACGAATGGAAAATATTGATGTTGTGTTACTTTTCAGATGTATTTCCTGAGAAACTACCCGGACTACCACCCGATCGAGCTACAGAGTTCGTTATAGATCTGATACCCGGAGCCACTCTAGTATCTAAAGTACCCTATCGAATGGCTCCTACTGAATTAAAGGAATTAAAAGTACAGTTATAGGAATTATTAGACAAAGGTTATATCAGACCTAGCATATCACCATGGGGAGCGCCAGTATTGTTTGTAAAGAAGAAGGACGGTAGTGTTAAACTGTGTATAGACTATCGAGATTGAATAAGCTTACAATCAAGAATCGATACCCATTGCCCCGGATTGATGACTTGTTCGATCAGTTGCAAGGTGCCAAGGTGTTCTCCAAGATAGATCTATGGTCAGGGTACCATCAGTTGAAGATTAAGGACGGTGATATTCCAGAGACAGTATTTAGAACAAGATATGGACACTATGAATTTTTAGTCATGTCTTTTGGATTGACTAATGCACCGCAACTTTTATGGAACTCATGAACTGGGTATTCCATGATATGTTGGATACATCGGTCATTGTATTTATCGATAATATATTAGTCTACTCCAAGGACAAGGAAACTCATGTCATGAATCTAAGAGCCGCTGTACAACAACTGAGAAAAGAGAAGCTTTACGCCAAATTTACAAGTGTGAGTTTTGGCTAAATGAGGTCACTTTCTTAGGCTATGTTGTATCCGCTGAAGGAATTAAAGTGGATCTCAGCAAGATTGAAGCCATTATGAAGTGGGAAGCACCGAAGAGCATTGCAGAAATTAGAAGTTTCCTAGGTCTAGTTGGGTATTATCGACGATTCATGGAAGACTATTTTAGAATTGTCGTACCTCTCACCATCTTGACTAAGAAAGGAGAAAAGTTTGTTTGGACTGATAAATGTGAGAAAAATTTCCAAACATTAAAGGCTAGATTGATATCTGCTCCGATCTTGACTATTCCTATTCTAGGATAGTCATTTACCTTGTACACCGATGCGTTTGGATTGGGTTTAGGATGTGAACTTATGCAAGAAGAACAAGTAGTTGCGTATGCTTCAAGACAGCTGAAAATACATGAGAAGAATTATCCTACTCATGACTTGGAATTAGTAGCAGTAGTACATGCTGTCAAGATATGGAGACATTATTTGTATGGAGAGAAATTTCAGATTAAATCAGATCATAAGTCTTAGTTATGTTTTTAATCAGAAGGAGTTGAACATGAGACAAAGAAGATGGCTGGAATTATTGAAGGATTATGATTGCGATATCCAGTATCATCTAGGAAAGGCTAATGTAGTTGCTGATGCGCTAAGCAGAAAAGCAATGATAAAATCTTAAGGAGAGGTTAACACGACTGCAGCGATGTGTGCTACCGAAAAAGTATTCAATTATGGTAATGAACAGTTCGTGATAGATGCACCGGGTAGATTAACCAACCAAGGATTTATTCATCGGTTTTCAAATATGTTCGCAACATTGAAGATTGTACCTGATATAATTGATGAAGTAAAAGTCGCAATTAAATCAGACCCTTATCTGAGAACGGTACAAAAAGACATCGAAAAAGGTAGGACAATTCCTGAGTTTACCTTGGACGATGAAAAGGTACTGAAGTACAAAGGAAGAGTATGTGTTCCTGAAACAGAAAATTTTGACATTAGACACCGACTAATGAAGGATGCTCACACCACCGTTTATTCGGTACATCCTGAAAGTACAAAGATGTATCATGATTTAAAGAAATTATATTGGTGGAGAGGAATGAAAGGAGATGTAGCTAAATTCGTGTCTCAATGCCTAAATTGTCAGAGGTTAAAGGCTGAACGGCAAAGACCTGTAGGATTATTGCAGCCACTACCAAAACTAGCATGGAAATGGGATTGCATCACTGTGGACTTCGTCACCGGGTTACCAGTGACTCCTCGAGTAGTTGACGCGGTCTGGGTGATTGTAGATCGTCTGACTAAGATAGCTCGTTTTATAGCTATACGACCACAGTATACCCTGGAGAGGTTAGCCAAGCTATATGTGCTTAAGGTGGGTTTTTATTAAAGTTTTAAATTTCTTCCTATCTCAGTTCATCGACTTAGTTAAGTGCAAATATGGTCTATTGGACAGAGCCTAGTGGCTCTGATACCAAGTTGTCACACCCCAATTTTGGCTGAACCAGAAGTGTGAGTGAACCGTCACTGAACCAATGGTTCACATCAGGATCTCAATAAGACTGTGTCCACTCATACAAACCATTGCACATAACCACAATCAGAATAATAATAAATACAGCGGAAGTCTTTAAATAAAATGAACTGAGCATCTATTGATAGATTTAAATAAATATTCAATTATGTAAATTCTCAAACATAAATAAATATCTTTACATCACTTTAATGTCAACAAAAAATAACTGAAACAAATAAAGAAAAATCCTAGAGATACACGCAGAAAGGGCACTCGGATGAAGCGTCATGCTCGTCCTCTCTTGCATGTACGTCCAGAGCTTCCATGCCTCCGTACGCCGGCGCGTTCATGTAGTCGTCCACCGTGTAACCTGCATCAACATCTAAAAATAGTGTGTACACAAGGGTGAGCTCACAACTTAGCTCAATAAGACAATCAGACAATGTAACATTTATATGCATGAGTAACAATCATATTATATTATGGTCTGATTGAAGTTTGCAATGTGTTATAGAAAGGATTGGCGGCCACCGCACCTCTTTACACGAGTGTGTGAAGCCGCCCAGTGGATCACACCACTGCCATCCCACATGCACCCACCATGGAATAGAGATAGAGCTAAGGCGTCTGGATTAACACCGCCAACACCTCCCCTGATGCTCTACCCATACCAACACGTAAGCCCCTATTGGCGAGGGCTTGCAAACTGGGCTCGCAACTTACCAATCCTATATGTCATCACAGTAGGCCCTATCCCAGCATAGCTCCCTACGGCATAGAGATAGAGCTAGAGTCTTGTGGCCAGGCCAGAGACCATAGTGCCACGTCCTCCCCCTGATGCCCTACCCGCACCAAGCATGCTAAGACAGAACGATACGAAAGGTAGACCCTATCCCACATAGCTCCCTACGGCATAGAGATAGAGCTAGAGTCTGGTGGCCAGGCCGGAGACCACAGTGCCATGTCGTCCCCCTGATGCCCTACCCGCACTAAGCATGCTAAGATAGAATACTACGAAAAGGTGCTAGTGTGAGGAATGATCCCAGACCCCAAGCCCTTCCCATTCCACACACCAACGAAAACCATCACATGCCTAACAATCACATCCTAGCATAGTGAGTATGCATGAACAATAATAATAACTGAAAGTAAAGGATGACATGCGAGTATGTACAAACATCAATCCATAGAGTCATAGTTATTAACAATGGTTTATTGTCCATTAGATTATTAGGGTTTAGGTCTGATTCCCTTACCTAACGCTCATTTGATAGTTTGCTCCATGTCGCAAGATCCAAACGTGGTATCACAAAGTCCCATACAATATTAGGGTTTAGTTAGAATAGATTTACGTTGGTCGAAAAACCAACAATGGCAAAACACATCTCACAAAGCTGACCGGTCACAGTATCGGTCGTAGCACCGTGGGGAAACCTACGATCGGTATGGTCAGCAGGTCCCCATAGACCTGCCCCTAGAAGGTACCAGTCATAGTACCGGTCGCACAGGGTGCAACCGGTATAGTCGACCGGTATGTCTCCGGAAGACTATACGTCGGGTTCTCGACTGCCGTCGATCATCCCCTATAGATCCTAGGGTTCCTCCTACACATTCTAGGTTTGAACACTGAGTTAGAGTTGTTTCCAACTCCATTCAAGTGCTAGCTTTGACGGTCTTCTTCCTAGAACTCAAATCTATTTACTGACTAGATTAGGGTTTGTCGGCAAAATAGGGTTTTAGATCAATACCTGCTTTGCATGGTATTGATCAAAGCAACCTAACCATACTAGAGTCATAATCCTAGAGTCATAATGTAAAAAAAGGTTTAAGCACTTACCGTCGACTGACGGTAAGGTGTTCTTCGTCGAATAGCAATATCGGCTCTTCCTAGCTTCTCCTCCTTCTTCAGCCTCTTTCTCCTTTCTAGGGCTTGTGAGGATCAATGGAAGGGATTCTAGGAGGTTTAGAGGGGTTTATATAGGCTAGGTTTAGGTTTAGGAAGCCTCCTAGGATTAGGAAAGTCCTATGGTTCGGAATTTGGAAAGTAGGACCCGCAGAGATCCGGTTCCGGATCTTGGTAGTCTGCTGCGCAGGCTATACCGGTCGACTGGTACCAAGACCGGTACCATTGACCGGTATGAATAAAATTCATACTTAAATGGTCCATTTCGTACCTGTTTGTCATCCGCTTGTCCCGTCTGGCCCGGTGATGATTGGAAGACCTGTTACGACATGAATTCAAGGTTTAGATCGGGTTCATGGAGTGTGAGTCTTACAATAACATTGTCAAATTACATGGTGTACCTGAAAGCATTGTGTCAGATAGAGACCCACGCTTTACTTCAAAGTTTTGGGAAGGATTGCAAAATGTTATGGGTACAACGTTGAAGTTCAGTACTGCATTCTATCCTAAGACAGACGGACAGTCAGAGCGTACCATTCAGATTTTAGAAGACATGTTTCGAGCCTGTGTAATTGATTTTAAAGGATCATGGGATGAGAAACTACCATTGATCGAGTTCGCTTATAACAACAGCTATCAGGCTACTATACAGATGTCACCCTATGAAGCACTGTATGGTAGGAAGTATCGAACTCCTTTGTTTTGGAATGAAGTTGGAGAACGTAGCATTGTTGGACTAGAGTTTGTTGAAGAGACTTGTAGAGTAGTCGACATCATTAAGGAAAGAGTTAGAACGGCTTAGAATCGTCAGAAACAGTATGCAGATACTCGAGGTTGAGACCTAGAATTTGTCGTAGGTAATAAGGTATTCTTGAAAGTATCACCTATGCGGGGTTTAAAATGATTCAGACAGAAAGGGAAGCTAAGCTCGAGATATGTCGGGCCATATGAGATTCTAGCTAAACGTGGAAAAGTGGCTTATCAGTTAGCACTACCACCATCTATGTCAAGTGTGCATGATGTATTTCATATCTCATTATTAAAGAAGTACGTCAGAGATCCAACGCACGTTTTGACAGCAGATCCACCAGATCTAACTGATGATTTAACATTTGAAGTAGCACCAACTGAAATCACTAGCCTAAAGGTTCAACGTCTACGCAATCGTGACATATTCTATGTTAAGGTCATCTGGAGGAGCCAAGATGTAGAAGAGAACACATGGGAAGAAGAGAATGCTATGCGAAAGCAATATCCTCACCTTTTCGACTCAGAAGGTATGTACAAATTTTGAGGATGAAATTTTTAATAAGAGGGGGGAGTTGTAAGACCTGTATCGAACTAACCGATCTTACCACTTGTACCAGGTCTACCTATCATGTTCGAGCCAAGTGGACCAAGTGCGTGAAGAAACCACAAGACCAGGTATGAAGTCCAACCCAAAAACAGTCAAATATGAGGTTAGGGTCGCATGCCTAAACAGGTGTGGTCGACCCCACCTCAAAAGAGTCCAACCCATGACTTTTTAGTCGTAGGGTCACATAACTAGAAAAACGTAGGGTCGATGGATTCTGCGACCCTACATGCGAGCCTACGATGACAGACAGAAATTGGAAATTAGGAAAACTTCCTAATTCAAAGGGGGTCTTTCCTAAACTCATTGGGACTTATTATGGAGGGTTTTCCTCTATAAATAGGATGTCCCTTAGCCTCTTTCACTCGTTTAGAACCCTAATTTAGAGTAAGAGAAATAGAAAGAGAAGGAAGATAAGAAGAGAAGGAAACTTGAAGAAGAAGACTAAGGAAGAGGAGGAAGTTCAGAGAAACCTCTGAATTAAGGTATGAACCCAATTCCCTACTTGAATAAGAGAGCCTAGAATAGTTATGAAGAACATAGGGTTAGGAGAAACCCAAATCATCCGTCCATGGACAAGTTCCAAGAGATTTCATGGAGGAAATCATTATAGATAATGAATGGTGTATAAATTGTAGTTTTGAACCATAGAACAATCATAGAATAGACCATGATAGTAAGTCAAAGGATCTAAACATGAAGGGATGTACTTTAGAATGAAAGGTCGACCTAGAATACATGTGGTCGCACGTAGGGTCGAATGATATCTGACCCTACGAGACCATATGATCGACCACATGCCCTCGGGAAGTCTCAGGGTGGGTGTGGTCGCACGTAGGGTCGAATAGTATCCGACCCCACCTGCGACCCTACACCCTGGGGTCGCAGAAACTGCTACCCTAGGTGCTACCCTACCTGCGACCCTACAGTTTCTGTTAGTCTAAATTTAACGAAATTAATTATAATTAAAATCTATCGACTTGTTAGGTCTTTCTAGTGATTTAAAAGTAATTCACAAAGCTTGAACGAGGATCTACGCTTAGTCAAAGGTGAGGGAACAAGAGCTAAACTAATTGGATAATAATAAACTGTTTTCGTTTATTGAGTCCAATACTATGAATGATTCTATGCTTTTATGATTGTAATGTGCATATCACATGTCATCCACTATTCCTGTTATTACTGTTCATGCATATTTAATTCTATTTATTTATAACATAACGATGATGATGATGCTAGGAATATGCATGTGAATGTATGTGTGTGGTTAGTGTACTTGATGCGAGTGTAGCATCAGGGGAAGGACGTGCCACTGTGGTTCATCCTAGTCACCAGACTCTAGCTCTATCTCTGCTCAAGTCTTGTCCACTAACATCGTCGTATCGCCATTACCTTAGCAGAACTATTACGTCGTAGGGCATTAGTGTAAGACCCGTGTCAAACTAACCTGGTCTTACCACCTTGAACCAGGTTTACCCATCATGGTCGAGTCAATGGACCAAGGGCGTGAAGGAGAGCGAGATCCCAGGTATCAAATCGACCCAAAAATACTAAAAATAGAGCAAGGGTCGCATACCCAGCTAAACAGGGTCGACCCTCTCAAATTAGAAACTCAGACCCTGAAAAATGGACAGAGGGTCGGACAGTGTCAGACCACAGGGTCGACGGGATCATCGACCCTCTAATCGACCCTCACTTACTGCCGAGTTTGAAATTAGGAAACTTCCTAATTTTCGATTGGGATTCTTTCCAAATCTTAATGGGACTATTATAGGACATTCCTACTCTATTTAAAGGACGTCCCTAAGCCACTTTCACTCCTTTCACAACCCTAATTGAATTGAGAGAAAGAGAGAAGAAGGAAAAGAGGAAGAAAAGAGGCAAGGAAGAAGACTTAGCAAAAAGGAGAAGAATTTCCAGAGGAAAGTAATCTTCTCAGGTATGGATACTAATTCCATGAGTTTCTACAGACCTTAGATTAGATATGGTTGAGTGTAGGATTTTGGAGAAACCCAAACCATCCATCCATGGTTAGGTTTTCATGGAAAAACCTATGATAATGCATGAAAGCCATCTAGGAGGATGAATCATGGTTTCAGACCATGGAGTGAATGTTTAATGGAATGTGGAAGCAAGCCATAGGACCCCAAACATGAAGAATGAACTAAAAACTGGAAATTGGACCTGATTGCACAAAGGGTCGCACACAGGGTCGATAGACCCATCGACCCTATGCACCCTGACCATCGACCCTCAGCATTCGGGAAGTTCAGACAGAGGACAGGGTCGATAGACCCATCGACCCTATGCATTCTGAGCATCGACCCTCTGATCGACCCTCAGTTAACAGCATAGTTTTTAAATTGGAAATTAATTCTAATTAAATTCTATCGACTTTGTTAGGTTTGCTAGCATTATAATAACACTGTAGAGGTGATTCTAAAGCTTGGAAAATATCTATTAGCAAACTAAAGTGAGGAACCTTAACTCCAAACTAAATTGGTTAATAATAAACTGTTTTTCTATTTCTTAAGTCCTATGCTATGCCTGATTCTATGCGAATATGTTTGTAATGTGCATACAGCATGCCATCCAATATTTCTATTACTTGTTCATGCATATTTACTTTATTGTTTATAACATGATGATGATGATGATAGGAATAGGCATGTGCTTGTATGTGTGTGGTTGATGTGCTTGATGCGAGCGAGTATCAGGGGAGGTGTGATGAGAACATCAATAAACGTTAACCTTTGGCGGGTCTCAACACTTTAGCTCTATCTCTAACTCAAGTCTTGTGCATTGGCATCGTCGTATCGCCATTACCTTAGCGGAACTATTATGTCGTAGAGTATCAGGGGAGGTGGTCTCGGTCCTTGAGTCCTATACTCTACCAGAGGGCCTTAGCTCTATCTCTATGGATGTTCTGAGGGATGCTGGGGTGAGGCCTTGGATACATTGTTTGGAATTAGGATTGGTTAGTTGCGAGCCCAGTTTGCAGCCCTCGCCAACAGGGGCTTACGTGTTGGTATGGCACTATATATCAGTAAACGTAACCTTTGTTATATATTGTTCATGATTGGGTGCATGTGAGTTGACGGTAAACGTGATCTTCGGGTAACGTCACACACTCGTGTATAGAGGCGGAGTCAATAAACGCGACCTTTGGCTACCTCAACCTTTCTATAGCATATTGCAAACTTTAAACCGGACCAAAGATATAAATTGACTTTTTGCATGCATATGTAATGTTGCATTGTTTTGGCTACTCACTGAGCCGTGTTGTGTGCTCACCCCTCGACGTTGAATATTTTTAGTTGATGATGCAGGTTACACAGTTGAAGACTATGTCAATGCTTCTACGTACGGGACGGTAGCAGTAATGGGAGTTGAAGCTGAAGATGATACACACGACTCCTCTTGCGAGTGTAACTCGTGTGTATTCGATTAGATATTTTTATAGGTTCCTTTATTGGATTTATAAGACATGTATTTGATATTTAAATATTTATGTCTCGGCTGAAAATAGAATAATTTGCTATTAAATTAATGATATCATCGTAGTTGCTCAGTTCATTTTATTATAGATTTTCTGCTATTGTGTATTACTCTGATTATGATTACGGATGTGTGTAAGTTTAGATAACGCGGGGATAGCCTATTTGAGATCCTAGTTGAACCGTTGGTTATTTAGCGGTTCATCACACCATTCTGAACAGTGCAGAATTGGGGTGTGACAACTTGGTATCAGAGCTTCTCAGGCCTTGCCCGCTAAACTAACATACATTCGAGACAAATATGAACTGAGATAGAATAAATTAAAAGCTTTAATACAAACACACTGTAAGCACAAGTGATGATTGAGACCAAATTTAAAAAGAGAATAATGCATCTATTAAAGGGAAAACAAGTTACATACAATGAGTGAGAAAAACAAAACGTATATACATAACTAAAGCAGAGTACAATCCACAACCCGGACAGTTACTCTGTAGTACAAGAAAGAAAAAATAAAAGTACAATCAGGAAGCTGGAGGCGAAGGAGGAGGCGGTGCCTCACGGTCTCTGTCGTAGTCCTCAGCGTAGAATCTAGTCAACCAGGCTATCTGAGTCTGGGTCGTCTGTAGACTAGCTGTGAGACCGGCTATCCTCTGATCAGTCGCACGCTACACCTCTAGGAGCTCTCCCATCCGAGTGTCTGATGCGTGCTGAGCAGCCAACAGCTCATCCATCCTCAAATCAGATCTGCGCTGAGCATCCCTGAGCTCACGCAATATCTCCATCATATCAGAAGACGGATGCGAAGGACCAGCCTCATGAGAAGGACCAGTCTCAGGTACAGAAGCCGCCGCAGTAGAAGTACCAACTCCATCCGCCTGTGTGGGTGAAGGCGGGGGTATCGCGTTGACGTCCATATACATACGATCATCATCGTCGACGGGATCCACCTGAGCTCTAGCAGCAGCAGCAGCAGCCTCAGCATCAGCCACCTCAACCCGAGTGTGAGGGCGCACCATCGCGTTCCTCTCATCATCGCTAACCTGAGCGTCTCGAAGTCCCATCTTGCATATAGCCTCCCAATCTAGAGGCGACAAGAAGGTCTTCTCCTGAATCGTCTCATCAACCAAGTCCACCCCAGACGGGTCAGTAACACTGTAATCATGCGTCCATAGGGTAGATTTCCCCTATGACCGGACAATGTAGCACTGATCATCGTCCGCATGATGATGTAAGGAAGACAGACGGGCTGATGTGTGCATATACTGTAGATCAAAAACTGGGTCAGCTTGGAATGCCCAACAGGTCGGCCAACTGCCGATAATCAAAAGAAATTTGCACCCCCTTGACGTAGCTAGTAATGCGCAACTCCTGACCAACCTCCACATCGTTGTGGTTTCCCACAATTTGAAGGTTGCAATAGAACTGGCGCACTAACTCTGGACGGGCGCACGCATCGTATGTGATGACAGGGAGCCACCCCATATCACCAAAAGCTCTCTCTACGTTGAACAAGGCTAGCTCAGCCAAGTTCACCATACGACCCCCTTCCACTTTTTGCCCGTATAGTAGGCATACTTGTGCCTCGGCTTCATTGGAGCGGAAGCGAAGCTGATCACGAACTCTGGGTACTTTGGTACGAACCATAGTATCTGCAGATAAGAAAGAAAAAGGAAAACAAGGAGATAATAGGATAAAAATTTAAAAATCGGGCATTATAACGACGTAAGTTGGTCAAAAGCCTCACTTTCCACCCATACAAGTGGGCAGGAGGACTTACGTAAGTTCCAACACATCACACAACAGTTAAACAGAAGGAAATGGTAACTGACAAGGTCCAATTTGAAGAAATTTCAAGAAATCGGAAAATGTCGACAAACTAGGGCAAAAAGAGAAAAATTTAAGTTTCTCGATAACCAACCGATGAAACTCAAAATTTTTTGAGGGCTTTCATTCCTCAAGACACCAACAACAAAAGACCTCAATAAAAATCGAATTTCTGCGGTTGGAAAAAGTTTAATTTGAAAAATACAAGTTAAATGAGCAAAAACCTAGAAATAAAAACCTAAAAACAGGTAAAGTTGGGAAAGTATACCTGTAGAGGTGATGTGGATGTCGAAACTCGGACTAAGAATGGTCCACAACAGTGAAGTAGCACTGTAGCAACTCGGAGAGAAGAGACGAGTCGAAACGGGAGGGAAATAATAGAAAATGACCCAAAATCGGACTTTGAAAATCTGATTTTTGGTCAGAGGGTCGGACAACTCGACCAGGGCCATCGACCCTCCGATCGACCCTCTAATCGACCCTCCGCTCTTGGGAATCGACAGAAACTACAGGGTCGGACATTAAGGGTCTGACATACCATCGACCCTCACCATCGACCCTGTACAGAAAAGACAGTATTTTTTTTATAAAATGAGCTCGAATTGGAATTGATTATTGGTTAACATGCCTACATGACATGTACATGATTCTCACCTATTTTGATGATTTTCAGGCACCACCAAACATCAAAAAGAATTATGTCTGGGCGTAGAGTTACCCGACAGACCCGAAACACAGTCCCACCACCACCACCGGCGGATGAGACTAGTCAAGAGAACAACTATGCACAGGGTAATCCCGAACCAGCAAACTCTACAAATTTGCCACCACCACCACCAGAGCTAACAACAGTGGTGATGAATCTGACACAACAACTACAACAAATGCAACACGCACAAGCTCAAATGCAGGTTGCAATGGGAGTTATGTTTCAAGCCACTCAGGCTGCAACCATGCACACTGGGCAAGCTAGTGCAGCACCAGTGGGTAATCACCCAGCTCAATAGACACCTCAACAAATGGCTGCACCAATTCCAGTGCAAGTCCCAGAAGCAGCCCAAGGGAACTATCAGTATCCACACTATATGTTTGGGGCAAACCTCCAAAACCAACTGGATCACTCCCGACTAGTAGAGAGATTTCTGAAGATAAAACCTAAGGAATTCAACGGTAAACCGTCTGATCCGTTGTGACCAGCACACTGGATAGACGAGATGGAGAGAAATTTCCTTATGATGACTATTTCAGAAGAAGAGAAAGTATTATACACCACCTTGATGCTCAAAGGCGACGCACACCATTGGTGGAAATCCACAAAAACATACTTATTGACCAGACATGCCCTACTGACATGGGCTATATATAAAGAAGCGTTTTTCGAGAAATATTTCCCACGAAGCTTCAGAGACTCAATGGAGAAAGAGTTCCTGAGTTTGTACCAGGGACAGATGACCGTAGACGCATATCAACAGCGCTACGAAGAATTGTTTTTCTTCGCACCGGCGAGTATGCAAGAAGAAGATACAAAAATCCGTAGGTTCATCGCGGGACTAAGAGGAAGCATAAGAGAAAATGTTCTGGGCTTAGAGAAGAAGATTTACAATGAAGCTGTCCAGATCGCTCGAGTAATTGAATCGAGCTAGAAGGAGAGCTATTTCTCCCAGAACCGAGGAATCAAGAGACCAGCCGGAAACACCTACAACGGAGGCAATAATAGGACGTATAAACCTTTTCGTCCTTAGAATTTGGCTACTCCATCGAAGTCTACTTCAGCAGCTCAACCACAGCCAAAGTCAAATTTTGAAGTCCCGAAGTGCTTTAACTGTAATAAACCAGGGCATATGGCAAGAGAGTGACCAAAACTCAAGAAGCAGTTACATCACGGATGGGTATATGCTGTTACATCAGAAGATGCTGCCGCATCGCCCGATGTGGTCACAGGTATGACCAAAACTTTTAAGATTTTAATTACATTGATTGAGCATGTAGACTAAGTAAAAATGAATCACAGGTATCGTACCTATCAATGGCATACCCGCCAGAGTACTCTTTGATTCAGGAGTTACTCATTCATTTATATCTGTGTTGTTTGGAAAGAAGACCAAATTGCCCATCAAAACATTAGACTACAAATTACTTGTACGGTCACCGATGGGATTAGAAGTGGAATTAGAGAAAGGTTATAGACCATGTCCAGTTCTCATTGGAGAGCAGACTTTGGATGCAACCTTGATACAACTTGAGATGGCAGACTTTGACGTCATCTTGGGAATGGACTGGTTAGCTCAGCATTCTGCAAATCTGTTATGTGCCGAAAAGAAGCTAACATTTAAAGATAAAGAAAGAGTAGAATTCAGTTTCTCGGGAACCAAACTTCCCAGGAGACGAAAGCTCATACTCTCAGCATTAAAGGCTAAGAAGTGCCTTGAAAAAGGGGTGGTCGGATATCTAGTATCAGTGGTTGACCTAACCAAGGACGTGCCACGAATGGAAGATATTGATGTCGTGCAAGATTTTCCCGATGTATTTTCGGAGGAACTACCCGGATTACCACCCGACCGAGCCACAGAGTTTGTAATAGACCTTCTACCCGGAGCCGCACCCGTATCAAAAGCACCTTATAGGATGGCTCCTACTGAACTGAAGGAATTAAAAATGCAATTACAAGAACTGCTGGATAAGGGTTATATTAGACCCAGTATATCTCCATGGGGAGCACCGGTGTTGTTCGTAAAGAAGAAGGATGGTAGCGTTCGATTATGTATCGACTATCGAGAGTTGAATAAACTGACCATCAAGAATCGATACCCACTACCTAGGATCGATGACTTGTTCGACAGTTACAGGGGGAAAAAGTATTTTCAAAGATCGATCTTCGATCGGGCTATCATCAGCTGAAGATTAAAGAAGGTGACATTCCGAAGACAGCTTTCAGGACAAGATACGAACATTATGAATTCTTAGTAATGTCATTCGGATTAACTAATGCACCGGCAACGTTCATGGAACTTATGAACCGAGTTTTCCACGATATGCTGGATACGTTGGTTATGTATTTATTGATGACATATTGGTATACTCCAAGGACAAGGAAACCCATGTCAAGAACCTAAATGCAGCCCTACAGCGTTTAAGGAAAGAGAAGTTATACGCCAAATTTTTGAAGTGTGAGTTTTGGCTAAGTGAAGTCGCCTTTCTAGGCCATGTAGTATCCGCCGAAGGAATCAAAGTGGACCCCAGCAAAATCGAGGCTATTGTGAAGTGGGAAGCACCAAAGAGCATTTCAGAAATTAGAAGTTTTCTGGGTCTAGCTGGTTATTATCGGAGATTCGTAGAAGACTATTCTCGGATTGCCGTACCTCTTACCAGTTTGAGCAAAAAAGGAGAAAAATTTGTATGGACGGATAAGTGTGAAAAGAGTTTTCAAACACTGAAGACCAGATTGATATCTGCTTCGATTTTGACTATTTCGATCCCAGGATAGACATTTACCTTATATACCGATGCGTCGGGATTGGGATTAGGATGTGTGCTTATGCAAGGAGAGCAAGTGATTGCCTATGCCTCGAGACAATTGAAGGTACATGAGAAAAATTACCCCACTCACGATTTGGAGTTAGCGGCAGTAGTACATGCTGTCAAGATATGGAGACACTACCTATACGGAGAGAAATTCCAGATTAAGTCGGACCATAAAAGTCTTACTTATTTATTTAATCAGAAGGAGTTGAATAGGAGACAAAGAAGATGGCTGGAACTATTGAAAGACTATGATTGTGATATCCAGTATCATCCAGGAAAAGCGAACGTAGTAGCAGATGCATTGAGCAGAAAAGCAATGATAAAATCTCAAGGAGAAGTTAGCATGACTGCGGCAATGTGCACTACCAGAATGGTATTCAATCACGGCAACGAGCAGTATGTGATAGATACAACGGATGAATCAGCTAACCAAGGGTTTATTCATCGGTTTTCGAATATGTTCGCAGCATTGAAGATTATACCGGATATAATGGATGAAGTGAAGACAGCTATCAAAGCAGATCCTTATCTGAGAATAGTACAAGAAGACATTGAGAAAGGTAGGACTAACCCTGAGTTCACCTTGGATGAAGAAAAAGTATTGAAATACAAAGGAAGAATATGTGTAACCGAAACAGAAAGTGTGGACATTAGACACCGACTGATGAAAGAAGCTCATACCACCATCTATTCGATACATCCTGGAAATACAAAAATGTATCATGCTCTAAAGAAACTGTATTGGTGGAGGGGAATGAAAGTAGATGTAGCTAAGTTCGTGTCTCAATGCCTAAATTGTCAGAAAGTAAAGGCTGAACGACAAAGACCCGCAGGACTGTTACCGCCGTTACCGGAACCAGCATGGAAATGGGACTGCATCACTATGGACTTTGTCACAGGACTACCATTGACTCCTCGAGTAGTTGACGCAGTTTGGGTGATTGTAGACCATCTGACAAAAACAGCTCGTTTCATACCTATACGACCTCAGTATACACTGGAAAGGTTAGCGAAGCTGTATGTGGATAATATTGTTCGCTTACACGGTGTACCAGAAAGCATTGTGTCTGATAGAGATCCCCGATTTACTTCCAAGTTTTGGGAAGGACTACAAAAGGCTATGGGTACAACATTAAAGTTCAGTACGGCATTCCATCCACAGACAGATGGACAGTCGGAGAGTACAATTCAGATTCTAGAAGATATGCTACGAGCATGTGTAATTAATTTCAAGGGATCATGGGATGAAAAATTACCATTGATCGAGTTCGCTTATAATAATAGCTATCAGGCTACTATACAGATGTCACCTTATGAAGCACTGTATGGAAGAAGGTGTCGAACTCCTTTGTTTTGGAATGATGTTGGAGAACGTAGTATTGTTGGACCGGAATTCATTGAAGAAACTTGTCGAGTGGTCGACATTATTAAGGAAAGAGTAAGAACAGCTCAGAACCGGCAGAAGCAATACGCAGATACTCGACGAAGAGATCTAGAGTTTGCCGTAGGTGATAAAGTATTTTTGAATGTATCGCCTATGCGAGGATTGAAAAGGTTCGGACAAAAAGGAAAACTAAGTCCAAGATATGTTGGGCCATATGAAATTCTGGCTAAGCGTGGAAAAGTAGCTTATCAGTTAGCACTACCACCATCTATATCAAGCGTGCATGATGTATTTCACATTTCCTTATTGAAGAAGTATGTCAAAGACCCAACGCATGTTTTAACAGTGGATTTGCCAGAATTGACTGATGATTTGACATTTGAAGTAACACCAACGGAAATAACTAGTCGAAAGGTTCAACGTCTACGCAACAGAGATATCTACTATGTTAAGGTCACATGGAAAAGTAGAGACATGGAAGAAGTTACATGGGAAGAAGAAAATGCTATGCGCAAGCAATACCCTCACTTATTTGATTCAGAAGGTACATCTAATTTTGAGGACGAAATTTTTATAAGTTGGGGGGAGTTGTAAGACCCGTGTCAAACTAACCCGGTCTTACCACCTTGAACCAGGTTTACCCATCATGGTCGAGTCAATGGACCAAGGGCGTGAAGGAGAGCTAGATCTCAGGTATCAAATCGACCCAAAAATACTTAAAATAGAGCAAGGGTCGCATACCCAGCTAAACAGGGTCGACCCTCTCAAATTAGAAACTCAGACCCTGAAAAAATGGACAGAGGGTCGGACAGTGTCAGACCACAGGGTCGACGGGATCATCGACCCTCTAATCGACCCTCACTTACTGCCGAGTCTGAAATTAGGAAACTTCCTAATTTTTGATTGGAATTCTTTCCAAATCTCATTGGGACTATTATAGGACATTCCTACTCTATTTAAAGGACGTCCCTAAGCCACTTTCACTCCTTTCACAACCCTAATTGAATTGAGAGAAAGAGAAAAGAAGGAAAAGAGGAAGAAAAGAGGCAAGGAACAAGACTTAGCAAAAAGGAGAAGAATTTCCAGAGGAAAGTAATCTTCTCAGGTATGGATACTAATTCCATGAGTTTCTACAGACCTTAGATTAGATATGGTTGAGTGTAGGATTTCGGAGAAACCCAAACCATCCATCCATGGTTAGGTTTTCTTGGGAAAACCTAGGATAATGCATGAAAGCCATCTAGGAGGATGAATCATGGTTTCAGACCATGGAGTGAATGTTTAATGGAATGTGGAAGCAAGCCATAGGACCCCAAACATGAAGAATGAACTAAAAACTGGAAATTTGACCTGATTGCACAGAGGGTCACACACAGGGTCGATAGACCCATCGACCCTATGCACCCTGACCATCGACCCTCAACATTCGGGAAGTTCAGACAGAGGACAGGGTCGATAGACCCATCGACCCTATGCATTCTGAGCATCGACCCTCTGATCGACCCTCAGTTAACAGCATAGTTTTTAAATTAGAAATTAATTCTAATTAAATTCTATCGACTTTGTTAGGTTTGCTAGCATTATAATAACACTGTAGAGGTGATTCTAAAGCTTGGAAAATATCTATTAGCAAGCTAAAGTGAGGAACCTTAACTCCAAACTAAATTGGTTAATAATAAACTGTTTTTCTATTTCTTGAGTCCTATGCTATGCCTGATTCTATGCGAATATGTTTGTAATGTGCATACAACATGCCATCCAATATTTCTATTACTTGTTCATGCATATTTACTTTATTGTTTATAACATGATGATGATGATGATGATAGGAATAGGCATGTGCTTGTATGTGTGTCGTTGATGTGCTTGATGCGAGCGAGTATCAGGGGAGGTGTGATGAGAACGTCAATAAACGTTAACCTTTGGCGGGTCTCAGCACTTTAGCTCTATCTCTAACTCAAGTATTGTGCATTGGCATCGTCGTATCGCCATTACCTTAGCGGAACTATTATGTCGTAGAGTATCAGGGGAGGTGGTCTCGGTCCTTGAGTCCTATACTCTACCGGGGGGCCTTAGCTCTATCTATATGGATGTTCTGAGGGATGCTGGGGTGAGGCCTTGGATACACTATTTGGAATTAGGATTGGTTAGTTGTGAGCCCAGTTTGCAGCCCTCGCCAACAGGGGCTTACGTGTTGGTATGGCACTATATAGCAATAAACGTAACCTTTGTTATATATTGTTCTTAATTGGGTGCATGTGAGTTGACGATAAACGTGATCTTCGGGTAACGTCACACACTCGTGTATAGAGGCGGAGTCAATAAACGCGACCTTTGGCTACCTCAACCTTTCTATAGCATACGGCAAACTTTAAACCGGACCAAAGATATAAATTGACTTTTTGCATTAATATGTAATGTTGCATTGTTTTGGCTACTCACTGAGCCGTGTTGTGTGCTCACCCCTCGACGTCGAATATTTTTAGTTGATGATGCAGGTTACACAGTTGAAGACTATGTCAATGCTTCTACGTATGGGACGGTAGCAGCAATGAGAGTTGAAGCTGAAGATGATATACACGACTCGTCTTGCGAGTGCAACTCGTGTGTATTTGATTAGATATTTTTATAGGTTCCTTTATTGGATTTATAAGACATGTATTTGATATTTAAATATTTATGTCTCGGCTGAAAACAGAATAATTTTCTATTAAATTAATGATATCATCGTAGTTGCTCAGTTCATTTTATTATAGATTTTCTGCTATTGTGTATTACTCTGATTATGATTACGAATGTGTGTAAGTTTAGATAACGCGGGGATAGCCTATTTGAGATCCTGGTTGAACCGTTGGTTATTTAGCGGTTCATCACACCATTCTGAACAGTGCAGAATTAGGGTGTGACAATTAGGGGAGGTGGTCTCAGACCGTATAGTCTCTGACTCTGTTGGGGGGCCTTAGCTCTATCTCTATGGATGTATTGAGGGATGCTGGGGTAAGGCCTTGGATATACTATTTGACATTAGGATTGGTTAGTTGCGAGCCTAGTTTGCAAGCCCTCGCCAATAGGGGCTTACGTGTTGATATGGGTAGAGCATCAGGGGAAGTGTGATGCAGTGCGGTCCTAAGCACTTTAGCTCTATCTCTATTCCATGGTGGGTGCATGTGGAGGCGGCAATGGTGTTTGATCCATTGGATAATTCCACACATTCGTGTATAGAGGTGCGGCGGCCACCTTTCCTTTCTATTGCACATTGCAAACTTATGAACCAGACCAATGATATGAATTGAATGCATGCATATGTTTGTTGCATTGTTTGTTTGCTCACTGAGCCGTGATGTGTGCTCACCCTTTTTTAATTTGAATATTTTAGTTGATGATGTAGGTACGACAGTGGAAGATTATATAAATGCTCCAACATACAGGCATGCGGCGGCAATGGAGGCAGAAGTGATGATGGAGTCGCATGATTCATCATGCGAGTGTAACTCCTGTGTTTTTTATTAGATTTTGTTTAAGTTATACAGACAATGTAATTGATTTTATTTTTTTTATGTCTTAGTCCTTTTGGGAGATAATTGGATAATTTATTTAATTTATCATAGCTAGACTCTGAGTTCATTTAATATTAAAAACTTCCGCTATTGTGTATTTATTCTGATTTTTTGTTATGGATGTGTATGGTTTAAGCAAATGGACACAGCTTATTCGAGATCCTGGTTGAACCGTTGGTTTATTAGTGGTTCATCACACCATTCTGAATAGTGTGGAATTGGGGTGTGACATGCCACACCCTCCTCCCCGCTTCTATGATGAGAGGTTATTTCGGTCAAAGGCTGCAGAGGCATGCTTTCCATGGTTCCAAGGCAAAAGCATTGAGTCTGGCCGCTTTGTGAACTTGGAGCACCTATACCGTTTTGATGTTGAGGCTGCTTTCGGGGTAATGGGATGGTTACCCATCATTCAATATGAAGAAACCACACACCCCAACTTGGTAAAATAGTTCTTTGCAAATCTAGATGTAGAGGGGAATCCAAATGATTGGGAAAATGCTTGGGATCTCTAGATTACCAGCTTTGTAGAAAGGGGTGAGGATTTCTTTCAATACAACTGAGTTGGCAGCACTTCTCGGGATCCCAGATGATGGCGAGCTCATCCATTATTCGCCCAGAGCAAAATGGTATCTCCCTAAGGGGGTGAGAGTAGCAATAGTTGACCAGATCCTGTTACCAGATAAGATCATGCTGGCAGTGGACCTTCACCTAGTACCTCGCTTATACTGCCGCGTCATATAACATGATATTGTCCCCTAGAGTGGTCATTATCGGGAGGTGTCCCAATTGACCCAGTACATTACTTACTATGTTATTACCAGGCTCTGAGTCTGTCTACCTTACCTGATTATCTGCATAATAATTTGTGCTGCAAGGCCCAATGTAACTGGTAATCTTTCCTATGGTAGGCTGATTATAGTGTTACTGGGACGTTTGGGGGTAGACATGAGTGGTGAGACTGCTTATGAGGACACCATAACCTCTAATATAGATGCAGAGGCTAACTATAAGATGCAGATGGATGGTCTGGAGCTTAGCAACGAGGAGCTACAGGCTCGTCCTCTTCCTCCTAGGAATCAGGCGGCAATCGCAGCAGCAGCAGCAGCAGAGGAAAGGGGTGGTGAGGATGTACACATAGAGGACATCCCAGCACCAGCACCCCAGCCCATTCCAGTAGCAAGACCATCTCAGCCTCCTCCAGATACAGTGATGAGCATGTTCATGGAGATTCAAGATTATCAGCGTGAGATGAGTCATGACCTGTGGGGCGTCTAGCTTGTAGCCTACGGGTCACTCAGGACCAGGTGCACTGGCTCAGAGAGGCTTATGAGCGTGATTATGATATCATTGATTGGATTCTACCTAGACCCCGACTCCACCATAGTCAGATCTTGTTGCATTTACTTGCATATATACAGTTTATTTTGTTAACAGAGTAATTATATGGCTTGTGGACTGTACTTTGTTGTACACTTTATATTTTCCTTCATGTTCATGTTATTACATGTTTATTTGGTTTTCTCCCTAGATCCGTGCTTATAAATTTCTCTTGCATTAAATAGTATGTTATGCATCTTCTCTTAAGTCTTAGACATCAAACAAGCTTATGGTGTATTTTTATTAAAAATTATTAAATTTCCTATATCAGTTCATTGGACTTAGTTAGATGCAGAATGGTTAGCTGGACAGAGCCTAGGAGCTCTGATACCAAGTTGTCACACCCCAATTCTGACTGAACCAGAAGTGTGAGTAAATCGTCTCCAAACCATAGCTCACATCAGGATCTCAATAGATCGTGTCAACAAATCATCCCAAGCAAACTAACCATAATCAAAGACATATATATATATATAGCAACGGAATTAAATTATAAACGAACTGAGTTTCTAATTGTAAATAAATAATTATTCCAATTATGTCATCATCCACAATCATAAATAATAATTAAATACATCATCTGTACCCAGCTGAAAGAATAAATAAATAACCCTAAAGGGACACACAGTAAGAGCACTTGCATGAGGCATCATACTCATCCTCCACTATCTGTAAATCTATAGCAACCATTGTCCCATAAGCTGGAGTAGCCATAAAGTCCTCAACAGTGTAACCTACATCAACATCTGAAAAAGAGTATATATATATATATATATATATATATATATATATACGGGGTAAGCTCACAACTTAGTTCAGTAAAGCACAAGATCAATGCAACATACAAAATGCATGATATAACATTACAATTGGGTCAGGTATAACTTGCAAAATGCTATGGTAAGGTTTGACGGCCACCGCTCCTCCATTTACGAGGGTATGAGCACACCCAACAGTTAAGCTCCGATCCATACTACCATTATTGCCCCACATCACTCACTCCGGCATAGAGATAGAGCTAGAGTTTGGCGGGCAGATTGAGCCACCATCCCACGTCCTTCCCCTGATATCTTACACCACACCAACACCTAAACCCCTGTTGGCAAGGGCTTGCAAGTGGGTTCCATTTCTAACCAATCCTATATGTCATCACAGTATCTATGGCCCTAACCCAGCACAGCTCCCTACGACATAGAGATAGGGCTCAAGTCTGGTGGGCAGGCTGCGCCACAATCCCACGTCCTCCCCCTGATACCCTATTGCACCAAGCCTGCTAAGGTAGACGGCAATATGAAAAGGTTTTAGTGTGAGGAGATATCCAAGGCTCCACTCCCCTTCATATTCCACACACTAACGAAAATAATCACATGCCTAAACAAACATCATCCTAGCATACAAATATGTATGAACATATAATAAAATTTAAATAACTAAATGACATGTAAAATGCACAAGCAACAAACAATAATCATAGAAACAGATATGATCACAATGGCTTACTGTTATTTAGTTACTTAGGGTTTGGGGTCTTTTTCCTTATCTGACGCGTGATTTCAAGTCCACTCTGCATCACAGAGTCTCCTCACATCGTCTACAAGTCCTACATGATCATATTTATATATTAGAGTAAAATCATTAAGGTTATAGTTGGTCAGAACCAAGTCTGGCCAACAACCAAGCTTCGGTAAGCATACCGGTGGCAGTACCATAGTGAGTCCGGTATGGGCCTATGGTATATACCGGTCTCAATATACTACAGCCCGTATGTGCCTGCGGTATATACCGTAGGACTTATTGTCCAGTCGATATGTTCGACGATATGGGTCCGAGAGCCCAATCTCGGACCTCCTTCTCTCGTCGATCATCGGCTTAGTTTTTAGGGTTCTTCCTAAACCATTCTAAGGTCGAGATACCTGTTTGGTCACCTAGGTTTAGATTATTTCATCGCATCTTTTTCAGAATGGATCTTAATGAAACTAGGGTTTTATAGTTCTAGGGTTTTGGATCATTACGCTGTTTCACAGCTTTGTTGCGTAATCCCAAACATCAATATAGGGGTCAAGCACTTACCGATGTTTCTTGAATGGCGGTGCTCCCCTCCAATGGAAAATCCCCTTCTTGCACAGGCTCCTTCCTCCTTGCTCCATCTCAGATCTCTTCCAGATGGCTCTAGGGTTTGAGAGTGTTTGGAAATGATCTAAAGAGAAAGAATGATGTATATATATAGTGGGAGACCATTCTAGGAAGGTCTCCTACGTTTAAAAGGTTTCCTAAACTCGGATTCGGAGTATGGGACCTGTTGGAATCCATCTCCACTCGAGAAAACATACGGGTTGCACATACCAGTCTCACTCAGAGTGAGACCGATAATGAGACCGGTATGTAAAAATTGAGTTTTTACATATCATTTCTCATACCTGGATATCGTGGTTCTTCACCCAGCCTTGCCTTTCGGTCGGATTATGATTGGGAGACCTGTCACGACATAAACCATGAGTTAAACCTGGTTTTTAGAGTACGGTTCTTACACATACTACTCGCACCATATAGTGCAGATGGTCCTACTGGTATGCCCAAGCGGACAGCTCTAATAGACCTTCTCGAGACATGCCGGTCGCAGTACGAGTCGAACGTAGGTGCCACCGGTACTCAGATCGGACAAGGTCCGTTAACCTGTTCCTTGTTGTTGGTTCTCTGACCTGGTTTCTGTAGGGTTCCCCATAACCATTCTAGGCTTACGCAATGTATCCAACTTAGTTATTCTTTGTTCTAAACATTGGTTCTTGCAATACAACGTAGAACTTCCTATTTACAGATCTAGGGTTTCTAGACAAGTAGGGTTTCAAATCAACACCTAATCTTTCACGGTGTTGATCACAATCTATCCAAAAGCTAAGGGCAACCAGGTATGAAGCACTTACTGTTGGTCCACGATGATGCTGTTCTTCTTCCAATAGAGCCTCCACAATAGACCTTCCTTAGTTCCTATCTCCTCTTCAGATCTCCTTTTCGTCTTTAGGGCTTGTGAGAGTCAAAAGAGATCTAAGGAGGGTAAAGAGTTCATATATAGAGTAAGGTAGTCACTCTAAGAGGGTTTCCTACGTAAGGAAGGTATTTCATACTGAGATTTGGAAGGTGGGACCCACTGGGATCCGTTTCAAATAAAAAACACATGATTTGGTCTGACCAGTCTGACGTACCAGTCGGATTGTTCATAAAACCAGTATGTCTCAACTAGTCAGACCAGACAACTTAATAACATGTTCGATTTGTTTGGTTTTCTTACCAAGACTTCATCCGACCCTCTCTTAGGACTCGATTATGATTAGAATACCTGTCATGACATGAAAACCTAGGTTAGATCGGGTTTGTAGAGTGCGAGTCTTACAATTCCCCCAACCTTATAAGAAATATTGTCTTCAAAATTTGCATCTAGGTCTCACAATTCCCCCACCCTTAAAAGAAATTTTGGCCTCAAAATTTACATGTACCTTTTCATCGAAAAGATGGGGTATTCCTTCCGCATCGCTTTCTCTTCTTCCCATGTAATCTCTTTTACATCTTGGCTTCTCGGAAGAACTTTGACATAGTAAATGTCCCTGTTCCGAAGGTGTTGTACCTTCTGGCTCGTGAACATAACTGATTGGACCTTAAATGTCAAGTCTTCTGTCAAGTCTAGAGGATCCGCTGTCAAGATGTATGATGGGTCCCTGACATACTTCTTTAGTAGCGAAATGTGGAAAACTTCATGTACGAGCTGGTATGCCACATTGCCACATCTGGCCAGTATCTCATATGGTCCCATGTACTTGGGGCATAGCTTCCCCTTTTTACTAAACCGCTTTAGCCCTCACACAGGTGATATCGTCAGAAACACCATATCGCCTACTATAAACTCCAAATCTCGGCTTATATTATCTGCATATTGCTTATGCCGAACTTGGGTTGTCTTGACCCTTTTCTTGATCTGATTGACCGCTCGACAAGTTTCTTCTACAAATTCTGGCCCAACCATCAGTCTTTCCCCCACTTCATTCTATAACAGAGGTGTCTGACATTTCTTTTCCTACAGGGCTTCGTATAGGGCCATTTGGATAGTAGCCTGGTAGCTATTATTGTAAGTGAACTCGATGAGTGATAACTTTTTATCCCAAGCTCCCTTGAAGTCTATGGCATAAGCTTGGAGCATATCTTCCAAGATTTGGATGGTTCTCTCTAACTATCCATCTGTTTACGGGTGAAACGCTATACTAAATTTTAACTTGGTTCCCATAGCCTTCTGTAGTCCTTCCCAAAATTTAGATGTAAAACAGGGATCTCTATTAGATACAATACTCTCAGGCACCCCATGAAGTCTTGACTATGTGGTCCACATATAACTTCGCCAGTCGATCCATGGTGTACTATGGTATGATAACGATGAAGCGAGCCATCTTAATAAGGCGATCAACTATCACACAAACTGCGTTCACCAATCTAGATGTCATTGGCAGTCTAGTGACAAAGTCCATCATGATATAATCCCACTTCCATGTTGGCTCTGATAGTAGTTGTAGCAATCATGTGGGTCTTTGTCTCTCTGCTTTTACTTGCTGGTAATTCAGATGTTGGAATACAAACCGGGCCACATCTGCTTTCATACCCCTCCACCAGTACAACCTCTTTAGGTCGTAGTACAACTTGGTGCTTCTTGGATGTATCGAATAGGGGGTATTGTGTGCTTCTCTGAGGATTCTGTCTCTGAAATTGGACTCCTCGCTCTCACTTATGCATAACCTTTCACGATACCTAAGTACCTTGTCTGCATCCAAGGTAAAGTCAGGGTTGATTCTACCCTTATCTATATCCTCTTGCACTGTCGTAAGGTATGGGTCTTGTAGGATTGCTACTTTCACCTCATCTGTCAGATTTGATAAAATATTCAAGGCTGCAAACATGAGCGCAAACTTGTGAATCAAGCCTTGCTCCACTGGATCCTCTGTCAACTCCAGTATGTGTTGTTCCTTATTTTCTACTGAGCCAGGCACTACAGAACACAGCGCAACATTTGTACTAGGTCCTGCTTCTGGTTTCGACGTCCACTTCCTACTTAAGGCATCAGCCACAACATTTGCCTTACCTAGATGGTACTAAATGTCCCAGCCATAATCTTTTAGAAGTTCCAACCATCTTTTTTGCCTCATATTTTGGTCTTTCTGAGTGAACAGGTAGGTCAGACTTTTGTGATCAGACTTGATCTGGAACTTCTCACCATACAGATAATGCCTCCATTCTTGATTGCATGAATTACCGCATCTAACTCCAAGTCATGCGTCGGGTAGTTCTTTTCATGCTCCTTTAATTACCTTAAAGCATAGGCTATCACTTGTTCCCCTTGCACTAATACACACCCTAGCCCCAAACCTGAGGCATCTGTGTATAGTGTGAATGGAAAGCTTGGTGCTGGAATAGTCAGGATAGGTGCTAAGACCAGTCTTGACTTCAGGGTTTGGAAACACTTTTCACACTCCTCCATCCATATGAACTTCTCTCCCTTCTTGGTTAGTCTGGTGAGTAGAATGACGATCTTGGAATAATCTTCCATAAATCTCCTAACTAGGCCCTGAAAGCTACGAATCTCAGCAATTATCTTCGGCGCTTCCCATCCTACTATAGATCCTATCTTGCTTGGATCTACTTTGATTCCTTTTGCAGATACCACGTAACCCAAGAAGGCCACTTCATCTAACCAAAACTCACACTCCTTGAATTTTGCATAGAGTTTCTCTCTTCTTAGCCACTGTAAGGCAACTCTCAAGTTGTTGCATGTGTCTCTTTGTCCTTGGAGTAGACCAATATATCATCTATGAATACAATGATTGAGGTGTCCAAAATGCCATGAAACACGCGGTTTATTAGTTCCATAAACGATGCTGGGGCATTGGTCAGTCCGAATGGCATTACAAGGAATTCGTAATGTCCATATCTTGTTCTGAAAGTAGTCTTTGGAATGTCTCTAGCCTTGATCTTTAGTTGCTGATATCATGATCTATGATCAATCTTCGAAAAAACCTTCGCACCTTGCAGCTGATCGAATAGGTCATCGATCATAGGCAACGGGTATCTGTTCTTGATGGTAAGCTTGTTTAATTCTCAGTAGTCAATATACAGCCGATAATATAGGTGCTCCCTATGGTGATATGCTTGGCCGTATGAAGCCCTTGTCTAGCAGATTTTGCAACTAAGTCTTCAATTCCTTCAATTCTGTAGGGGCCATCCTGTAAAGTTCCTTAGACACCGGCGTCAAGCCTGGCATTAGGTCTATCATGAACTCAGTAGCCTTGTCTGGATGTAGTCCAGGTAGATCCTCTAGAAACACATTATAAAACTTCTGTACCACCTCTATATCCTCCATCCTTGGTTCCTCCGCAGTAATGTCGACCATAGAGACTAAGTATTCAACTCCTTCCTTTTCTAGGCATCTCTTAGCTTTAAGAGCAGAGAAGATAAGCTTTCACTTTCTAGGCAGTTTGGTTCCTGTAAAGCTGAACTCCTTTCCATTATTATCCTTGAAAGCGAGCTTCTTCTCAGCACATAGTAAACTAGCCGAATGCTGGCTTAGCCAATCCATCCCCAAGATGACATTAAAGTTTGCCATCTCGAGTTGAACTAGGTTTGCTTTTAAGTTCTGCCCATCGATGTGAACTGGGGAAGGCCCATAGCATTTGTTCGAAACAGCTTCCAATCCCAATGGGGATCAAACTATTATGCTCAAACTCAAGGGCTTGATCGGTAACTCCAACTTCTTTCCAAAGGATATGAAGACGAAGGAGTGGATAGCCCCAGAGTTCAAGAGGACTCTGGAGGGTACACCTGCTATCTCTACAGCTTCTGGATTTAATTACCCTTAGTCTACATGCACACACACAATAATGCAATAACTAAAAGAGTAAGTGACGCAATCGTACCAGTAACCACATCAGGTTATGCAACTGCTTCCTTAGTGATAACTGCAAACACCTTCCCTTGTTGCGGTTGCTTCTTGGGTAGTGGCCAATTCCTGGCATAGTGGCCCATCTACTAGCAGTTGAAGCATTTAACATTAGTGTTCTGACCAGTTACCTGCTACTATGGTGCTGTACTAGTCCTTGCTGGAACCACAGTAGTCTGAGCCTTGTAAGCGCAGTAGGGCTAGTATTCCCTCCACTTGACATCTCAGTAGAAGGCCTCTTCAAGCCTCTGTTCTAAGCAAAGAAGCTGTCTCCCTGACTTGATTCGATCACTCATGCTATCTGCACAGCTTCATTGTACACTTTCTTCTCTAGACCCAGAACATGTTCTCGTATGCTCCCTCTCAAACCCATTGTGAACCATTGGGTCTTTGTTTCCTCTTCTTGCATGCTAATTGGAGGGAAAAAGAACAGCTCCTCGTACCACTACTAGTACGCATCAACTTCCATCTGAGACTGTTGCAGACTAAGGAATTCCTTTTCCATCTAGTCACGGAAGCTCCTCGAAAAATACTTGTCTAAGAAGGCATCCTTAAAGATTTCCCATGTGATTTGGGTGTACTTTTTCTCCAAGTAAGGTCGTGTGGAATTCCACCAAGCATTGACGTCTTCTCTCAGCATGTGCATGGCAAACAATACCTTCTTATCCTCCATATAAGTCATAAGATGGAAGTTTTTCTCAATCTCAGCTATCCACTGTACCAGCCACAGTGGTTTTCCTAGCTTCCCTATGAAGGTAGGGGTTTCAATTTCAGAAAATTTTTAGAAATCTATCCACCGCTCTAGTCAGGTCTTTCTGCCCTGGTGCAGTCATTCTGTACCATGGTGGTGGGTATAGATATCCCCTTTGGTATGCGCCCTGGTACTGTCTAAGTGCCGACGCTATTGGGGCTTGCTGGGGTAATGGCGTTAGAGCGGTACTTCAGGCACTGGTAGTGGGGCATTGTTCCCTCCAGATTCAGGCATACCAGTTGTAGACGTGGGCACTGGTGGCCTGAACAATTTCAACATCTCATTGACAAATTCCTTCTGTTGTGCGGAGGGCCTGGCAAATTGGTGTTCCATGGGCCTCCACATTTTCATTATTTCCCATATGATTCCCATCTTCAGTACCTCTGCCCTGATTTTCTTCTTCAGGGTTTGGATTTTGACCATTCACATTCTCAGTTCCCAAATTGTCCCCAATGGGAGGTCCCCTTGAGTGGCGGCATCTTCATGAGGTCCTAAGTCAGTTTTCGCCTGCCATCTCGCTTTGGTGTTCTCTGATGGAATCTGGGACAAGACATGACACGTGAGACATATTCCAATAATGCATCAACTATAGTACCATTAGTCTTAAACCACAGATGCAAGACAAAAATACAATGGAAACAAATAGATCCAAAAGAAAAGTCTCAAAGCTTAAATGGGTATTACAATTTTTTCAGATCGTAGGTATCCGATCACAGGTTACTATACAAATGTGCGACCAGTATGTCCTGCGAACAACTTTTCCAAAACTTCCCGAGAGGTACCGGTCGGATGTCCGGTCGGAGGTCACTATACAGATGTCCAACAGGACAAATTCCTCCCAATTACCGAGAGGTACAAGTCGCGGTACCATTTCCTATACTTATCGCGCCTAGGCGCAGAAAGGTCTAACTTGTATGTTTAAAATTGGTTTTAAAAACCCGATTTTGAGGGTCATTTTCATAGCCTCCTCTTCCATTTCTCTCTGGTGGTGATTTGTCTCTGGCTTCTAAGTTTCTATAGTCCAATAGGATAACTTTGGAGCGATTTTCTTCTGATCAAGAACCTCAATCTCAATTCCAGGTAAGTTTATTCTCCTTTCTCTTCCTTTTTGGAGAATTCTCATCGGTTTTGCTTGCCCAAAACCTAGGTTTTCATTAATTGAGAGTTTTCAACCATGGAAAACTCTTTCCTTTGGTTTAGACTCGTTCTTGGGACCTTAATGAGCAAAACCCCTCAACCTATTTGAGGTTTCACAAAGTGGTTTGCTAAAAATCCCAAAATTTCGATTTTTGACCTAGATTTTCTAGAGTTTCAAAATTTTTATGAAATATTTGAATTTCTTCCTTGTTTGGCAATGGTTTGGACTGGAGATGATTTTTTATTGTGTTACGTAAGTCCTCCTACTCGTTTGGGGTGAGTTGGAGGCTTTTGCTCGAAATGCAACCATTATGCTGTCGAATTTTTCAATGATTTCGACTAATCCACTATTATTTGACTTGGTTTTGGTAGGTTGACCATTTCTAGACACCGCACCGCTACCAAGCATGCCTATGCTCTGGGGCTTCAAGGGCCACACCTACCTACCCATCTATTTGATGGTAGACGGTTCCGTTCAACAGAGGCGCAAGCCAAATTCCCCTGGTTTGATGCCAATAAGATCGAGTCTGGCCATTTCGTCAACCTGGAGTATCTGTATAAGTTTGATGTCAAAGCAGCATTTGGCGCACTCAAGTGGCTACCCATGTTCCAGTACGACTACACTACGCATCCCGACCTGGTGACACACTTCTATGCCAACCTGGATTTGGTGGGGGATCCCAATGATTTCGAGCATGGTAGGGACCTCTGCATCACTAGTTGGGTGAAAGGGGTGGAGATATCCTTCAACACTCCCTAGTTGGCTGCACTGTTAGAGATTCTTGACGACGGTGAACTCATATTTTGTGCATCAAAGGAAAAATGGTACCTTATTGAGGAGATGCGTGTGGAGATTTCTGCCTAGATCCTCTGCCCTGGTTTGCCCATGTTGGCGGCGAACCTTCGACTTGTGCCTAGGGTGTACTGCCGGATCATCTAGCATGACATCGTCCCTCAGAGCGGTCATTACAATGAGGTGTCTCAGCTTACTCAGTACCTCACTACTGTATAGCCATTAGGCATCGAGTCTGCATGTTGTACGTTATCATTTGAACCATGGCCCTCACTACAATGCCCAATGTGACAAGAAATCTTTCTTATGGTAGGCTGATCATAGCCTTGTTGCGACGTAGAGGGGTGGACATGCATGGTAAGCTGGCTATTGAGGACACCATGATGTCCGACATCAATGTGAATGTCATCCACAAGATGCAAATGGAGGACCTTGAGCTCAGTGACAAGGAGTTGCAGGCTCGACCGCTTCCATCTAGAGGTCCAACAGCAGCAGCACTAGCAAGAGAGGTAGGGGGTGGCGAGGATGTTAACATGGAGGACATCCCTAGTCCTACACCCCAGCCTATTCTAGTGGTAGGACCTTCTTAGACCCCTCCAGTTCCAGTGATGGCTAAGTTGTTAGAGATCCGAGAGGCTCAGTGCGCTAGTAATTGTTGAGTGGAGTGCCTCGCTCCCAATCTTCTGGTCAAACAGTAACAGGTGCACTGGCTCAGGGAGGCGCATGAGCTGGATTACGACACCACCGAACAAATATCACCCCGGCCCCCGACCCCATGATAGCCCAGATCTTTATTTTTCTCTACCTATTATCATATACAGTCTATTTTGATAATAGGGTAATTGTCCGACCTGTTGACTGTACCGTGTCGTACACTTTAAATCTTTCTTTTTAAATTTAGGTTGTTACTTGTTGATATGATTTTTCTCTTTTATCATATTGTAAGCACTCCATTTTTGCTACCCTCACCATAAGTGAACCCATATGGCAGGTTTTCAACTTTTAACCCAAAGGTTTGTGATTCTCCAATGAACCCCATAGCAGGGTCATGGGCTATTACATACTTGGATGTATAGGTCGTGAAATTATCTTCGAAATGTTACTAGAATCATCAAATTCTGACATCAAACAAGGAAGATATCACAGTTTGAAGTGCAAGGGCATTTAAGTAATTATCGTATAATGCATGCATTATCATTTAAACTTCAAGTCATCATATCTTGGTCATCTGATATTGGAATCAGATGATTCAAAGGCCAATATTCTTCATTTTCAGTCCTCTTCAAAGTGGACGTGGAAAATCTCAGACAAAGGTCACCGGTGGGCCTCATGCAAGCTTTCATGTAAAATTATCGATAGAACTTCAAAGCTTCATATCTTTATCGTTCTGCGTTGGATTCAGATGATTCCAAAGCCATTATTCTTCAATTGTAATGTTCTACAAAGTGGACATGAAAAAATCTCTGGTAGATGTCTCCGAAGGGTCCCATGCAAAATTACACATGAAAATGGTCATTTAATCTTTTGAAATTCATATTTTGGTCACCAAATATCCAAATCAGGTGATTTTAGTTTCATTATGTTTCATTTTTAGTACTCTACAAAGTGGATGTAAAGGATTTTCGGTAGAAGTCTCCGAAGGATCCCATGTAGAATGGTTAGCCAAATTATCGATAATTGGCTTGCTTAAACTTTAAAAATTCATAAGTTGGCCATTTTATTTCCAAATGAGGTGATTCAAGTTCCAATATTCCTCATTTTTAGTATTCTACAAAGTGAACGTAGAAAATTTATAACAGGGGCTATCGAAAAATTTCATTTGGAATGGTGGCAAAAATGGACTATGAAATGATAGAAAAAGTCAACTTTGATCCAAACCAGCTCAACCAAACCCAGTCATCCCAGTCTTCACACAACCCAGTTAACCTAAGCTAGTCCAGTCCTGTCAATCTCGATTAGTCTTGCTTGACCCAACCCGGACAGGTCCGGACCAATTCATTTCGGCGCATATGCATGTATTTCTTTTATATATTATTTATATATTTATATAATGTATAATATATTATAATATATCATATAATATATACATATGTCTTATATGTATATTATATATATATTAATATATTAATATATTATATATTTATATATATGTTCTATATATAAAGAGCAAGTAAGATCCGATTGGAAAAGAAAAAGGGAAAAGGAAGACCAAACTAGCCATATGTCGGACTTCTAGAAATAAAAAAAATGGAAAGCTTAGGAAAGAAATGAATAATTGGAGGATCTTAAAAGAGAGAGACCAGAAAATCAGAATTTGAGAAAGAGAAAAGAGAAAGAGAAGCAAATCGGTGGGGGATTTGCCAAAGAAAAAAAAATGAAACATCCAAACTGGCCACGGGTTTGGTTTAAGAAAGAGAACAGCAGTAGCTGTCACCCTGAAAAAAAAATAAAAAGAGAAAATAAGTCATGAAAAAAATCTCAAAAAACGGAAAGATTGAGAGGAGATATGCAGATCGAAGGGAAAATAGGAGAAGAGATTGAGATTGAGAATAAGATGGAGGCGAGATCTAAAAGAGAGAAGAGGGGGAAAAAATAAAAGGAGAAAGTAAATCATGAAAAAAATCTCAAAAAACAGAAAGATTGAGAGGAGATATGGAGATTGAAGGAACAAGAGGAGAAGGGATTGAGATTGAGAATAAGAGGGAGGCGAGATCGGAAAGAGAGAGGAGGGGGATTGGGATTGAGAAAAAGGAGAGAGAGGTGAGATCTGAGAAAAATAAAAATCAGAGAGAAGAGGATAGACCGAGAGGAATCGAGAAAGAGATGAGAGTGAAAAAAAAAAGAAGAGAAAAAAAAAAGATGAAGAAAAATCTGAGAGAAACCGAGAGGATGAGGGATTGAGAGAAAAGAAGAGAAGAGGAGAGAAGAAGGGGCTGGCCGAAGAGAAATCGGGGGAGAGGAGTAGAAGAAGCAGGAAGCGAAGTTGAAGAAGAGGAAGAAGAGAGGGAGCCAGGTAAGTCTAGCCCCTCATTATTTTAATTTTCTAACACCTGTAATACCACTACTGAACTTGCATCACACCTATCATCACTACCCTTCCCATAGCCAAAATCCCATGCTGAAACCATTGTAGCCCCTACCCGTGACCTGCTGAATCACATTCAGTTTACCATGACCGAACACAACACCTGGCCACCCTACTCCATTAACCTACCACCTGGCCGCCTTAGCAAACCCAAGATTACCCAACCGTGACACCTTGCACTCCACCCCACCAACCTGCAAACCAGATCCAATACCAAACCACATTCAGCTAACTCTTCATTACACCTGTTACCTTAACATCACATGCATGCACTCCCACCAGGGCCTTCACAAAACCATAACCCGAGCCATACACATACTTGCAACCTTCTGCTGCAACTTACCCGATCTGTGCAGCCAACATGCTTAAATTCCCACACACCTGCTGGTCATCTCCATTAACCCCTTTAATCAATCGATAACTTGCTCCAGCCATGTACTTGAACCTTAATGTGTTTGATCCGACCATGTTGGAATGTCAATGAGATTGATTCGATTATGTCTGATTGCAATGTGATTGATTCGGTTATGTTTGAAATTGCAATGAAATTGATTGACATGAATGAAATTGTAATGTGATGAAATTGAACCGATCATTGATCGAATTTTAATGTGATGGAAATTGGTCCACATGCATGGAATTTTTATGAAATTGATCCCATCGGATGCATGGAATTGTTATGATGTGATCCGATTATGGCATATGTGGAAATATAATGAAATTGATCCGAATGTGGAATTTTCTATTGACTTGATCATGAATGGAATTTAATTGATGGAATTAATCCGATTGTGGAATTTTTATGAATTGGTCGGATTGTGGAATCTTTATGAATTGGTCTGATTGTGGAATCTTTATGAAATTGGTCCCATCGATTGTGATGAAATTTAAATTGATCCGATCATAGGAAATTTTGATGAAAATCCGATCATATGCTGGGAATGATATGATTAAAATTGAACCATATGACTGAGAATTTTTATGACGTTGATTATGGCTATTGATCTTGGATTTTGTGGTGATAAATTTGATCCTTGGATGATAATTATATTTTTGATCATATGATAATGAATATTGGCCATTGGAGTAATTTCAATGAATCTGAAATTAGATTATCTTTGGAAGTGATTATAATCAATCTGAAAGGTTAAAATTACCATTATGAGCAATATGAACCATTGGATCTTGATCATGGGTGACTTAAAGAAATTTGAACCATCAGATCCATCAAAAGTGATGTAAATGGATATGAACGATTAGATTATCATGATAAGTGATCTGAACCGTTAGATTATCTTTGGGTGAGTGGAATAAATTTAAACGGTTGGATTATCAACAGGAATGATTTAAACCGTTAGATTTTCTTCATATTGTGTTTTAGAAGAATTTAAGCCATCTGATTGGATCTTGATCATAACTAATTTAAAAGAATTTGAACCATTGGATCTTTGTCTGATTATGATTATATCTTGATATGAGATCTAAAACGTTGATTTTGACTATTTTGATGAAATATGAGGTGTTGATCTTAATGATAATATTTTAAAGAGATCTAACCATTGATCAAGGATCTGATTTTAAGATATTGAGAGATTCACATTATATCCCAACCATAGATCTAGAGAATCTCATCTGAAACACATTGAGACATAATTTGATTGGAAATAATACATGAGATGTCATTTTATTTGTCTGCTAAATCTTGATCAATGCTCTCACATGTTTGTTGCTATAATGATTCACATGCTTTCTTACCATACATGAGATGATATATGTTGTTTTGTTGCCATATTTGAATGATATTTATTGTTGGTAATAACTTAATTTCTGCAACACCCTAGTTGAACTGACATATCTGTATAACTAACAAACATATTAGGCGTGGGGACGTGTATTTAGGCTCCTACATTCTTGGGAAGGGTATAATGGGAAATAATAAGAATCTTAACAAAGAAAGAGAATACTTTATCAAACCTTCTAAAATTAAAACTTAGGATGAAAAGGGTAACTCAGGACGATTTCCATCTCTCAGTAAACCCTAAACATAGAATAGGTTCTCAATCCTAAACCTAGAATAGGTTCTAAACCCTAAACCTAGAACAGGTTCTCACATTCTAACCGATAACAGGTTATTCAGTTTGAACTACGTGGATTCTGATTCCTAGGGCAAACCCTAGGATATGTAGGCTATTTGGGAGAAACTCAAATTCAGATCCACACCTTAGTCCACTCGGACGATCCATAGATCCACTAGGATATCCATCCACATTTTGACCCAAATAGGGTTATCCATATTCTAACCCAAAATGGTTATCCATATTTTGACCCAGAAAGGGTTATCCATTTTTAGATCCACTAGGACTATCTATCAGTTCGTATGGACTATCCATTTCGAACTACGTGGATTCTGATTCCTAGGGCAAACCCTAGGATACGTAGGCTATTTGGGAGAAACCTAAATTCGAATCCACACCTTAGTCCACCCGGATTATCTATAGATCCACTAGGATATCCATATTTCGACCCAAGCCGGAACTATGCGGATTCTGATTCCTAGGACAAACCTTAGGATACGTAGGCCATTTGGGAGAAAGCTAAATTCGGATCCACACCTTAGTCCACTCGGACTATCCATAAATCCACTAGGATATCCACCCATCAATCCGAAGTACGTGGATTTTGATTCCTAGGGTAAACCCTAGGATACATAGGCCATTTGGGAGAAACTCAAATTCGTATCCACACTTTATTCTACTCGATCTATCCATAGATCCACTAAGATATTCACCCATCAGTTCGAGCTATGCGGATTCTGATTCCTAGGGCAAACCCTAGGATACATAGGCTATTTGGGAGAATCCCAAATTCGGATCCATACCTTAGTCCACTCGGACTATCCATAGTTACACTAGGATATCCCTTCACATTTTTTACCCAAATAGGGTTATCCACATTCAGACCCAGAAATGGTTATCCATTCTTAGATCCACTAGGACTATCTATCAGTTACATGGACTATCCAAATCATAACCCATAGGTTTTCTCAACCTTTCAAGCATAAACTTCAACTTGAACAATGAACTTAATCATGCACAAGCATAAATCACAGTCATAAACTTTAATCACACATGAACTACAATGGTGAACCTGATTTTCGGAATAATTCCGTAATACGTAGGCAATCTGATGGATATAGATTCGGTTCAATGATATCAAACCACTTGGTTTGGTTCGGTTTAATAGATAGAGTCTAGCATAGGAAAGGCATAGGAGATCGATTTCGATCGGACGGTTTGGGTGCCTAATCCCTTCCCATAACCGTAACCTAATGCTTACCCAATCTCTGATGGACCAGAAATCCAATCTAGGGGTCATGAGTCAATCGAAGTCTAACCTAGGGGTGAGATTTCACATTTTTAAGGTCCTAGACCTTAATCTAGGTGGCAACTTCTAAAATTTTCATCTTTGTCCTCACAGTGGCGACTCCACTAGGGATATAAACGTCAAACTCCTAAATGAAAACTTTCATTGTGTGAATTGGATGCTAGCTCTTAGGATACTATATTTATGCTTGTATAATATTATTTTGGGGGGAATGGGTTCAGTCACATATTCGTGCGAGTAGCCGAACCGGGTCCCATGCATATAGGGCAGTCCGCTAGGCAAAACACCCAACCTTGGCTTGTACTTTGTGAGATCACGACCAGTGAGCAGCCTCTAATAAGTGTTTCTTGGGTCCGCCTGGGAATGCGTTATGCTACTCCATGTCGCTTGATTCTTGTAACATAGTGTATAAAGGGATTGGGGGCCCATTATTCATCGTGCATTCGTTGATAGGTTACCCCATCCTTGTCAAGGTGGCCTTTTCTATCTTAACCCAGATTGTAGTCCAATGATTTTTATTTTTGGTTCATCCCAGAACTGACCCAGTAAAATCTACTTAGCCATGATATCCATGTTCGAGATGTCGAATTTTTGCCTGTTTTTGTTCTCGATTGGTCAACATGTTAGAATCTACACGATGAGCATCTTGGACTCTCACCCATTGGGAGTATGAGGTATGTATACACCTGTTTTACATCATAGTAGACGGTCACTATACACCCTCCATTAAGTAAGCTCGATGTGTTGAACCTCTCATTGTTAACACATCGATTTCAAAACAAAACGAGCAAAAAATCCCTGTCAAGACATATATACCATGGTCAAGAAGAAATTTACTAGTTTGTTCCTCCATTAACCACTTTTGCTAACCATCCCTAATAAGGACAACGGATTAATATATGCATTTCAATTTCATTGAATTTGGTAACCCAAGTGGCCAGACCTTGGTACCACTGATTATCCATTTTTGGAATCACGAGGTCCCAAGACCGAACACATGGCTTAATCAAATTCAATTAAATTGACTTGGATAATGTTTATCCAATCGCCTTAATGAGGGAGCTAACTTGTTTGGTTTAGTCATATTTGATTGTGCATGTGACTTCTTCCATTCCTTTAGATGTCTAGAACTTGATATTTCTCCATTGGATTTCAATGTATTTGGAAAAGAGAATCAAACTGCAACCATATCCTCCCTTTTAGGGTGAAAGGCCCCTACAACTAGGGAATTGTCTTTATCTCCCACCTTGAGATCCATCCATGTTATCTTTCTAAATGAATCAATGGAAGCCATGAATCTAGATCTTGATTGAACATCAAATTTTATAAAAAAGAAGGCAGCCAGATTTGGGAACACAATCAGTAACTCAGTCAATCTGATCCAATAGAGCATTCAGTTAGGCAGCGACAAGCACCTATACCTGAAAAAGTTTACAATATTCCCGTACAGTTAGTCCTTCAGCTTACTCAAATATCATATTCAGTTCATCTCATAATCAAGGAGAGTTTTAGCCCCTAGGCAAATCCAATCACTATTCTCAATTCATCTCAGAATTAAGGAGAGATTCAGCCCCTAGGAAAATCCAATCACTGTTCTCAATTCATCTCAGAATTAAGGAGAGATTTAGTTCCTAGGCAAATCAAATCACCATTCTCCATTCACCTCTGAATTAAGGAGAGTTTCAATCCCTTGGCAAATCCAATCACCGTTCTCGATTCACCTCTGACTTAAGGAGAGATTTAGCCCTTAGGTAAGTCCAATCACCCTTCTTGATTCACCTTTGAATTAAGGAAAGTTCGACCCCTAGGAAGGTCCAATCATCATTTTGGTTCATCCAGAATTAAGGAAAGATTCAGTCCCTAGGCAGATTCAATCACATCCAGTTCATCTCAGAATCAAAGAAATATTCAGTCCTAGATTCAACCACCATTTCTGGTTCATCTCAGAACTGAAGAAAGGTTCAGCCCCTAGGCAGGTCCAATCATCATTTTGGTCATCCAGAATTAAGGAAAGATTCAGCCCCTAGGTAGATTATGTCACACCCCAATTCTGATCCAACCAGAATGGTGTGAGTGAACCGTCATTGAACCAACGGTTCACACCAGGATCTCGAATAGGCCGTGTCCACTCATACAAACCATTACACATAACCACAATCATAATATAAATATACAGCGGAAGACTTTAAATAGAATGAACCGAGTATCTATTGATAATTTAAATAAATATCCAATTATCCAAATTCAAACATAAAATATAATATCTTTTACATCACTTTAATCCAACCAAAAATAATTGAAACAAATAAATAAAAATCCATCACAGGTACACGCAGAAAAGGCACTCGCATGAAGCATCATGCTCGTCCTCCCCTGCTTGTACATCCAGAGCAGCCACACCACCATACGCCGGAGCGTTCACATAATCGTCCACAGTATAACCTGCATCCATATCTAAAACAAGATGTGCACAAAGGGTGAGCTCACAACACAGCTCAGTAAGACAATCAGACAGTTTCACAATATTATGCATGAGTAACAATCATTTTATGCTGTGGTCTGCTTAAAAGTTTGCAATGTGCTATAGAAAGGTTTGGTGGCCCCCGCACCTCTATACACGAATGTGTGGCATCGCACAGTAGATCACACTACCACCAACCCACATGCACCCATCATGGGATAGAGATAGAGCTAAGGTATACCCACACCTCCCCTGATACTCTACCCATACCAGTACCTAAGCCCCTACTGGCCAGGGCTCGCAAACTGGGCTCGCAACTAACCAATCCTATATGTCAACAATGTATGCTCTATCCCAGCACAACTGTCTACGACATAGAGATAGAGCTAAGGCATTCCCCCACCTCCCCTGATACCCTATCCGCAACTAACACACTAGGATAGAAACAATACGTAGGTAGACCCTATCCCAACATAACTCCCTACGGCAGAGAGATAGAGCTAAAGCATCGTGGATAAGCCAGCGTCGACTCGGAATCCTCAGTACCACATAACAATGGCCGGGACAACATCAATATCGGAGACCACCGTACCACGACCTTCCCCTGATACCCTACCCGTACCAAGCATGTTAAGACAGAATACTACAAAAGGTGCTAGTGTGAAGAGCGATCCCAGGCCCATGCCCCACTCCACACACCAACGAAAACAATCACATGCCTAACAATCACATCCTATCAATGCATGAACAGTAATAATAACTGAAAGTCAAGGATGGCATGTGAATATGCACAAACATCATATCATAGATATACAATGATTAACAACGATTTACTGTCCATTAATTATTAGGTTTAGGTCAGATTCCCTTACCTGACGCTCGTTCGATAACTTGCTCCACGTCGCAAGGACCAAACGATATGTCACAAAGTCCTACAATATTATTAGGGTTTCATTAAAATAACATTCTTAGAGTCTCATGTTGATCGGAAACCAATAGGATTACAATATACCCTCACAGAGCTGACCGGTGGCATGTACCGGTCACAGCTCTGTGGGAAAGACTGGCGACCGGTATGGTCAGCCGGTCCCCACAGATAACCTCCCGAGTGGTAGCGGTCGCAACATACCGGTCGCACTATGTGCAACCGGTATAGTCGACCGGTATGTCTCCAGAAGACCATACATGGGTTTTTGGACTGCCGACGATCACCCTCCATGGATTTTCAGGGTTTCTCCTATCCATTCTAAGTCTAGGCTTTGAGTTAGAGTTATCCCCAACTCATTCAAGTCTCGTTTTGATGAATATCATCTCGAAACTCGAATCTAGGGTTTGACGGCAACTTAGGGTTTATTGGCCAATTTAGGGTTTTAGATCAATACCTACTTTGCATGGTATTGATCCATCCACACAACTAACACAGAATAAGAAGATGGATTCAAGCACTTACCGTTGACAGGCGTAGCGTGAGCTTCGTCAAACGGTAATGGCGGCACCTCCTTCTTCTTCCTAGCTCCTTCTCCTTTCCTAGCTCTTTCTCTTCTCTAGGGTTTGTGAGAGACAGTGGAAAGGATTTGAGGAGGCTTAAGGGTGTATTTATAGGCTAGAAATAGGGTTTAGTAACCCTACTAGGATTAGGAAACTTCTAGGATTCGAAATCAAGAAATCGGGACCCGCAGAGACCAATTTCCAGATTCCCGCACATAGCTGTGCAGGCCATACCGGTCGACCGGTACCATGACCGGTACCATCGACCGGTATACCTAAAATCAGGTATAATTGGTCGACTTTGGTCCGATTTTATAGCTGTTTGTTATCCACTTGCCCCGTCTGGCCTGGTGATGATCGGAAGACCTGTCATGACACAAAACCAAGGTTTAGACCGGGTTTTCAGAGTGCGGGTCTTACAACTCCACCACCCTTAAAAGAAATTTCGTCCCGAAATTTGCATGTAGGTTCTACAACTCCCCCACCCTTAAAAGAAATTTTGGCCTCGAAATTTGAACGTACCTTGATCGTCAAAAAGGTTAGGGTACTCCTTCCTCATCGCGCTCTCTTCTTCCCAAGTCACTTCATCCACATTTTGGCTTCTCCAATGCACTTTCACATAGTGGATATCCTTGGTTCGAAGTTGCTGAACTTTTCGGCTTGAGAGCATTACAGGCACCACTTCGAAAGTTAAGTCTTCAGTCAAGTCTGGAGGATCAGCGATCAAGATATGCGATGGATCTCTGACATACTTCTTCAGTAATGATACATGGAACACGTTATGAACGCTTGACATAGATGGTGGTAGAGCCAATTGATATGCTACATTACCACGTCGATTCAATATCTCATACGGTCCCATATACTTGGGGCATAGCTTCCCCTTCTTACCAAACCGTTTCAGACCTCGCACCGGTGATACCTTCAAGAACACTTTGTCACCCACTGCGAACTCCAGATCTCGACGTCGATTATCCGCATAGTGCTTCTATCGGACTTGAGCCGTCTTTACTCTCTCTTTGATCTGATCAATCACTCGGTAAGTTTCTTCAACAAACTCCGATCCCACAATTCTTCTTTCCCCCACTTCGTTCCATAACAGAGGTGTACGACACTTCTTTCCATAGAGAGCTTCATATGGGGCCATCTGAATTGTAGCCTGATAGCTGTCGTTGTAAGCAAACTCGATAAGTAATAGCTTCTCATCCCAAGCTCCTTTGAAATCCAATGCACAAGCTTGGAGCATATCCTCCAAAATTTGAATAGTTCGCTCTGACTGTCCGTCCGTCTGAGGATGGAAAGCTGTACTGAACTTCAACTTTGTTCCCATAGCTTTCTGTAATCCTTCCCAGAACTTCGATGTAAAACGGGGATTTCTGTCAGATACTATACTCTCTGGAACGTCATGAAGTCTGACTATATTATCAACATATAACTTGGCCAGTTTCTCCATGGTATACTAAGGTCTAACCACAATAAATCGAGCTGTCTTGGTGAATCGATATACTATAACCCAAACTGCGTCCACTGACCTTGGTGTCAAAGGTAGGCCAGTGACGAAATCCATGGTGATACAATCCCACTTCCACGCAGGTTCCGGTAATGGCTGTAGTAAACCCGTGGGTCTTTGCCTTTCCGCTTTAACTTGTTGACAATTCAGACATTGGAACACGAAACGAGCTATATCTGCTTTCATACCCCTCCACCAATATAGTCTTCTTAGATCATGGTACATCTTGGTACTTCCTGGATGTACCGAATATGGAGTGTAATGAGCTTCAGTCATAACTCGACCTCTGATATCGCAGTCTTCGCTCTCAGGTATACATAATCGTCCGCGATACTTGAATACCTTGTCTGATTCCAAGGTAAAGTCAGGATTGCACGTACCCGTCTCTAAGTCTTCCTGCACTGTCTTGAGATATGGATCCTGTAGGATTGCTACCTTGACTTCATCAATTAGACCCGGTGAGATCTTCAATGCGGCGAACATCATAGTGAACTTATGAATCAAGCCTTGCTCAATTGGATCTTTTGTAGTTTCGATAATATGTTCTTCATCAATTTCCATTGAACTCGAGGCTGCAGCACACAATGCAGCATTTGCACTTGGTCCTGCCTCAGGTTTCGATGCTCACTTTCTGCTTAAGGCGTCAGCCACCACATTTTCTTTACCTGGATGGTACTGGATATCGCAATCATAATCTTTTAACAATTCCAGCCATCTCCTCTGTCTCATATTCAGATCCTTCTGAGTGAAGAGATAAGTTAAGCTCTTGTGATCTGACTTGATCTGAAACTTCTCACCGTACAAGTAGTGTCTCCAGGTCTTGATTGCATGTATAACCACTGCTAGCTCCAAGTCATGCGTAGGATAGTTCTTCTCATGCTCTTTTAACTGTCTTGATGTGTAAGCAATCACTTGTTCTCCTTGCATCAATACACACCCAATACCCAACCCTGAAGCATCCGTATATAAAGTAAACGGTACACTTGGTTCTGGGATGGTCAAGATAGGTGCAGAGACTAGTCTTGACTTCAAAGTCTGAAAGCACTTCTCGCACTCATCTGTCCATATGAATTTCTCTCCTTTCTTGGTCAATCTGGTGAGTGGAACAGCGATCCTGGAGTAATCTTCCACGAATCTTCTATAATAACCAGCCAACCCAAGGAAACTACGAATCTCCACAACAGATTTTGGTGCTTCCCATCCTACTATAGCAGCTATCTTACTTGGATCAACCTTGATACCGGCTTCAGATACAACATGGCCCAAGAAAGCCACTTCCTTCAACCAAAACTCACACTTTTTGAACTTTGCATAAAGCTTCACATCCCTCAGCCATTGTAGGGCTGCCCTCAAATGCGCTGTATGAGTCTCCATGTCCTTAGAGTAAATCAATATGTCATCGATGAATACGATGACCGAAGTGTCCAACATATCATGGAACACTTGGTTCATCAATTCCATAAACGACGCTGGAGCATTGGTCAACCCAAAAGACATAACCAGAAACTCATAATGCCCATACCTCGTCCTGAAAGCAGTCTTCGGAATATCTCCAGCCTTGATCTTCAATTGGTGATACCCCGATCGGAGATCGATCTTCGATAAAACCTTTGCACCCTGCAGCTGATCGAACAGATCATCGATCCTAGGCAAAGGATACCGATTCTTGATCGTCAACTTGTTCAGCTCACGGTAGTCAATACATAGTCGTACACTTCCATCCTTATTCTTGACGAATAATACAGGTGCTCCCCAAGGCGATATACTAGGTCGTATGAAGCCCTTATCCAGTAATTCTTGTAATTGGGTCTTCAACTCCTTTAACTCGGTCGGGGCCATCCTGTATGGTGCTTTAGACACCGGCGCCGAACCTGGCATAAGGTCTATCACAAATTCTGTAGCCCTGTCTGGTGGTAAACCTGGGAGATCTTCTGGAAATACATCTGGAAACTCCCGAACCACATCTATATCTTCCATCTTGAGTGACTCTGCCGTGAGATCGACTACCAATATGAGATAACCCACTCCCCCTTTCTCCAAGCATCTCTTAGTTTTTAGGGTGGAGAGGATCAGCTTCCGCTTCCTAGATAGCTTAATCCCCGCGAAACTATATTCCCTTCCCTCTTTGTCAGTAAGCACAAGCTTCCTTTCACCACATAAAAGGACGGCCGAATGATGGCCTAGCCAATCCATCCCCAAAATGACATCAAAGTCTGCCATTTCAAGTATTACTAGGCTTGCTTCTAAGTCTCAGCCCTCAATACATACAGTACAGGGTCCATAATATTCGGTCAAAACCACTTCGACTCCTAGTGGAGAGCGAACTATCAAGCTTAGGTTCATATGCTTGATTGGTAACTCCATTCGCTTCCCAAAAGAAATAGAAACAAAGGAGTGCGTGGCCCTAGAGTCAAATAATACTCTGGCGGGTAAACCAGCTACATTTACAATCCCTGGAATGTATTGCCCCTTAGTTCTACATGCTCATGCAACTGAAAAAAAAAACAAACTAAATAGTAAGGGATAGAGTCGTACCAGTTACCACATTAGGTGATGCAGCTGCCTCTTCAGTGGTGACCGCATACACTTTTCCTTGCTGGGGAGCTTGCTTCTTAGGTAGAATGCAGTTCCTTGCAACATGTCCCAGCTGCTGACAGTTATAACATTTGATATTCGGGTTGTGTCCAGCGAACTGTGGCACAGGTGGTGCCGGGTTGTTTCTCGCAGGTGCTGTAGTGGTCTGTGCCCTGTATGGGCGAAATGGTCTAGTATTACCGCCACCCGAGCTCTCACTAGCAGATCTCTTCACGCCCCTATTCTGAGCGAAGAAGCTGTCCCTCTGACTGGACTCTATCACCCTCGCAACCTGCACCGCCTCGTTGTAGGTCTTCTTGTCCAGACCCAAAAGGTGCTCTCTGATGCTTCCACGTAGTCCAATGGTGAACCTACGTGTCTTGGTCTCCTCCTCTTGCATACTGGCCGGTGCGAAGAAAAATAGCTCTTCATACCTCTGCTGATAGGCATCTACGGTCGACTGAGACTGCTGTAGATTGAGAAACTCTCTCTCCATTTGATCTTTGAAGCTCTTTGGGAAATATTTGTCGAAGAAAGTTGCTTTAAACACTTCCCAATCAACCAGTGTATACTTGTTCTCCAGATATGCCCGAGTAGAATTCCACCAAGCATTGGCGTCTTCCTTCAACATATGAGTGGCAAACAGAACCTTCTCCTCCTCAGTGCAAGTCATCAGTCAGAAGTTCTTTTCCATTTCAGCAACCCACTGTGCTGGCCACAATGGTTTCCCTGTCCTGCCCGTGAACGATGAAGGATTCAACTTCAAGAATCTGTCCACTGACCTGCTCAGATCATGCTGTCCCTACGTGTCTGCTCCGTACCATGGTGGTGGATACGGATAAGCTCCTGGGTACGCAAAAGGCGACGGGAACCGATGCAGTGGTGGTACGTTCTGTGCTTGGCCCCTTGGCCTTGGGCTACTCTGCATCGGTTGGGTAGTATTAATTCCTCCTGACTCGGGCGTATTTCCAGCGGGAACAGAACCTGTTGGCCTGAGCATCTTCAGTACCTCGCTCAGAAATTCCTTCTGTTGAGCCTGCATCTGATAGACCAACTTTGTAACAATGGTCTCAGAATTCCTGTGAGGTGGGCCAGGTAAATTTGTCGGTACTTCCGGGACCTGTTCCTCCTCCACTTCAGGACTAGGTTCTCTAACCTGGTCTTGTTTAGCTTGTTCTTCTTCTAGGTGCATCCTGGCCTGATGACGCTTTCGCCCCCTTCGACCGTTTCCGCCTGCCATCTCAGACTATTTTTATTTGGATCTGAGAAGAAGACATAACACGTGAGAACATCAATAATAGTAGTGTTAGTCTTGAATAATGCAAGGGGAAATAGTCGAGAAGTAACATTTCAATTTACACAATTTTTGAAATTTTAAATTAAATTTTTCTGGCTCTTTGGTGCGTACCGGTCGCAACATACCGGTCGCACCCCTGTGGAAATATGCTGCGACCGGTATAGTCGACCGGTCAGAATAAAAATTCTGGCCGAGACATAGCGTTCGCATGTCTAGGAGATACCGGTCGACACTCTGTATACAGTGTTGCGACCGGTATAGTCGACCGGTCAGAATTAAAATTCTGACCGAGACATAGCGGTCGCAAACCTGGGGTGATACCGGTCGACCGGTATAGGCATAACCGTAGACCGGTATGCCCAAAACTGGCTTTAAATCACGAAAAAGTGAGAAAATTCTCACTTTTTCTTTCTTCCTTTTCTCCGGTGGCGATTCTTCTTTGTCCAACTGAGTTGCTACAGTCCGGCCGGTACTTTTAGAAGCCGATTTCTTCCATTCCAAGCGTGGAACATCGTCTCCAGGTAGGTCTCCTCCCTCTCTATCATATTTTTACAAGTTTCCCATATCGTCTATATGTAGAAATTTAGGTTTTTCTTTGTTCGAGATGTTTTAACCGTAGGAATTCTTTTTCTTCGGCTAGGAAAGGGTTTAGGGACCCCCAAGAGCAAAAGCCCTCAACTAATTTGGGGTTCCACCGAAAGGTTTTGATAAAAATCGAATTTTTACACTTTTTAACCTAGGTTTTCAACAAAAATTCGAAATTTCTTGATTTTTCTCAAATTCTCTAAATTTCTTATTGTAATTGCTTGCGATTTGTTTGTTGAAGAGTGTGGGGGTTACGTAAGTCCTCCTCCCCATGTTTTTGGGTGAGTTCGAGGCTTTTTCCCAAAATGCTGTCGTTATGCTGCCGAAATTTCAAAAAATTTATAACTTTTATCTTATTTTCTTTTGTTTTGCAGTTTAAAATGGCTCCTAGACGCGCTCTCGGGAAACGCTCACATGGCTCTAGTTCTCGGGTTCCCTCTCCGCCAGCTCCACAGCTAGATGAGCTATGGTTTCGCTCCTTGGAAGCTCAAGCTCGGTTTCCATCGTTTGATAATAAAAGTATTGAATCAGGGCGCCGGGTCAACGTGGAACAACTGAACCGGTTCAATGTGGAGACGGCTTTTGGCGCTCTAGGTTGGTTGCCGATTATTTCATACACGGAGACCACACACCCTAACTTGGTCAAGCACTTCTATGCAAACTTGGAACTCGAGGGGGATGTCGAAGATCCGAACCAGTGTAGGGATCTACGCATTACCAGCTACGTCCGGGGTGTACATATTTCCTTTAACACCCACCAGTTGGCTGATCTTCATGGGGTTCCCAATGATGGAGATTTGGTGTACTGCGCCCCCAAGGCGAAAGGTTATTTGACTGATGATTTGCGCCGAGAGATAGCGCATCATCTCGTAAACCCTAGAGCCCCTATGAAGGCGGCTAGCCTGAGGCCTATACCTCGGGTATATAGTCGCATTATTCAGCACGACATAGTACCACAGAGCGGCCACTACGGTGAGTTGTCCCAGCTCACCCAGTACGTCACTTATTGCGTCTGCACAGGGGAGCGGATCTCACTTCCTTACCTCATCATCCGGACTATGCATCGCGCGGCCGTGGCCGATCGGGCCAGCAACCTTCCATATGGCCGTCTCGTCACTTTCCTTCTTCGCCGTCTGGGTGTGAGCTTCAGAGGAGAGGTAGCCGCTGAGGACACCATGACCTCCGACATCGACTGGGATGCTATACGAGGGGATGCGAGATGGTCGATCTGCCGGTTAGTGACGATGAGTTGGAGGCTCACCCTCGTCCACTTGGGGAGGTAGCGGCAGCAAGAAGAGCAGCAGCCGCGGCCAATGCGGCCTATGCGGCAGAGATGGGTGATGACGATGATGACGACATGGCTGGGGAAGCACCAGTGCCTGCCCCACAGCCTGCACCTGCACCACCACCATCTGTCCCCACAGCTGGACCATCTCAGCCTCCTCCCAACTCAGTGATGGGTATGTTTATGGAGCTCAGGGACGCTCAGCGGGAGATGAGCCGTGACTTAGCACAGTTGACTCGCAGCCTCCGAGTCACACAGGATCAGGTGCACTGGCTCAGGGTCGCTTACGAGAGAGACTATGATATAGCGGACCCCATACCTCCTAGGCCCCCTACTCCATGATTTTCCCTTTTTACTTTCTCTTTCTTATGACTGTTGTATATATAACAGGGTAACTGTCCGGTTTGTGGACTGTACCCTGTAGCACTATTTATCAGATACTCATTTTCTTAGTTAATGAAAGTTTCATGGTTTCACCTAACTAGTGTATGTGCACATGTTAAGTTTCATAATTAGAATAGTACATTATTCTCTTTCTTAATCAGTCTCAGGTATCAAACAATGCTTAAGGTGCGTTTGTATTAAGATTTTTAAATTTCTCCTAACTCAGTTCATCGACCCAGTTAAGTGTAATATAGTTTGTAGACAGAGCCCGAGAGCTCGGATACCAAGTTGTCACACCCCAATTCTGATCCAACCAGAACGGTGTGAGTGAACCGTCATTGAACCAACGGTTCACACCAGGATCTCGAATAGGCCGTGTCCACTCATACAAACCATTACACATAACCACATTCAGAATATAAATATACAGCGGAAGACTTTAAATAGAATAAACTGAGTATCTATTGATAATTTAAATAAATATCCAATTATCCAAATTCAAACATAAAATATAATATCTTTTACATCACTTTAATCCAACCAAAAATAACTGAAACAAATAAATAAAAATCCATCACAGGTACACGCAGAAAGGGCACTCGCATGAAGCATCATGCTCGTCCTCCCCTGCTTGTACATCCAGAGCAGCCACACCACCGTACGTCGGAGCGTTCACATAATCGTCCACAGTATAACCTGCATCCATATCTAAAACAAGATGTGCACAAAGGGTGAGCTCACAACACAGCTCAGTAAGACAATCAGACAGTTTCATAATATTATGCATGAGTAACAATCATTTAATGCTGTGGTCTGGTTTAAAGTTTGCAATGTGCTATAGGAAGGTTTGGTGGCCCCTGCACCTCTATACACGAGTGTGTGGCATCGCACAGTAGATCACACTACCACCAACCCACATGCACCCATCATGGGATAGAGATAGAGCTAAGGTATACCCGTACCTCCCCTGATACTCTACCCATACCAGTACCTAAGCCCCTACTGGCCAGGGCTCGCAAACTGGGCTCGCAACTAACCAATCCTATATGTCAACAATGTATGCTCTATCCCAGCACAGCTGTCTACGGCATAGAGATAGAGCTAAGGCATTCCCCCACCTCCCCTGATACCCTATCCGCAACTAACACACTAGGATAGAAACAATACGCAGGTAGACCCTATCCCAACATAACTCCCTACGGCATAGAGATAAAGCTAAAGCATCGTGGACAAGCCAGCGTCGGCTCAGAATCCTCAGTACCACATAACAATGGCCGGGACAACATCAATATCAGAGACCACCGTACCACGACCTTCCCCTGATACCCCACCCGTACCAAGCATGTTAAGACAGAATACTACAAAATGTGCTAGTGTGAAGAGCGATCCCAGGCCCATGCCCCACTCCACACACCAATGAAAACAATCACATGCCTAACAATCACATCCTATCAATGCATGAACAGTAATAATAACTGAAAGTCAAGGATGGCATGTGAATATGCACAAACATCATATCATAGATATACAATGATTAACAACGATTTACTGTCCATTAATTATTAGGTTTAGGTCAGATTCCCTTACCTGACGCTCGTTCGATAACTTGCTCCACGTCGCAAGGTCCAAACGATATGTCACAAAGTCCTACAATATTATTAGGGTTTCATTAAAATAACATTCTTAGAGTCTCATGTTGATCGGAAACCAACAGGGTTACAATATACCCTCACAGAGCTGACCGGTGGCATGTACCGGTCGCAGCTCTGTGGGGAAAGATCGGGCGACCGGTATGGTCAGCCGGTCCCCACGATAACCTCCCGAGAGGTAGCGGTCGCAACATACCGGTCGCACTATGTGCAACCGGTATAGTCGACCGGTATGTCTCCGGAAGACCATACATGGGTTTTTCGACTGCCGACGATCACCCTCCATGGATTTTCAGGGTTTCTCCTATCCATTCTAAGTCTAGGCTTTGAGTTAGAGTTATCCCCAACTCATTCAAGTCTCGTTTCGATGAATATCATCTCAAAACTCGAATCTAGGGTTTGACGGAAACTTAGGGTTTATTGGCCAATTTAGGGTTTTAGATCAATACCTACTTTGCATGGTATTGATCCATCCACACAACTAACACAGAATAAGAAGATGGATTCAAGCACTTACCGTTGACAGGCGTAGCGTGAGCTTCGTCAAACGGTAATGGCGGCACTTCCTTCTTCTTCCCAGCTCCTTCTCCTTTCCAAGCTCTTTCTCTTCTCTAGGGTTTGTGAGAGACAATGGAAAGGATTTGAGGAGGCTTAAGGGTGTATTTATAGGCTAGAAATAGGGTTTAGTAACCCTACTAGGATTAGGAAACTTCTAGGATTCGAAATCAGGAAAGCGGGACCCGTAGAGACCAATTTTCAGATTCCCGCACATAGCTGTGTAGGACATACCGGTCGACCGGTACCAAGACCGGTACCATCGACCGGTATACCTAAAATCAGGTATAATTGGTCGACTTCGGTCCGATTTTGTACCTGTTTGTTATCCGCTTACCCCGTCTGGCCCGGTGATGATCGGAAGACCTGTCATGACACAAAACCAAGGTTTAGACCGGGTTTTCAGAGTGCGGGTCTTACAGATTCAATCACATTCAGTTCATCTCATAATCAAAGAAATATTTAGCCCCAGATTCAACCACCATTTCTGGTTCATCTCTAAACTGAAGAAGGGTTTAACCCCTAGGTAGGTCCAATCATCATTTTGGTTCATCCAGAATTAAGGAAAGATTCAGACCCTAGGTAGATTCAATCACATCCAGTTCGTCTCAGAATCAAAGAAATATTCAACCCCAGATTCAACCACCATTTCTGGTTCATCTCTGAACTGAAAAAGGGTTTAACCCCTAGGCAGGTTCAATCATCACTCCCAGATCATGTTAAAATGGAGAAGGCATTCGGCCCTAGGCTTTTTCACCCTTCACCCCCTGTTTAGGTTCTGATTCATGTCGAAACTAGGAAAAGTTCCATTCATCTGAATTCAATTAGCCACTAGGCTATCCAACTATCAACTTTGGTTAGGGTCTTGATTCTTGTCGGAACTAGGAAAAGTTCCATTCATCTGAATTCAATTAGCCACTAGGCTTATCCAACCATCAACTTTGGTTAGAGTTCTGATTCATGTTGGAACTAGGAAAAATTCCATTCATCTGAATTTAATCAGCTACTAGGCCTATCCAACCATCAACTTTGGTTAGGGTTCTGAATCAAATCGAAACTAGGAAAAGTTCAATTCATTTGAATTCAATTAGCCATTAGGCTTATCCAACCATCAACTTTGGTTAGGGTTCTGATTCATGTCCAAACTAGGAAAAGTTTCATTCATCTGAATTCAATTAGCCACTAGGCTTGTCCAACCATCAACTTTGGTTAGGGTTCTGATTCATGTTGGAACTAAGAAGAGTTTCATTGGCCAACCATAAAGTTTGGTTAGGGTTCTGATTCATGTTGGAACTAAGAAGAGTTCCATTAGCCAACCATCAACTTTGGTTCAGGTTCTAATTCATATTGGAATTAAGAAGAGTTCCATTCATCTGAATTTAACTAGCCACTAGGCTTATTCAACCATCAACTTTGGTTCAGGATCTGATTCATGTTGAAACTAAGAAGAGTTCCATTCATTTGAATTTAATTAGCCCCTAGGCTTGTCCAACCATCAACTCCAGTTCAGGTTTCGATTCATGTTGGAACTAAGAAATGTTCCATTCATATGAACTCAATGTGAGCATGAATTAGCCTCTAGGCCTATTCAACCATTACCTCTGGTCCACGTTCTACTTCATAAAGGAATCAAAGAGAGTTTCAATCATTTCAAACTTAATCAATCCATCATCTCTAGCAATTAGAGTCCAATCCATGATTGTCATCCTTGGCCTCTATCAATCGGAGCCCAACTCAAGCAATCCTTGACTCCAACAATTAGAGCCCAGTCCATGACTGTCAATCTTGATCTCTATCAATCAGAGACCAATTCAAAGTCAACCCTGTCTCTATCAATCGGAGACCAGTTCAAAGTTAACCTTGTCTCTATCAATCGGAGATTAATTCAAAATCAACCTTTGGCTCTATCAATTAGAGCCCGATCCATGTCCATCATAGCCCAGTGCTATAAGTTAGGATCGCTCGTCAGGAATGGTAAATGAAAAGCATTCCTCATTGCCTGTCAGTAAAAGATCAATTTCAGATTCTGGAGTAATCAAGAGACCATGAAACTTCAGCTATGATAGTGCTATCCCATCTTTGACATTTTTTCCCCATTGGCCAAGGAAATGCCAGAATCCAAAGAGTTGCCCTCATATTTCTCATTATTCAAAGAGAGGGAATGGAATTTTCCCGAGCAGTAGGGTAGACCAAATATGAGATTTGATATGCCCTAGGCTAGGATAGGAACCAGAATCATGGCTAGGGAATGGTCCAATGATGAAACCCTTAACCCCTAAATTGGGGCATGAACCGGATTGACCTTGGGCCTGAATTGGGTATGGTTCAATGAGGAAAGCCTTTGAGCCTTAAGTTGGGCATGAACCAAATTGACCTTGGACCCAAATTGAGTGCAGCCCTTGAGCCTTAAGTTGGGCATGAACCAAATTGACCTTGGACCCAAATTGGGTATGGTTCAATGAGGAAAGCCCTTGAGCCCTAAGTGGGGCATGAACCGGATTGACCTTGGGCCTGAATTGGGTATGGTTTAACGAGGAAAGCCCTTGAACCCTAAGTTGGGCATGAACCAAATTGACCTTGGACCCAAATTGAGTGCAGAAAGCCATTGAGCCCTAAGCTGGTCATGAACCAGATTGACTTGGATCCAAATTGAATGCGGTCTAATGAGGAGAGCCATTATGGCCTAAACTGGGGCATGGACCAAATTGACCTTAGACCCAAATTGAGAGTGGTCTAATGAAAAAATCCATTGAACCCCCAAGCCGAGGCATAAACTAGTCTAATCTTGGACTTAAAATGGTGTAGTGCAATGGCGACACCCCTTGATCCCCAAGTTGGGGCACAAGCTAGAATGATTTTGAACTCAACCAGAAGCAGTCCATTAATGAATCCATTGAACCCCAAACTGAGGCATAAACTAGAATAACCTTGAGCTTAAGAAGCAATAGTCCGATTATGAATGGATCCCAAACTGGATAAAAAAAAAAAAAAAAAAAAAAAAAAACAAGGTAAGAATTGTATGGACCCTGAAAGGTAGGCATCTTGCACCAATTGATAGAGGGGCATGATGAGTCCTGCTATTAGAGGTCTGAAGGAAGATTTATTCCCACAACGACTGAAGGTGGTCGTCGAAGGCGTTATGCCCAACTGGAGCTACTTGGACGAACTAGTTGTTTCAACTTTCTATTATCGGTATTCGATAGGCCATCCATGTCTGGGTCCAAGATTGATATGCTTGTTGACAAGTCCAGTCCAATCTATCCTGTAAGTAAAAGAAAATCATCCCATTTGGGATTTCAAACTCTGTGCTTTTCTTTTTTCATACATTTCCTCCCAGTTTCATACATCCTCCTATTCTACGTGTGCAGTCAATTCTGACTCTGAAGATGATTGAAACGATGAGCCGTCTCTTGAACTTCTATGCCACCTGGCCTCTTAAGAAAGAAAGGTCCAACCCGTTTGGGAAAGCTTTAAATGATCAATCGGGAGACACAAGAGTATTCTTAAGAAACATGTGTTGGAGAAGCTGCCATTTATTCTACCTGTGAAAAGATTCCAAGGAAAGCATTAGATAGTAACAGATCATATCAGCAGGTCAGCCAATCAATACAAATGAGTGGAGGAAAGATGTGCCACCAAAAGGATAGAAATTTCAAAGTTCTTACAAAGTACATCATCTGCAAGCAAGAGATACATGATGAATGATCAATCTCAAAATAAAAAAATGAGGTCATAAGAATACCAAAAAAAAAAAAAAAAAAAAAAGAAAATTCAAGCCTATGCTTTATCTACATCAATAATGGGAGGTAGTCTGTAAGACCCGTGTCAATTTAACCCGGTCTTACCATCTTGAACCAGGTTTACCCATCATGGTCGAGTCAAATGGACCAAGGGCATGAAGGAGATCGAGATCCCAGGTATGAAATCGACCCAAAAACACTTAATTCTAGGGGAGGGTCGCACACCCAGTGAAGCAGGGTCGGACCTCCCAATACAAAAAGTCAGACCCTCAGTTTTTAAGGGAGGGTCGGACAGCTTAAGACCCTAGGGTCGACGGGATCATCGACCCTCCCATCGACCCTCGGTTTCTGACGAAATTGAAATTAGGAAATTTCCTAATTTTCGGTTGGGATTCTTTCCAAATCTCAATGGGACTATTATAGGACATTCCTAGTCTATTTAAAGGACGTCCCTAAGACACTTTTACTCCTTTCACAACCCTAATTGAATTGAGAGAAAGAGAGAAGAAGGAGAAGAGGAAGAAAGGAGGCTAGGAGGAAGGCTTAGCAAAAAGGAGAAGAAATTGCAGAGAAAAGTAATCTTCTCAGGTATGGATACAAATTCCATGAGTTTCTACAGACCTTAGGTTAGATATGGTTGAGTGTAGGATTTCGGAGAAACTCAAACCATCCATCCATGGTTTTCATGGGAAACCATAGGAGGATGCACGAAAACTATTTAGATGGTTTATACATGGTTCTAGACCATTGAATGAGTGTTGGGTGAATGTAGGAAGCAAGTCATAGGACCCCAAACACGAAGAATGGATTAAAAGTGGAAATTGGACCAGAGTGCACCAAGGGTCGCACCGAGGGTCGATAGACCATCCGACCCAAGGTGTTTCTAACCATCGACCCTCAGCATTCGGGAAGTTCAGAATGGAGGGAGGGTCGATAGACCCATCGACCCTAGCATCGACCCTTAGTTGACAGAATGGTTTTTAAATTCTGAATTAATTCTAATTAAATTCTATCGACTTTGTTAGGTTGGCTAGCAATATAATAACATTATAAAGGTGATTCTAAAGCTTGGAAAAGTATCTATTAGCAAGCTAAGGTGAGGAACCTTAACCCCAAACTAAATTGGTTAATAATAAATTGTTTTCTTTTCTTGAGTCCTATGCCATGTTTGATTCTATGCGAATATGTTTGTAATGTGCATACAGCATGCCATCCAATATTTCTATTACTTGTTCATGCATATTTATTTTATTGTTTATAACATGATGATGATGATGATGATAGGAATAGGCATGTGATTGTATGTGTGTGGTTGGTGTGCTTGATGCGAGTGAGTATCAGGGGAGGTGTGATGAGAACGTCAATAAACGTTAACCTTTGGCGGGTCTCAGCACTTTAGCTCTATTTCTAACTCAAGTTTTGTGCATTGACATCGTCGTATCGCCATTACCTTAGCGGAACTATTATGTCGTAGGGTATCAGGGGAGGTGGTTTCGGTCCTTGTAGTCTCTGACTCTACCGGGGGGCCTTAGCTCTATCTCTATGGGCATTCTGAGGGATGCTGGGGTGAGGCCTTGGATACACTGTTTGGCATTAGGATTGGTTAGCAGCGAGCCCAGTTTGCAAGCCCTCGCTAATAGGGGCTTACGTGTTGGTATAGCATTATATAGCAATAAACGTTAACCTTTGTTGTATAATGTTATGGTAGGGTGGATGGGGACGACGATAAACGTTAACCTTCGGGCGGGCTTCTACACCCTGTGTATAGAGGCGGTATCAATAAACGTTAACCTTTGACCACCCAACCTTTCTATTGCACATTGCAAACTATAAAGCAAGACCAAAGATATAAATTGATTTTTTTGGCATGCATATGTAATGTTGCATTGTTTAGGCTACTCACTGAGCCGTGTTGTGTGCTCACCCCTCGATGTCGAATATTTTTAGTTGATGATGCAGGTTATATAGTTGAAGATTATATGAATGCGTCGGCGTACGGAAACGTTGCAGCTATGGACGTTGGAGCTGAAGATGATACACACGATCTCTCTTGCGAGTGCAACTCGTGTGTATTTGATTAGATATTTTTCGTAGGTTTCTTTATTGGATTTATAAGACATGTATTTGGTATTTAAATATTTATGTCTCAGTTAAGCACAGAATAATTTGCTATTATTTATGGGTATCATTTTAGTTCTCAGTTCATATTATTTATAAATTTTCCGCTATTGTGTATTACTCTGATTATGATTGTGGATGCGTGTTAAGTTTGGATAACGCGGGGGATAGCCTATTTGAGATCCTGGTTGAGCCGTTGTTTATTTAGCGGTTCATCACACCATTCTGAACAGTGTGGAATTGGGGTGTGACAACTTGGTATCAGAGCTTCTCAGGCCTTGCCCGTCGAACTAGCATACATTCAACACAATTGTGAACTGAGACAGGATAAATTAAAAGCTTTAATACAAACACACTGTAAGCACAAGTGATGATTGAAACCGAATTAAAAAGAGAATAATGCATCTATTAAAGGGAAAACCAGTTACAAGGAGTAAGAGAACTACAACGTATATACATCGCTAAAGTAGAGTACAGTCCACAACCCGGACAGTTACTCTGTAGTACAAGAAAGGTAAAGTACAATCAGGAAATTGGAGGCGAAGGAGGAGGCGGTGCCTCACGATCTCTGGCGTAGTCCTCGCATAGACCCTAGTCAACCGGGCCACCCGGGTCCGGGTTGTCCGGGAGACTAGCCGTGAGACCGGCTATCCTCCGATCGGCCGCACGCCGCACCTCTAGGAGCTCTCCCATCCGCGCGTCGATGCGTCTGCCGAGCAGCCAATAGCTCATCCATCCTCGGATCAGATCTGCGCCGAGCATCCCCGATCTCCTCGCAAAGATCTCCATCATGGCTGAAGGTGGAAGTGAAGAATCAGCCGAGTGAGAAGGACCAGCCTCAAGTGCGAAGCCGCCGCAGCCAGGTACCAACTCCATCCGCCCGTGTGGGTGATGGCGGGGGGTATCGCGTCAACATCCATATACATACGATCATCATCGCCGACCGGATCTCTCCGAGCCCTAGCAGCAGCCGCGAGATCGGGCCACCTCGACCCGAGTGTGAGGGTGCACCATCGCGTTCCTCTCCTCATCGCTAACCTCCGCATCTCGCATCCCCATCTTGCAGATAGCCTCCCAATCTAGAGGCGACGAGATGGTCTTCTCCTGGATCTTCTCATCAACCAGATCATCCCCAAACGGGTCAGTAGCACTATAATCATGCGTCCATAGGGTAGATTACCCCTATGACCGGACAATGTGGCACTGATCATCGTCCGCATGATGATGTAAGGAAGGCGCACCGGCCGCCGAGTGCATATGCCGTAGATCAAGAACCGAGTCAACCGAGACACCCTCTCATAGTGCCCACTCTGCGGAATCAGATTATGTTGGATAATCTTGCAGAAGACTCGTGGAGATGGACGCAAGTAGCAAGCTCTCATCTGCCATCTATCGGGACGGAGCAACTGATTGTCGATCTCTGCTTTCATCTACATCTCAACAAACTGTGGCTCTCCCGGCGCACAATACACCATAGGACCATCGAAGGGAATGCCCAACAGATCGGCCAGCTGCCAATAGTCAAAAGAAATGTGCACTCCCTTGACGTAGCTAGTGATGCGCAACTCCTGACCACGCTCGACATCATTGTAATCCCCCACCACCTGGAGATTGCAATAGAACTGGCGCACCAAGTCTGGACATGTGCACGCGTCGTATGTGAAGACAGGGAGCCACCCCATGTCGTCAAATGCTCTCTCTACGTTGAACAAGGCTAGATCAGCCAGGTTCACCATACGACCCCCTTCCACTTTCTTGCCTGTATAGTAGGCCTACTGTGCCTCGGCTTCATTTGAACGGAAACGGAGAGGATCACGCAATCTTGGCACTTTGGTACGGGCCATAGTACCTGCAGAAATAAGAAAGAGGAAATAAACCAGGAGTTAGTAGGATAAAATCCAAAATTGGGTTTAATAACGACGTAAGTTAACAATAGAGTCCCATTTCTCACCATCCAAGTGGACGTAAGGACTTACGTAGGTTAAAACATATCCTACAATCTACATGCAATAGAAAATTTTAACGGATAAGGTCCAATTTGGAGAAATGCAAGAAAAACCAAAAATGTCAACAAATTAGGGCAAAAAGAGAAAAATTTAAGTTTCTCGATGACCAACCAATGAAACTCAAAAATTTTTGAGGGCTTTCGTTCCTCAAGACCCCAATAACAAAAGCCCCCAATAAAAATAGAATTTTTACGGTTGGACAAAGTTTAAGTCGGAAAATACGAGTTAAATAAGCAAAAACCTCGAAATAAAAACCTAAAAACAGGGAAAGTTGGGAAATTTTACCTGTAGAGGTGATGTGGATGTCGAAACCCGGACTAAGAATGATCCACAATAGTGAAGTAGCACTGTAGTAACTCGGAGAGTAGAGACGAGTTGAAACGGAGGGGGAATAGTGAGAAATGACCCAGAATCGGATCTTAAAAATCTGATTTTTAGTCCGAGGGTCAGACAATTCGACTGACACCATCGACCCTCGGATCGACCCTCCAATCGACCCTCGACTCTCGGGAATCTGACAAAATTCAAGGGTCGGACTGAGGGTCGGACACCCATCGACTCTCAGCTCTCGGGAAGAACAGGTCATTCCCAGGGTCGGATACCAAGGGTCGGACACACCAGCGACCCTCACCATCGACCCTACATAGAAAAGACAGTAATTATTTCAGAATAAATTGAGGATTTTGAAATTTATATCGATTAGCGTGCCTACATGAAGTATAAATGATTTTTCACTGATTTTGATGACTTTCAGGCACCACCCATCTCAGAAAGGAAATATGTCTGGACGTAGAGTGACCCGACAGACCTGAAACACAGTCCCACCACCACCACCCGTGGAGGAGACACTAGTCAAGAGAATAACCAGGTACCGGAAAATCCAGAACCGGTGAACCCTACAAATTTACCACCACCACCACCAGAGCTAGCAACTGTGGTGATGAACCTAGCTCAGCAGCTACAGCAGATGCAACAGGCACAAGCTCAAATGCAGGTTGCAATGGGAGTTATGTTTCAAGCCACTCAGGCTGCAACCATGCACACTGGGCAAGCTAGTGCAGCACCAGTGGGTAACCACCCAGCTCAACAGACACCTCCACAACCGGCTGCACCAGTTCCTGAGCAAGTCCCAGAAGCAGCCCAAGGGAACTATCAATATCCACCCCCTATGTTTGGGGCATATCAAAATCAACTGGATCACTCCCGGCTAGTGGAGAGATTTTTGAAAATGAAACCAAGAGAATTCAACGGAAAGCCATCTAATCCACTGTGGCCAGCACACTGGATAGACGAGATGGAAAGGAACTTCCTTATGATGACTATTACTGAGGAAGAGAAAGTACTATGCGCCACCTTCATGCTCAAAGGCGACGCACACCATTGGTGGAAATCTACAAAGACGTACTTATTGACCAAGCACGCCCTACTGACATGGGCTATATATAAAGAAGCATTCTTCGAGAAGTATTTCCCAAGAAGCTTCAGAGATTCAATGGAGAAGGAATTTCTGAGTCTGTACCAGGGGCAGATGTCCGTAGACGCATATCAACAGCGCTACGAAGAACTGTTTTTCTTTGCACCGGCTAGCATGCAAGAAGAAGATACAAAAACCCGTAGATTCGTCGCGGGACTAAGAGGAAGCATAAGAGAAAATGTTCTGGGTTTAGAAAAGAAAATCTACAACGAAGCTGTCCAAATTGCTCGAATAATTGAATCGAGCCAGAAGGAGAGCTATTTCTCCCAGAGCAGAGGAATCAAGAGACTAGCCGGAAACTCCCATAACGGAGGCAACAATAGGACGTATAAACCTTTCCGTCCTCAAAATTTTGCAACTGCACCAAAGTCTACTGCAACAGCTCAACCACAGCCAAAGTCAAATTTTGAAGCCTCAAAGTGCTATAACTGCAACCAACCAGGGCATATGGCAAGAGAGTGCCCAAAATCCAAGAAGCAGTTACATCAAGGACGGGTATATGCTGTTACATCAGAGGATGCAGCCGCATCGCCCGATGTGGTCACAGATATGACCGAAACTTGTAAGGCTATAATTAGAATTGATTGAGCATATAGACTAAGTAAAAATGAATCACAGGTATCGTACCTATCAATGGCATACCTGCCAGAGTACTCTTTGATTCAGGAGCTACCCATTCATTTATATCTATGTCGTTTGGAAAGAAGACCAATCTGCCCATCAAAACATTAGACTACAAATTACTTGTATGGTCACCGATGGGATTAGAAGTGGAATTAGAGAAAGGTTATGGACCATGTCCAGTTCTCATTGGAGAGCAGACCTTGGATGCAACCTTAATACAACTTGAGATGGCAGACTTTGACGTCATCTTGGGTAATGGACTGGTTAGCTCGGCACTCTGCAAATTTATTATGCGCCGAGAAGAAGCTAACGTTTAAAGACAAAGAAGGAGCAGAATTCAGTTTCTCGGGAACCAAACTTCCCAGGAGACGCAAGCTCATACTCTCAGCATTGAAGGCTAAGAAGTGCCTTGAGAAAGGAGCGGTCGGATATCTAGTATCAGTGGTCGACCTAACCAAGGACGTGCCACAAATGGAAGATATTGATGTAGTGCGAGATTTTCCTGATGTATTTCCGGAGGAACTACCCGGATTACCACCCGATCGAGCCACGGAGTTTGTAATAGACCTGATACCTGGAGCCGCACCGGTATCAAAAGCACCTTATAGAATGGCTCCTACTGAACTGAAGGAATTAAAAGTGCAACTACAAGAACTACTGGATAAGGGTTATATTAGACCCAGTATATCTCCATGGGGAGCACCAGTGTTGTTCGTAAAGAAGAAAGATGGTAGCGTTCGGTTATGTATCGACTATAGAGAGTTGAATAAGCTGACAATCAAGAATCGATATCCACTACCCAGGATCGATGACTTGTTCGATCAGTTACAAGGAGCAAAGGTATTTTTAAAGATCGATCTTCGATCAGGCTATCATCAATTGAAGATTAAAGAAGGTGACATTCCGAAGACAGCTTTCCGGACAAGATACGGACATTATGAATTCTTAGTGATGTCCTTCGGACTAACTAATGCACCGGCAACGTTCATGGAACTTATGAACCGAGTTTTCCACGATATGTTGGACACGTCGGTGATAGTATTTATTGATGACATATTGGTATACTCCAAGGACAAGGAAACCCATGTCAAGAACCTAAACAGCCCTTTTCTAAGTGTGAGTTTTGGCTAAGCAAAGTCGCATTTTTAGGCAATGTAGTATCCGCGAAGGAATCAAAGTGGACCCCAAGAAGATCGAAGCTATTGTGAAGTGGGAAGCACCAAAGAACGTCTCAGAAATTAGAAGTTTTCTGGGTCTAGCTGGATATTATCGGAGATTCGTAGAAGACTATTCTCGGATTGCCGTACCTCTTACCAGTTTGACGAAGAAAGGAGAAAAGTTCGTATGGACGGATAAGTGTGAAAAGAGATTTCAAACACTGAAGACCAGATTGATATCCGCTCCAATTTTAACCATTACCGTTCCAGGACAGACATTTCCCTTATACACTGATGCATCGGGATTGGGATTAGGATGTGTGCTTATGCAAGGAGAACAAGTAATTGCATATGCATCGAGACAGTTGAAGGTACATGAGAAGAATTACCCCACTCATGATTTGGAGTTAGCGGCAGTAGTACATGCTATCAAGATATGGAGACACTACCTATACGGAGAGAAATTTCAGATTAAGTCGGACCATAAAAGCCTTACGTATCTATTTAATCAGAAGGAGTTAAATATGAGACAAAGAAGATGGCTGGAACTATTGAAAGACTATGATTGTGATATCCAGTATCATCCGGGAAAAGCGAACGTAGTAGCAGATGCATTGAGCAGAAAAGCAATGATAAAATCTCAAGGAGAAACCAGCACGACTGCAGCAATGTATACCAATGGAATGGTGTTTAATCACGGCAACGAGCAGTATGTGATAGATACACCGGATGGATCAACCAATCAAGGGTTCATTCATCGGTTTTCAAATATGTTCGCGGCATTGAAGATAATACCGGATATAGTGGATGAAGTGAAGACAACTATCAAAGCAGATCCTTATCTGAGAACGGTACAAGAAGATATTGAGAAAGGTAGGACTAACCCTGAGTTCACCTTGGATGACGAGAAGGTACTGAAATACAAAGGAAGAATATGTGTACCCGAAACAGAAAGTGTAGACATTAGACACCGACTCATGAAAGAAGCCCATACCACCATCTACTCGGTACATCCTGGAAGTACAAAAATGTACCATGATCTAAAGAAACTGTATTGGTGGAGGGGAATGAAGGCAGATGTAGCCAAGTTCGTGTCTCAATGCCTAAATTGTCAGAAGGTAAAGGCGGAACGACAAAGACCCGCAGGACTGTTACAACCATTACCGGAACCAGCATGGAAATGGGACTGCATCACTATGGACTTTGTCACAGGACTACCATTGACTCCTCGAGTAGTTGACGCAGTTTGGGTGATTGTAGACCGTCTGACTAAGACAGCTCGCTTCATACCGATACGACCCCAATATACACTCGAAAGGTTAGCAAAGCTGTATGTGGATAACATTGTTCGGTTACACGGTGTTCCAGAAAGCATTGTGTCCGATAGAGATCCACGATTTACTTCCAAATTTTGGGAAGGACTGCAAAAGGCTATGGGTACAACATTGAAGTTCAATTCCGCATTCCACCCACAGACTGACGGACAGTCGGAGCGTACAATCCAGATTTTAGAAGATATGCTACGAGCATGTGTGATTGATTTCAAGGGATCATGGGACGAAAAGTTACCACTGATCGAGTTCGCTTACAATAACAGCTATCAGGCTACTATACAGATGTCACCTTATGAAGCACTGTATGGTAGGAAGTGTCGAACTCCCTTGTTTTGGAATGAAGTTGGAGAACGTAGTATTGTTGGACCAGAATTTGTTGAAGAGACTTGTCGAGTAGTCGACATCATCAAGGAAAGAGTAAGAGTAGCTCAGAACCGTCAGAAGCAATACGCAGATACTCGACGAAGAGATCTAGAGTTCGTCGTAGGCGAAAAAGTATTTTTGAAAGTATCGCCTATGCGAGGATTGAAGAGGTTCGGACAGAAAGGAAAACTAAGTCCAAGATATGTCGGACCATATGAGATTCTGGCTAAACGTGGGAAAGTAGCTTATCAGTTAGCACTACCACCATCTATGTCAAGTGTGCATGAAGTATTTCACATATCCTTATTGAAGAAGTACGTCAAAGACCCAACACATGTGTTGACAGTAGATTTGCCGGAATTAACTGACGATTTGACCTTTGAAATAATACCAATGGAAATCACTAGTCGAAAGGTTCAACCTCTACGCAACAGAGATATCTACTATGTTAAGGTCACATGGAAAAGTAGAGACATGGAAGAGATTATATGGGAAGAAGAAAATGCTATGAGGAATCAATACCCTGACTTGTTTGATTCAGAAGGTACGTACAATTTCGAGGATGAAATTTTTAAAAGTTGGGGGGAGTTGTAAGACCCGTGTCAATTTAACCCGGTCTTACCATCTTGAGCCAGGTTTACCCATCATGGTCAAGTCAAATGGACCAAGGGGATGAAGGAGATCGAGATCCCAGGTATGAAATCGACCCAAAAACACTTAATTCTAGGGGAGGGTCGCACACCCAGTGAAGCAGGGTCGGACCTCCCAATACAGAAAGTCAGACCCTCAGTTTTTAAGGGAGGGTCGGACAGCTTAAGACCCTAGGGTCGACGGGATCATCGACCCTCCCATCGACCCTCGGTTTCTGACGAAACTGAAATTAGGAAATTTCCTAATTTTCGGTTGGGATTCTTTCCAAATCTCAATGGGACTATTATAGGACATTCCTAGTCTATTTAAAGGATGACCCTAAGCCACTTTCACTCCTTTCACAACCATAATTGAATTGAGAGAAAGAGAGAAGAAGGAGAAGAGGAAGAAAGGAGGCTAGGAGGAAGGCTTAGCAAAAAGGAGAAGAAATTGCAGAGAAAAGTAATCTTCTCAGGTATGGATACAAATTCCATGAGTTTCTACAGACCTTAGGTTAGATATGGTTGAGTGTAGGATTTCGGAGAAACTCAAACCACCCATCCATGGTTAGGTTTTCATGGGAAACCATAGGAGGATGCACAAAAACTATTTAGATGGTTTATACATGGTTCTAGACCATGGAATGAGTGTTGGGTGAATGTAGGAAGCAAGTCATAGGACCCCAAATACGAAGAATGGATTAAAAGTGGAAATTGGACCAGAGTGCACCAAGGGTCGCACCGAGGGTCGATAGACCATCCGACCTTAGGTGTTTCTGACCATCGACCCTCAGCATTCGGGAAGTTCAGAATGGAGGGAGGGTCGATAGACCCATCGACCCTAGCATCGACCCTCAGTTGACAGAATGGTTTTTAAATTTTGAATTAATTCTAATTAAATTCTATCGACTTTGTTAGGTTGGCTAGCAATATAATAACATTATAAAGGTGATTCTAAAGCTTGGAAAAGTATCTATTAGCAAGCTAAGGTGAGGAACCTTAACCCCAAACTAAATTGGTTAATAATAAATTGTTTTCTTTTCTTGAGTCCTATGCCATGTTTGATTCTATGCGAATATGTTTGTAATGTGCATACAGCATGCCATCCAATATTTCTATTACTTGTTCATGCATATTTATTTTATTGTTTATAACATGATGATGATGATGATGATAGGAATAGGCATGTGATTGTATGTGTGTGGTTGGTGTGCTTGATGCGAGTGAGTATCAGGGGAGGTGTGATGAGAACGTCAATAAACGTTAACCTTTGGCGGGTCTCAGCACTTTAGCTCTATCTCTAACTCAAGTCTTGTGCATTGACATCGTCGTATCGCCATTACCTTAGCGGAACTATTATGTCGTAGGGTATCGGGGAGGTGGTTTCGGTCCTTGTAGTCTCGACTCTACCGGGGGCCTTAGCTCTATCTCTATGGGCATTCCGAGGGATGCTGGGGGTGAGGCCTTGGATACACTTTGTGGCATTAGGATTGGTTAGCAGCGAGCCTAGTTTGCAAACCCTCGCTAACAGGGGCTTACGTGTTGGTATAGCATTATATAGCAATAAACGTTAACCTTTGTTGTATAATGTTATAGTAGGGTGGATGGGGACGACTGTAAGACCCGTGTGAATCTAACCCGGTCTTACCACCTTGAACAAGGTTTACCCATCATGGTCGAGTCAAATGGACCAAGGGCATGAAGGAGATCGAGATCCCAGGTATGAAATCGACCCAAAAACACTTAATTCTAGGGGAGGGTCGCACACCCGGCTAAGCGGGGTCGGACCTCCCAAACCGGAAAGATCGACCCTCGCTTTTGAGGGGGGGTCGGATAGCTTTAGACCCTAGGGTCGACGGGATCATCGACCCCCTCGGCCGACGAAAACTGAAATTAGGAAATTTCCTAATTTTCGGTTGGGATTCTTTCCAAATCTCAATGGGATTATTATAGGACATTCCTAGTCTATTTAAAGGACGTCCCTAAGCCACATTCACTCCTTTCACAACCCTAATTGAATTGAGAGAAAGAGAGAAGAAGGAAAAGAGGAAGAAAGGAGGCTAGGAAGAAGGCTTAGCAAAAAGGAGAAGAAATTGCAGAGGAAAGTAATCTTCTCAGGTATGGATACTAATTCCATGAGTTTCTACAGACCTTAGGTTAGATATGATTGAGTGTAGGATTTCGGAGAAACTCAAACCATCCATCCATGGTTAGGTTTTCATGGAAAACCATGGGAGGATGCACGAAAGCTATCTAGATGAATCATACATGGTTCTAGACCATGGAATGAATGTTGAGTGAGTGTAGGAAGCAAGCCATAGGACCCCAAACACGAAGAATGGATTAAAAGTGGAAATTGGACCAGAGTGCACCGAGGGTCGCACCGAGGGTCGATAGACCATCCGACCCTAGGTGTTTCTGACCATCGACCCTCAGCATTCGGGAAATTCAGAATGCTGGGAGGGTCAATAGACCCATCGACCCTAGCATCGACCCTCAGTTGACAGAATGGTTTTTAAATTCTGAATTAATTCTAATTAAATTCTATCGACTTTGTTAGGTTTGCTAGCAATATAATACCGTTATAACAGTGAATCGAAAGTTTGGAAAATATCTATTAGCAAGCTAAGGTGAGGAACCTTAACCCCAAACTAAATTGGTTAATAATAAACTGTTTTTCTTTTTATGAGTCCTGTGCCATGTTTAATTCTATGCGAATATGATTGTAATGTGCATACAGCATGCCATCCAATATTTCTATTACTTGTTCATGCATATTTATTTTACTGTTTATAACATGATGATGATGATGATGATAGGAATAGGCATGTGCTTGTATGTGTGTGGTTGGTGTGCTTGATGCGAGAGAGTATCAGGGGAGGTGTGATGAGAACGTCAATAAACGTTAACCTTTGGCGGGTCTCGAGACTTTAGCTCTATCTCTAACTCAAGTCTTGTGCATTGACATCGTCGTATCGCCATTACCTTAGCGGAACTATTATGTCGTAGAGTATCGGGGAGGTGGTCTCGGTCCTTGTAGTCTCGACTCTACCGGGGGCCTTAGCTCTATCTCTATGGATGTTCGAGGGATGCTCGGGGTGAGGCCTTGGATACACTTGTTTGGCATTAGGATTGGTTAGCAGCGAGCCCAGTTTGCAAGCCCTCGCTAACAGGGGCTTACGTGTTGGTATAGCATTATATAGCAATAAACGTTAACCTTTGTTGTATAATGTTATGGTAGGGTGGATGGGGACGACGATAAACGTTAACCTTCGGGCGGGCTTCCACACCCTGTGTATAGAGGCGGTATCAATAAACGTTAACCTTTGATCACCCAACCTTTCTATTGCACATTGCAAACTATAAACCAAGACCAAAGATATGAATTGACTTTTTGCATGCATATGTAATGTTGCATTGTTTTGGCTACTCACTGAGCCGTGTTGTGTGCTCACCCCTCGACGTCGAATATTTTTAGTTGATGATGCAGGTTATACAGTTGAAGATTATATGAATGCGTCGGCGTACGAAAACGTTGCAGCTATGGACGTTGGAGCTGAAGATGATACACACGATCTCTCTTGCGAGTGCAACTTGTGTGTATTTGATTAGATATTTTTCGTAGGTTTCTTTATTGGATTTATAAGACATGTATTTGGTATTTAAATATTTATGTCTCAGTTAAACACAGAATAATTTGCTATTATTTATGGGTATCATTTTAGTTCTCAGTTCATATTATTTATAAATTTTCCGCTATTGTGTATTACTCTGATTATGATTGTGGATGCGTGTTAAGTTTGGATAACGCGGGGATAGCCTATTTGAGATCCTGGTTGAGCCGTTGTTCATTTAGCGATTCATCACACCATTCTGAACAGTGTGGAATTGGGGTGTGACAACTTGGTATCAGAGCGTCTCAGGCTTTGCCCGCTAAACTGACACACATCCCAGACCATTGTGAACTGAGATAGGATAAATTAAAAGCTTTAATACAAACACACTGTAAGCACAAGTGATGATTGACTCCCAAATTAAAAAGAGAATAATGCATCTATTAAAGGGGAAACCAGTTACATACAAGGAGTGAGAGAAACAAAACGTATATACATCACTAAAGCAGAGTACCGTCCACAACCCGGACAGTTACTCTGTAGTACAAGAAAAGTAAAGTACAATCGAAGGGGGCGGGGAGGCGGTGCCTCACGATCTCTCGTCGTAGTCCCCGCATAGACTCTAGTCAACCGGGCTATCCGAGTCCGGGTCGTCCGGAGACTAGCTGTGAGATCGGCTACTCTCCCGTCGGGCCGCACGCTGGATCTCCATGAGCTCACCTATCCGCGCCGAGGTGTGTGTGAGCAGCCAACAGCTCATCCGCTCTCATGCGCCGAGCATCTAGCAAATCCTCCATCCTCGAGGTCCGATCTGCGCTGAGTCTCTCCGATCTCGCGAAGCATCTCCATCATATCGGAAGGTGGGCGTGAAGGACCAGCATCATGAGAAGGACCGGCCTCGGGTTCCGGCCGCCGCAGCCAAGGTACCAACTCCATCCGCCCGTGTGGGTGATGGCGGGGGTATCACATCGACATCCATATACATACGACCATCATCGCCGACCGGATCTCCCCCGAGCCCTAGCAGCAGCCGCAACATCGGGCCACCTCGATCCCGAGTGTGAGGGCGCACCATCGCGTTCCTCTCCTCATCGCTAACCTCCGCATCTTGCAGCCCCATCTTGCGATAGCCTCCCAATCTAGAGGCGACGAGAAGGTCTTCTCCCGGATCTTCTCATCAACCGGATCCACCCCCAAACGGGTCGGTAGCACTGTAATCATGCGGTCCATAGGGTAGATTACCCCCTATGACCGGACAATGTGGCACCGATCATCGTCCGCATAATGATGTAAGGAAGGCGGACCGGTTGTCGAAAGTGCATATGCTGTAGATCAAGAACTGGGTCAGCTGAGACACCCTCTCATAGTGCCCACTCGCGGAATCAGATTATGCTGGATAATCTTCCGTAAGACTCGTGGAGATGGACGCAAGAAGCAAGCTCTCATCTCGCCATCTATCGGGACGAGAGCAACCGATTGTCGATCTCGCTCTCATCTCCATCTCAACAAACCGTGGCTCTCCCGGCGCACAAGACACCATAGGGCCATCGAAGGGAATGCCCAACAGATCGGCCAGCCGCCGATAGTCAAAAGAAATGTGCACCCCCTTGACGTAGCTAGTGATGCGCAACTCCCCGACCACGCCGACATCATTGTAATCCCCCCACCACCGGAGATTACAATAGAATTGGCGCACCAAGTCCGGACATGTGCACGCGTCATATGTGATGACAGGGACCCACCCCATGTCGCCAAAAGCTCTCTCGACGTTGAACAAGGCTAGATCAGCCATGTTCACCATACGACCCCCCTTCCACTTTCTTGCCTGTATAGTAGGCATACTGTGCCTCGGCCTCATTTGAACGGAAACGGAGAGGATCACGCAATCTTGGCACTTTAGTACGGGCCATAGTACCTGCAAAAATAAGAAAGAGAAAATAAACCAGGAGTTAGTAGGATAAAATCCGAAATTGGATTTAATAACTACGTAAGTTAACAATAAAGTCCCATTTTTCACCATACAAGTGGGCGTAAGAACTTACGTAAGTTAAAACATATCCTACAATCTACAAGGTCGACAAATTAGGGCAAAAAGAGAAAAATTTAAGTTTCTCGATGACCAACCGATGAAACTCAAAAAAAATTTGAGGGCTTTCGTTCCTCAAGACCCCAATAACAAAAGCCCCCAATAAAAATCGAAATTTTACGGTTGGAAAAAGTTTAATTTGAAAAATACAAGTTAAAGGAGCAAAAACCTAGAAATAAAAAACCTAAAAACAGGTAAAGTTGGGAAAGTATACCTGTAGGGGTGATGTGGATGTCGAAATTCGGACTAGGAACGATCCACAATAGCGAAGTAGCACTGTAGCAACTCGGAGAGTAGAGACGAGTCGAAACGGAGGGGGAATAGTGAGAAATGACCCAAAATCGGATCTTAAAAATCTGATTTTTAGTCCGAGGGTCGGACAATTCGACTGACACCATCGACCCTCGGATCGACCCTCCAATCGACCCTCGACTCCGGGAATCGACGAAAATTCAAGGGTCGGACCGAGGGTCGGACACCCATCGACCCTCACATCGACCCTCGGCTCTGGGAAGAACAAAGTCATTCCCGTGGTCGGATACCAAGGGTCGGACATACCATCGACCCTCACTATCGACCCTACATAGAAAAGACAGTATTTTTTTCAGAATGAATTGAGGATTCAAATTTTATATCGGTTAGCGTGCCTACATGAAGTATAAATGATTTCTCACTGATTTTGATTATTTTCAGGCACCACCCATCTCAGAAAGAAAATATGTCTGGACGTAGAGTGACCCGACAGACCCGGAACACGGTCCCCACCACCACCACCCGTGGATGAGACTAGTCAAGAGAACAATTATGCACGGGGTAATCCCGAGCCGGCAAACCCTACGAATTTGCCACCACCACCACCACCGAGCTAACAACGGTGGTGATGAATCCGGCTCAACAGCTACAACAAATGCAACATGCACAAGCTCAAATGCAGGTTGCGATGGGAGTTATGTTTCAAGCCACTCAGTGCGCAGCCATGCACACCTGGGCAAGCTAGTGCAGCACCGGTGGGTAACCACCCAGCCCCTCGACACACCTCAACAACCGGCTGCACCAATTCCCGTGCAAGTCCCGAAGCAGCCCAAGGGAACTATCGTTATCCACCCCCTATGTTTGGGGCATATCAAAATCAACCGGATCATTCCCGACTAGTAGAGAGATTTTTGAAAATGAAACCGAGAGAGTTCAACGGTAAACCGTCTGATCCACTGTGGCCAGCACACTGGGTAGACGAGATGGAAAGGAACTTCCTCATGATGACTATCACCGAGGAAGAAAAAGTACTATGCGCCACCTTCATGCTCAAAGGCGACGCACACCATTGGTGGAAATCTACAAAGACATACTTATTGACCAAGCACGCCCTATTGACATGGGCTATATATAAAGAAGCATTCTTCGAGAAGTATTTCCCAAGAAGCTTCGTAGATTCAATGGAAAAGGAATTTCCGAGTCCGTACCAAGGGCGGATGTCCGTAGACTCATATCAACAACGTTACGAAGAACTATTTTTCTTCGCACCGGCTAGCATGCAAGAAGAAGATACAAAAACCCGTAGATTCGTCGCGGGACCGAGAGGAAGTATCGGGGAACATGTTCCGGGGATTAGAGAAGAACATATACAACGAAGCTGTTCGGATTGCTCAAGTGATTGAATCGAGCCGAAGGAGAGCTATTTCTCCCAGAGCAGAGGGAATTAAGAGACCAGCCGGAAACTCCTATAACGGAGGCAACAACAGGACGTATAAGCCTTTCCGTCCTCGGAATTTTAATGCTGCAACCAAGACTATCCCCGCAGCTCAACCTCAGCCAAAAGCCAAATTCTAAAGCCCCGGTGCTATAATCGCAACCAACCGGGGCATATGGCAAGAGAGTGCCCAAAACCCAAAAAGTTGTTACATCAAGGACGGGTATATGCTGTTACATCGGAGGATGCAGCCGCATCGCCCGATGTGGTCACAGTGATGACCGAAACTTTAAGATTATAATTACACCGATTGAGTATGTAGACTAAGTAAAAACGGATCACGTGATCGTACCTATCAATGGCGTACCCGCCAAAGTACTCTTTGATTCAGGAGCTACTCATTCATTTATATCTGTGTCGTTTGGAAAGAAGACCAATCTGCCCATCAAAACCTTAGACTACAAATTACTCGTACGGTCACCGATGGGATTAGAAGTGGAATTAGAGAAAGGTTATGGACCATGTCCAGTTCTCATTGGAGAGAAAACCTTGGATGCAACTTTAATACAACTTGAGATGGCAGACTTCGATGTCATCTTAGGAATGGACTGGTTAGCTCGGCATTCCGCAAATCCGTTATGCGCCGAGAAGAAGCTAACGTTCAAAGATAAAGAAGGAGCAGAATTCGGTTTCTGGGGAACCAAACTTCCCGGAGACGCAAGCTCATACTTTCCGCATTAAAGGCTAAGAAGTGCCTTGAGAAAGGAGCGGTCGGATATCTAGTATCGGTGGTCGACCTAACCAAGGACGTGCCACAAATGGAAGATATTGATGTAGTGCGGGACTTTCCCGATGTATTTCCGGGAGGAACTACCCGGATTACCACCCGACCGAGCCACGGAGTTTGTAATAGATCTTATACCCGGGAGCCGCACCGGTATCAAAAGCACCGTATCGAATGGCTCCTACCGAACCGGAAGGAATTAAAAGTGCAATTACAAGAACTGCTGGATAAGGGTTATATTAGACCCAAGATATCTCCATGGGGAGCACCGGTGTTGTTCGTAAAGAAGAAAGATGGTAGCGTTCGGTTATGTATCGACTATAGAGAGTTGAATAAGCTGACAATCAAAAATCGATATCCACTACCCGGGATCGATGACTTGTTCGATCGGTTACAAGGAGCGAAGGTATTTTCAAAGATCGATCTTCGATCGGGCTATCATCAATTGAAAATTAAGGAAGGTGACATTCGAAGACAGCTTTCAGGACAAGATACGGACATTATGAATTCTTAGTGATGTCTTTCGGACTAACTAATGCACCGGCAACGTTCATGGAACTTATGAACCGAGTTTTCAACGATATGTTGGACACGTCGGTGATAGTATTTATTGATGACATGTTGGTATACTCCAAGGACAAGGAAACCCATGTCAAGAACCTAAACGCAGCCCTACAGCGTTTGAGGAAAGAGAAGTTATACGCCAAATTTTCTAAGTGTGAGTTTTGGCTAAGAGAAGTCGCATTTTTAGGCCATGTAGTATCCGCGGAAGGAATCAAAGTGGACCCCAGTAAGATCGAAGCTATTGTGAAGTGGGAAGCACCAAAGAGCGTCTCGAAAATTAGAAGTTTTCTCGGGTCTAGCTGGATATTATCGAAGATTCGTAGAAGACTATTCTCGGATTGTCGTACCTCTCACCAGTTTGACCAAGAAAGGAGAAAAATTTGTATGGACGGATAAGTGTGAAAAGAGTTTTCAAACACTGAAGACCAGATTGATATCCGCCCCAATTTTGACCATTCCCGTTCCAGGACAGACATTTACTTTATACACTGATGCATCGGGATTGGGATTAGGATGTGTGCTTATGCAAGGAGAACAAGTAGTTGCGTATGCATCGAGATAGTTGAAGGTACATGAGAAGAACTACCCCACTCACGATTTGGAATTAGCGGCGTAGTACATGCTTTGTCAAGATATGGAGACACTACCTATACGGAGAGAAGTTTCGGATTAAGTCGGACCATAAAAGTCTTACTTATCTATTTAATCGAAGGAGTTAAATATGAGACAAAGAAGATAGCTGAAATTATTGAAAGACTATGATTGTGATATCCGGGTATCATCCGGGAAAAGCGAACGTGGTAGCGGATGCATTGAGCGAAAAGGCAATGATAAAATCTCAAGGAGAAACCAGCACGATCGCAGCAATGTATGACCAATGGAATGGTGTTTAATCACGGCAACGAGCAGTATGTGATAGATACACCGGATGGATCAACCAACCAAGGGTTCATTCATCGGTTTTTAAACATGTTCGCGGCATTGAAGATTATACCGGATATAGTGGACGAAGTGAAGACAGCTATCAAAGCAGATCCTTATCTGAGAACAGTACAAGAAGATATTGAGAAAGGTAGGACTAACCCCTGAGTTCACCTTGGATGACGAGAAGGTACTGAAATACAAAGGAAGAATATGTGTACCCGAAACAGAAAGTGTAGACATTAGACACCGACTCATGAAAGAAGCCCATACCACCATCTACTCGGTACATCCTGGAAGTACAAAAATGTATCATGATCTAAAGAAACTGTATTGGTGGAGGGGAATGAAGGCAGATGTAGCCAAGTTCGTGTCTCAATGCCTAAATTGTCAAGGTAAAGGTGGAACGACAAAGACCCGCAGGACCGTTACAACCATTACCGGAACCAGCTTCGAAATGGGACTGCATCACTATGGACTTCGTCACAGGACTACCATTGACTCCTCGAGTAGTTGACGCAGTTTGGGTGATTGTAGACCGCCTGACTAAGACAGCTCGCTTCATACCGATACGACCCCGATACACCCGGAAAGGTTAGCAAAGCTGTATGTGGATAATATTGTTCGGCTACATGGTGTTCCGAAAGCATTGTGTCCGATAGAGACCCACGATTTACTTCCTTTTGGGAATGACCGCAAAGGCTATGGGTACAACATTGAAGTTCGATCGCATTCCACCCACGGACCGACGGATAGTCGGAGCCGCACAATTCAGATCTTAGAAGATATGCTCGGCATGTGTGATTGATTTCAAGGGATCATGGGACGAGTTACCATTGATCGAGTTTACTTACAATAACAGCTTATCGGGGCTACTATACGGATGTCACCTTATGAAGCACTGTATGGTAGGAAGTGTCGAACTCCCTTGTTTTGGAATGAAGTTGGAGAACGTAGTATCGTTGGACCAAAATTTGTTGAAGAGACTTGTCGAGTGGTCGACATCATCAAGGAAAGAGTAAGAGTAGCTCAGAACCGTCAGAAGCAATACGCAGATACTCGACGAAGAGATCTAGAGTTCACCGTAGGCGAAAAAGTATTCTTGAAAGTATCGCCTATGCGAGGATTGAAGAGGTTCGGACAGAAAGGAAAACTAAGTCCAAGATATGTCGGACCATATGAGATTCTTGCTAAGCGTGGAAAAGTAGCTTATCAGTTAGCATTACCACCATCTATGTCAAGTGTGCATGACGTATTTCACATATCCTTATTGAAGAAGTATGTCAAAGACCCAACACATGTGTTGACAAGATTTGCCGGAACTGACCGATGATTTGACATTTCAAGTAATACCAACGGAAATCACTAGTCGAAAAGTTCAACGCTCTACGCAAATGAGATATCTACTATGTTAAGGTCACATGGAAAAGTTGAGACATGGAAGAGATTACATGGGAAGAAGAAAATGCTATGAGGAAGCAATACCCTGACTTGTTTGATTCAGAAGGTATGTACAATTTCGAGGACGAAATTTTTATAAGTTGGGGGGAGTTGTAAGACCCGTGTTAATCTAACCCGGTCTTACCACCTTGAACCAGGTTTACCCATCATGGTCGAGTCAAATGGACCAAGGGCATGAAGGAGATCGAGATCCCAGGTATGAAATCGACCCAAAAACACTTAATTCTAGGGGAGGGTCGCACACCCAGCTAAGCAAGGTCGGACCTCCCAAACCAGAAAGATCGACCCTCAATTTTTGAGGAAGGGTCGGACAGCTTAAGACCCTAGGGTCGACGGGATCATCGACCCTCGGTTTCTGACGAAAACTGAAATTAGGAAATTTCCTAATTTTCGGTTGGGATTCTTTCCAAATCTCAATGGGATTATTATAGGACATTCCTAGTCTATTTAAAGGACGTCCCTAAGCCACATTCACTCCTTTCACAACCCTAATTGAATTGAGAGAAAGAGAGAAGAAGGAAAAGAGGAAGAAAGGAGGCTAGGAAGAAGGCTTAGCAAAAAGGAGAAGAAATTGTAGAGGAAAGTAATTTTCTCAGGTATGGATAATAATTCCATGAGTTTCTACAGACCTTAGGTTAGATATGATTGAGTGTAGGATTTCGGAGAAACTCAAACCATCCATCCATGGTTAGGTTTTCATGGAAAACCATGGGAGGATGCACGAAAGCTATCTAGATGAATCATACATGGTTCTAGACCATGGAATGAATGTTGAGTGAGTGTAGGAAGCAAGCCATAGGACCCCAAACACGAAGAATGGATTAAAAGTGGAAATTGGACCAGAGTGCACCGAGGGTCGCACCGAGGGTCGATAGACCATCCGACCCTAGGTGTTTCAGTGAATTGAAAGCTTGGAAAATATCTATTAGCAAGCTAAGGTGAGGAACCTTAACCCCAAACTAAATTGGTTAATAATAAACTGTTTTTCTTTTCTTGAGTCCTATGCCATGTTTAATTCTATGCGAATATGATTGTAATGTGCATACAGCATGCCATCCAATATTTCTATTACTTGTTCATGCATATTTATTTTACTGTTTATAACATGATGATGATGATGATGATAGGAATAGGCATGTGCTTGTATGTGTGTGGTTGGTGTGCCTGATGCGAGAGAGTATCAGGGGAGGTGTGATGAGAACGTCAATAAACGTTAACCTTTGGCGGGTCTCAGCACTTTAGCTCTATCTCTAACTCAAGTCTTGTGCATTGACATTGTCGTATGGCCATTACCTTAGCGGAACTATTATGTCGTAGAGTATCAGGGGAGGTGGTCTCGGTCCTTGTAGTCTCTGACTCTACCGGGGGGCCTTAGCTCTATCTCTATGGATGTCCTGAGGGATGCTGGGGTGAGGCCTTGGATACACTGTTTGGCATTAGGATTGGTTAGCAGCGAGCCCAGTTTGCAAGCCCTCGCTAACAGGGGCTTACGTGTTGGTATAACATTATATAGCAATAAACGTTAACCTTTGTTGTATAATGTTATGGTAGGGTGGATGGGGACGACGATAAACGTTAACCTTCGGGCGGGCTTCCACACCCTGTGTATAGAGGCGGTATCAATAAACGTTAACCTTTGATCACCCAACCTTTCTATTGCACATTGCAAACTATAAACCAAGACCAAAGATATGAATTGACTTTTTGCATGCATATGTAATGTTGCATTGTTTTGGCTACTCACTGAGCCGTGTTGTGTGCTCACCCCTCGACGTCGAATTTTTTTAGTTGATGATGCAGGTTATACAGTTGAAGATTATATGAATGCGTCGGCGTACGGAAACGTTGCAGCTATGGACGTTGGAGCTGAAGATGATACACACGATCTCTCTTGCGAGTGCAACTCGTGTGTATTTGATTAGATATTTTTCGTAGGTTTCTTTATTGGATTTATAAGACATGTATTTGGTATTTAAATATTTATGTCTCAGTTAAACACAGAATAATTTGCTATTATTTATGGGTATCATTTTAGTTCTCAGTTCATATTATTTATAAATTTTCCGCTATTGTGTATTACTCTGATTATGATTGTGGATGCGTGTTAAGTTTGGATAACGCGGGGATAGCCTATTTGAGATCCTGGTTGAGCCGTTATTTATTTAGCGGTTCATCACACCATTCTGAACAGTGTAGAATTGGGGTGTGACATAGTCACATCAGACAGAAGGTGATGATTAACTTCTAGAGGACAGCATATGGATTCACCATTCAGATAAAATTAGATCTAGATGAGCAGTCACAAATGTTCATAAAGTTTACAGAAATCAGAATACTAACTGGGGCAAAGATGTTCTATCTGATTGGAAATGTTTGGAAGAAGAAGATTCAAATCCAATATTGAAAGTCATGATTCAACTTTGCGATCAAGCGAAGCACTGCATTATGTGGCCTCCACATCCAAAAAAAAAATAATAAAAAAGAAAAAAAAAGAAAAAAGAAAATAGTAAGATGTTGAATGGCATTGGAGCTCGACAGTAAGCCAATTGTCCCTCTCACTTCAAGAGGATGGAAGTTTCAATCAAAGCTTGATAGCAAGTTCGATCGTTCGTCGAGATTCACAGCATGTTGGACCAGACTTTTGATTTTGGCCAATTACATCCCGCCTTTACAAGAGACGATCTCATCACTTCTTCATCATCAGAGAAATATTTCTCATCGATATTAAACTCTCTCTCCCGTCTATCAGTCTGACGGCCTTCCAAGGAGTCTCTATCACAAGCCTTTCTTTTGATTATCAATTTTTATGGCATTGTATCTCGTGATCATGTCATCATTTTATGTACAAATTCATGAATCTGGCTGGAACTCTCATCTGTCGTTCATTACATCTGACGGCTTCCCAAGGTTCCTATAAGCCCTTCATTTCTCAAGCCAATAAAATGGGATCTTCTCGGTAAGATAAACCCATTCTACATAAACAACCAGACACTCTTCCAATGGTAAACCCATGTGGACAGTTTCACATCAGTCCTTCCGGACCTTCAACATCAATACTTGTCAACAAACTTAAAGGTTTCAGGCCCAGATATGATCGCGACTGATTCGGCATCTCGATGTAGCTTGTTGAGACACGTGTTCCATCTGAACATCTCCAAGAAAGGAAAACATAATTTGGCATAATTTTTAAATTCGGTGTGGGACTGTATTTCCCTAAGATCGTTTTTAGTGATGATTCAAATAGCTGTCCGCCTATCAATGCGTGTAGGTGTCAACTTAAACAGTGGGGCAAGGCTACCCATTTGTCATGAAAGTCATGTCGTTCGGACTTCCCCTAAGGGTTTTAGACCATTGGATAGGACCATAATTTTGGCAATATTCTCACCTATTAAGACTCTTTATTCAACCCAAGATGGGGTTTGTAAAAAAAAAAGGAAATAAAAGAAACCTCAACAAGGAAAAGCAACCCAAGAAACCTCAATGAGCAATCCATAATGCCTCAGTGGTGATAGGCGACCTGATGCAACCCTAAAGCATTACCCTCATTGGCCCTTCATAGAAAAATCCAGTGGTTCATGTAGACAAGTGTCATACCCAGTCTATCCTCCATAAGGAAAGGAATCCCTCTTGCTCTCCAATGAATCATACTTAGAGGAGTTGAACAAACCATCGTCTGTTTGCCTTTTGGACTCCATAGCATTGCCTTTCAACATAATTCTATCTTCAAATCCTTTTGTCACGTTAGGGAGAGAAAATTCTCATGACCTGGTTACGGATGTAGCCAAATTCATCAAATCATCAACTCCCTCATTTTTCAAGATTCAAGAAGGGTTTATCTAAGAAGTCACTTTCTGCAATCAATCTGTCAATCTTCCCTTGACCTTGGAAGCATGGTCAATTCTAGATGCAATCCAAATTCAACCTAGTTCCAACTCTATTAGATTGTTTGTTTCCTTCTATCTTGCCCTTAGCACACAATAGTAGCGGTCAGTCACAACATGCAGACACTGGGGCATAGATATATCCTATGTAGAGGAATTAAACTTGATCATGAGCATTACATTTGGGATCCATTTCCTAGTCAATAGAAGTAGGTCTGTCCAAGTTGGTTTTTTCCAATTTCTCAGTTCTCCTAATCCTGTTGATGAAGAAAATCCAATGTGGTCGCTCACCTGTTAGGATTTGGTCACCAAATTCTCTGAAGGAACACTTCGAATCCTTTGCTCCTCGTGCCTACTTTGGGGCCGTGGTTCATTCATCTTTCAAAATTAGCACAACAATATTACAAAGTCCTGAGATTTTCATAAGCCTAGATCAAGGGTCAAACCCATGTCACATTTCATCGCCGCTTGGCTGTTCTACCAATTTGGTCTACCATAGTACACAGTCAAAGAACTTAGTTGACCAGATGCCCCTCGACAATTTAACACCAAGGTCAATCAATAAAATCACTTTGGTTAGAGACTATCAAGCTCCCCTCATTCTTGTCCAAAATCCTCGCTAAAGTTTCTTTCAATCCAAAATCCAACAACACCAATGTTGGCTGAAGAAAATCATCACTTTCAAATTACATGGAACCCTTCCAAAGGAACAATCAAGTCATCACTATCGTGCTGAAATTGAGTCAAACTTTCAGTACCAGGTCATAAATGATAAATTTCAAATCTAAGTATCATGTCAGCAAAGTCCATGACACAATTTCCATTGATGCCATGTTTTATGCCTTCACCAATAAAGCAGGGGCAAAAACCTTGGAAAACTGCCAAGGAATTCACCATCATTTCAAATATGTCCAGCACTCTATAAGTTCAAAGTCAAGAGACTTCCAAGATGGATCAGATTTCAACCCTAAAGGTTCAAAGTCAACAAAGACTTCTTGTGTGGGTCACTTTCAAGCATCCTAAAGGTTCATAGCAACAAAGCTACTTAAGAGGATATTCTAGTTTCTATTTCCGAAGGTTCATAGCCATAGAGCTTCCAAAAAGGATATTCCAATTTTCAATCCCGAAGGTCCAAAGCTGGTAGAAACTTCAAAAATGAGTCATTCAGTATCACCCTATAAGTAACCTTCTGAGTTTCTTGCTCATTTTAGAATCAATAGCAAATTCCTCACCCTAAAAGTGACATTCTGAGTTCTTGCTCATTTCATAATCAAATGTAGAGCCCTAGCTCATCCAAAGATCAAATCAATCTCAGCCTATTAAAGAATCAAATGCAAAGCCCTAGCTCATCCAAAGATCAAATCAATCTCAGCCAATTAATGAATCAAATGCAGAGCCCTAGCTCATCTAAAGTTCAAATCAATCTCAGCCTATAAGTAAATCAAATGCATAGCCCTAGCTCATTCAAAGATCAAGTCAATCTCAGCCTATAAGTAAATCAAATGCAGAGCTCTAGCTCATTCAAAGATCAAATCAATCTCAGCCTATAAGTGAATCAAATGTAAAGCCCTAGCTCATTCAAAGATCAAGTCAATCTCAGCCTATAAGTGAATCAAATGCAGAGCCCTAGCTTATTCAGAAAATCAATCCCAGAATCTCAATCAAAAGAAAATAATTCCTCCATCCAGAAAAATCAATGCCGAGCCCAAGCTCGTGCAACCAGCCTTGTATTCACAGCTTAGCTCCATACAAGAAGAGGTTTATCAGCCTACAAATGGATCAAGCTGGGTTCAAGTCCGCGAGTACCTTGCATCATGAGTTCCACCTCAGCAAGAAGAGGTTCATAGCCTACAAATGAGCCTTGTATTCACAGCTTAGCTTCGTACAAGAAGAGATTTATCATCCTACAAATAGATCAAGCCGGGTTCAAGCCTGTGAGTACCTTACATCATGAGTTCCACCTCAGTAATAAGAGGTTCCCAACCTACAAATGAGCCTTGTATTCACAGCCTAGCTTCATACAAAGAAGAGGTTTATCAGCGTACAAATGGATCAAGTCAGGTTCAAACCCGTGCATACCTTGCATCATGAGTCTCACCTCAGCAAGAAGAGGTTCTCAGCCTACAAATGAACCTTGTATTCACAGCCTAGCTTCATACAAGAAGAACAATCACTATTTTCCAAGAAGTGCAAATCTTTTTGCCAGTCGAACTACGTTCTGGGCTTGATTTCTAGGGCACCCTTAGAATACGTAGGTAGTTTAGGACAAATTATCCTAAGTGTAGAACAATAAGCAATCTCATTCATATCCCAAAAATGTGGTTCTTTTGTCTTTAGCCTTCAATTGGTAACAATCTCGGCTAAAGAGTGGCGTCTGTAAGCACCCCATTTTCGCTACCCTCAGCATAAGTGAACCCATATGGTAGGTTTTTGACTTTTAATCCAAAGGTTTGTGATTCTCTAATGAACCCCACAGCAGGGTCATGGGCTATTACATACTTGGATGTATAAGTCGTGAAATTATCTTCGAAATGATACCGGAATCATCAAATTCTGACATCAAACAAGGAAGATATCACAGTTTGAAGTGCAAGGGCATTTACATAATTATCGTATGATGCATGCATTATCATTTAAACTTCAAGTCATCATATCTTGGTCATCTGATATCGGAATCAGATGATTCAAAGGCTAATATTCCTCATTTCAGTCCTCTTCAAAGTGGACGTGGAAAATCCCAAACAAAGATCACCGGTGGACCCCATGCAAACTTTCATGCAAAATTATCGATAGAACTTCAAAGCTTCATATCTTTGTCATTCTGCGTTGGATTCAGATGATTCCAAAGCCATTATTCTTCATTTGTAATGTTCTACAAAGTGGACATGAAAAAATCTCTGGTAGAAGTCTCCGAAGGGTCCCATGTAAAATTACATATGGAAATGGTCATTTAACCTTTAAAAATTTATATTTTGGTCACCAAATATCCAAATCAGGTGATTTTAGTTTCAATATGTTTCATTTTTAGTACTCTACAAAGTAGATGTAAAGGATTTTCGATACAAGTCTCCGAAGGATCCCATGTAGAATGATTAGCTAAATTATCGATAATTGGTTTGCTTAAACTTCAAAAATTCATAAATTGGTTATTTTATTTCCAAATGAGGTGATTCAACTTTCAATATTCTTCATTTTTAGTATTCTACAAAGTGAATGTAGAAAATTTGTACAGGGGCTATCGAAAAATTTCATGTGGAATGGTGGCAGAAATGGACTATGAAATGATAGAAAAAGTAAACTTTGATCCAAACCAGCTCAACCAAACCTAGTCATCCCAGTCTTGGCCCAACCCAATTAACCTAAGCTAGTCCAGTCCTGTCAATCTCGATTAGTCTTGCTTGACCCAACCCAGACCGGTCCGGACCAATTCATTTCGGTGCATATGCATGTATTTCTTTTATATATTATTTATATATTTATATAATATATAATATATTATAATATATCATATAAAATATACATATATCTTATATGTATATTATATTATATATATTAATATATTAATATATTAATATATTAATATATTATATATTTATATATATGTTTTATATATAAAGAGCAAGTAAGATCCGATTAGAAAAGAAAAAGGGAAAAGGAAAACCAAACTAGCCATATGTCGGACTTATAGAAAGAAAAAAAAATGGAAAGCTTAGGAAAGAAATGAATAATTGGAGGATCTTAAAAGAGAGAGACCAGAGAATCAGAATTTGAGAAAGAGAAAAGAGAAAGAGAAGCAAGTCGGTGGGGGAGTTGCCAAAGAAAAAAAAAAGAAAAAAAAAAGGAAACATCCAAACTGGCCATGGGTTTGGTTCAAGAAAGAGAACAGCAGGAGCTGTCACTCCAAAAAAAAAAAAAAAAAAAAAGGAGAAAGTAAATCATGAAAAAAATCTCAAAAAATGAAAAGATTGAGAGGAGATATGGTGATCGAAGGGAAAAGAGGAGAAGAGATTGAACTTGAGAATAAGAGGGAGGCGAGATCTAAAAGAGAGAAGGGGGGGGGGGGAATAAAAAGAGAAAGTAAATCATGAAAAAAATCTCAAAAAACTGAAAGATTGACAGGAGATATGGAGATCGAAGGGAAAAGAGGAGAAGGGATTGAGATTGAGATTAAGAGGGAGGCGAGATCTGAAAGAGAGAGGAGGGGGATTGGGATTGAGAAAAAGGAGAGAGAGGCAAGATCTGAGAAAAAGAAAAATCAGAGAGAAGAGGACAGACCGAGAGGAATCGAGAGAGAGATGAGAGTGAAAAAAAAAAAGGAAGAGAATAAAAAAAAGAAGAAGAAAAATCTGAGAGAAACCGAGAGGATGAGGGATTGAGAGAAAAAAAGAGAAGAGGAGAGAAGAAGGGACTGGCCGAAGAGAAATCGGGGGAGAGGAGCAGAAGAAGCAGGAAGCGAAGTTGAAGAAGAGGAAGAAGAGAGGGACCAGGTAAGTCTAGCCCCTCATTATTTTAATTTTCTAACACCTGTAATACCACTACTAAACCTGCATTACACCTATCATCACTACCCTTCCCATAGCCAAAATCCCATGTTGAAACCATTGCAGCCCCTACCCGTGACCTGCTGAATCACATTCAGTTTACCATGACCGAACACAACACCTGGCCACCCTACTCCATTAACCTACCACCTGGCCGCCTTAGCAAACCCAAGATTACCCAACCGTGACACCTTGCACTCCACCCCACCAACCTGCAAACCAGATCCAATACCAAACCACATTCAACTAACTCTTTATTACACCTGTTACCTTAACATCACATGCATGCACTCCCACCAGGGCCTTCACAAAACCATAACCCGAGCCATACACATACTTGCAACCTTCTGCTGCAACTTACCCGATCTGTGCAGCCAACATGCTTAAATTCCCACACACCTACTGGTCATCTCCATTAACCCCTTTAATCAATCGATAACTTGCTCCAGCCATGTACTTGAACCTTAATGTGTTTGATCCGACCATGTTGGAATGTCAATGAGATTGATTCGATTATGTCTGATTGCAATGTGATTGATTCGGTTATGTTTGAAATTGCACTGAAATTGATTGACATGAATGAAATTGTAATGTGATGAAATTGAACCGATCATTGATCGAATTTTAATGTGATGAAAATTGGTCTACATGCATGGAATTTTTATGAAATTGATCCTATCGGAGGCATGGAATTGTTATGATGTGATCCGATTATGGCATATATGGAAATATAATGAAATTGATCCGATTGTGGAATTTTTTATTGACTTGATCATGAATTGAATTTAATTAATGGAATTGATCCGATTGTGGAATTTTTATGAATTGGTTCGATTGTGGAATCTTTATGAAATTGGTCCGATCGATTGTGATGAAATTGAAATTGATCCGATCATAGGGAATTTTGATGAAATTGATCCGATCATATGCTGGGAATGATATGATTAAAATTGAACCATATGATTGAAAATTTTTATGGCGTTGATTATGGCTATTGATCTTGGATTTTGTGGTGATAAATTTGATCTATGATAATTTTATTTTTGATCATATGATAATGAATATTGGCCATTGGAGTAATTTCAATGAATCTGAAATTAGATTATCTTTGGAAGTGATTATAATCAATCTGTAAGGTTAAAAATATCATTATGAGCAATATGAACCGTTGGATCTTGATCATGGGTGACTTAAAGAAATTTGAACCATCAGATTGTCATCAAAAGTGATGTAAATGGATATGAATGGTTAAATTATCATGATAAGTGATCTGAACCTTTAGATTTTCTTTGGGAGTGAGTGGAATAAATTTGAACGGTTGGATTATCAACAGGAATGATTTAAACCGTTAGATTTTCTTCATATTATGTTTTAGAAGAATTTAAGCCATCTGATTGGATCTTGATCATAATTGATTTAAAAGAATTTGAACCATTGGATCTTAGTCTGATTATGATGATATCTTGATATGAGATCTAAGCCGTTGATTTTGACTATTTTGATGAAATATGAGGTGTTGATCTTAATGATAATATTTTAAAGAGATCTAACCATTGATCAAGGATCTGATCTTAAGATATTGAGAGATTCACATTAGATCCCAACCATAGATCCAGAGAATCTCATCTGAAACACATTGAGACATAATTTTATTGGAAATAATACATGAGATGCTATTTTATTTGTCTGCTATATCTTGATCAATGCTCTCACATGTTTGTTGCTATAATGATTCACATGCTTTCTTGCCATACATGAGATGATATATGTTGTTTTGTTGCCATATTTGAATGATATTTATTGTTGATAATAACTTAATTTCTACAACACCCTAGTCGAACTGACATATTTGTACATCTAGCAAACATACTAGGCGTCGGGACGTGCATTTAGGCACCCACATTCTTGGGAAGGATATAATGAAAAATAATAAAAATCTTAACAAAGAAAGAGAATGCTTTGTCAAACCTTCCAAAATTAGAACTTAGGATGAAAAGGATAACTCAGGACGATTTTCACCTCTAAGTAAACCCTAAACCTAGAATAGGTTCTCAATCCTAAACCTAGAATAGGTTCTAAACCCTAAACCTAGAACAGGTTCTCACATTCTATCCTAGAACAGGTTCTTCAGTTCAAACTACGTGGATTCTGATTCCTAAGGCAAACCCTAGGATACGTAGGCTATTTGGGAGAAATTCAAATTCGGATCCACACCTTAGTCCACTCGGACTATCCATAGATCCACTAGGATATCCATGTACATTTTAACCAAATAGGATTATCCATATTCCAACTCAAAAGGGTTATCTATATTTTGACCCAGAAAGGGTTATCCATTTTTAGATCCACTAGGACTATTTATCAGTTCATATGGACTATCCACTTCGAATTACTGAATTTTGATTCCCAGGGCAAACCCTAGGATACGTAGGCTATTTGGGAGAAACTCAAATTCGAATTCACACCTTAGTCCACTCGGACTATCCATAGATCCACTAGGATAACCATCCCCATTTCGACCCAGAGCCCGAACTACGCGGATTCTGATTCCTAGGGCAAACCCTAGGATACATAGGCCAATTGGGAGAAACCTAAATTCGGATCAATAACTTAGTCTACTCGGACTATCCATAGATCCACTAGGATATCCATATTTCGATCCAAGTCCGAACTACACGGATTCTGATTCCTAGGGCAAATCCTTGGATACATAGGCCATTTGGGAGAAATCTAAATTCGGATCCACAACTTAGTCTACTCGGACTATCCATAGATCCACTAGGATATCCTCTAATCAGCTCAAACTACACAGATTCTAATTCCTAGGGTAAACCCTAGGATACGTAGGCCATTTGGGAGAAACTCAAATTCGGATCCACACCTTAGTCCGCTCGAACTATCCATAGATTCACTAGGATATCTACCCATCAATTCAAACTATGCGGATTCTGATTCCTAGAGCAAACCCTAGGATACGTAGGCTATTTGGGAGAATCCCAAATTCGGATCCACACCTTAGTCCACTCGGACTATCCATAGATCCACTAGGATATCCATTCATATTTTTTACCCAAATAGGATTATCCACATTCAGACCCAGAAAGGGTTATCCATTCTTAGATCTACTAGGACTATCTATCAGTTCACATGGACTATTCAAATCCTAACCCATTGGTTTTCTCATCCTTTTAAGCATAAACTTCAACTTGAACAATGAACTTAATCATCCACAAGCATAAATCATAGCCATAAACTTTAATCACACCTGAACTACAATGGTGAACCTGATTTTCAGAATAATTCCATAATACGTAGGCAATCTGATGGATACAGATCCGGTTCAATGATATCAAACCACTTGGTTTGGTTCGGTTTAATAGATAGAGTCTAGCATAGGAAAGACATAGGAAACCGATTTCGATCGGGCGGTTTGGGTGCCTAACCCCTTCTCATAATCGTAACCTGATGCTTACCCAATCTCTGATGGACCAAAAATCCAATCTAAGGGTCATGAGTCAATCGAAGTCTTACCTTGGGTGAGATTTCACATTTCTAAGATCCTAGACCTTAATCTAGGTGGCGACTTTTAAAATTTCCATCTTTGTCCTCACACATATCTATCTATACAGTTCCTCTTTTTAATATAGTAAATTATGCCCTTTATTAATTGGTCTTAGGCATCAAACAAATATTTATGGTGTGTTTATATTAAGGCTTTTAAATTTTTCCTATCTCAGTTCATCGACTCTGTGAGGTGCATATGTGGTCTGTTGGACAGAACCTTAGAGCTCTGATACCAAGTTATCATACCCCAATTTTGACTGAACTAGAAGTGTGAGTGAACCATCACTAAACCAATGGTTCACATCAGGATCTCAATAAGACTGTGTTGACACATAAACCATCGCACATAACCATAATCAGAATATAATAAATACAACGAAAGTCTTTAATAAAATGAATTGAATTTCTATTGATACTTAAAATAAAGTACCCAAATTATTCAAATACCAAAACATAAACTTATAATCCATTACATTATCTTATAGTCAGAATTGAAAGAAAATAAATACTAAATCCTAGAGGTATACGTAGAAGTGGCACTCGCATGACTCGTCATGCTTGTTGACCCCTGCTTGTACATCCAGAGTAGAAACACCACCATACACTAGAGAATCCATGTAGTCCTCCATAGTGTAACCTGCATCAACATCTAAAATATGTATATATACAAGGGCGAGCTCACAATTTAGCTCAGTAAGAAAATCAGACAATGCAGCACACAAATGCATGAATAACATTCATATTGGTCTGATATAACTTGTAGAGTGTTATGGTAAAGATAGACGGATACCACACCTCCACGCATGAGAGTGTCAGCACGCCCAACGAATCACACACCGTGGTCATCCCACATCACTCACTCTGGTATAGGGATAGAGCTAAAGTCTAGCAATCAGGCTGAACCACAATATTACATCCTCCCCCTGATACCCTACACCGCATCAATACCTACACCCCTATTGGCGGGGGCTTGCAAGTGGGTTCGTTACTAGCCAATCCTACATGTCATCATAGTCTCCAAGGCCTTACCCCAACACAGCTATCTATGGAATAGAGATAGAGCTCGAGTCTGACGATCAAGCTAAACCACAATATTGTGTCCTCCCCTTGATACCCTATCCATACCAAGTATGCTAAGATAGTGGTGATACGAAAAGGTGCTAGCGTGAGGAATGATCCAAGACCCCAGGTCTTTCCCATTCTATACACCACCGAAAACAATCACATGTCTAACAATCATAACATAGCATAGCGAGTATGCATGAATAGATATAATAACAGAAAAGTAAAGACGACATGTTAATATTCCCAACCAACATGCCACACAAACAAGAGTAATTAACAACATTTTATTGTTATTAGTTAATTAAGGTTTGGATCCGATTCTCTTACCTGACGTTTGAAATAGAATCTTTTCTGCGTCACAGCGTCCCACTTCGTAGTCCACACGTCCTAGATATCATTAGGGTTAGTTAGAATTAGGTTTATATGGTTAAATCAACTCAAAACCAAGTTTGGACTGAAGACAGTCTCAAACAGACTCATACCAGTCACACCATATAATGCAAATGGTCCGACAGGTATGCCTAAGCGGATAGGTCTAATAGACCTTCTCGAGACATACCGGTAGCAGTACCGGTCGGACATAGGTGCCACCGGTACTCTGACCAGATAGGGTCCATGAACCTATTCATTGTTGGTTCTCTAAACCTGGCTTCAGCAGGGTTCCTCCTAACCATTCTAGGCTTACACAACATATCCAACTTATTTATTCTTTGTTCTAAACATTGGTTCTTGTGACATCACCTAGAACATCCTAGTTACAGATCTAAGGTTTCTAGACAAGTAGGGTTTCGGATCAACAACTGATCTTTTACAGTGTTGATCACAATCTATCCAAAAGCTAAGGGCAACCAAGTATGAAGCACTTACCCTTGGTCGACGATAATGCTGTTTTTCTTCCAACGGAGCCTCCACAGCAAACCTACCTCAGTTCCTTTCTCCTCTTTAGATCTCCTTTTCGTCTTTAGGGTTTGTGAGAGTCAAAAGAGATCTAAGGAGGGTAAAGAGTCCATATATAGAGTAAGGTAGTCACTTTAGGAGGGTTTCCTACGTAAGGAAGGTATCTCCTACTGAGATTTGGAAGATGGGACCTAGTAGGATCCGTTCCAAATAAAAACACACAATTTGGTCTAACCGGTCTAACATACCGGTCCGACTGTTCATGAGACCGGTATGTCTCAACCAGTCAAACTGGACAACCTAATAACATGTCCGATTTGTTTGGTTTTCGTACCTAGACTTCATCCAACCATCTCTTTGGACTCAGTTATGATTGGAAGACCTGTCGTGACATGAAAACATAGGTTAGACTACTAGGTTCATGGAGTGCGGGTCTTACAATTTTCCTTAGCAAGAACGAGCTCAATGGCTCGAGGAGGGTATATCAAACGCGTCAAAGCAACTCATTCACATCGGCAAGTCCTAGCTCAACTGCCTGAAGAGGGTATATCAAAAGTATTAGCTACACTGACAAGATCAACATGTTCAAGTTAACAAAACTGAGCTCAACAGCTCGAGGAGGGTAGATCAAATGGATCAATTACGCTGACGAGATTGACCGTTCACCTCGGCAAGATCGAGCTCAATATCTCGAGGAGGGTAGATCAAACACATCAATAACGCCAACGATATCGGCCTATTCACCTCGACAAGACCGAGCTCAAAGGCTCGAGGATGGTAGATAAAATGTGTCAACTTTACCGATGAGATCGGTCCGCTTACCTCAATAAAACCGAGCCCAATTGCTCGAGGAGGGTAGATCAAACACATCAACTACACCGACTAGATTGAACTATTGACCTCTCATACCAAGCTCAACGACTTGAGAAGGGTAGATCGAACTCCTACGATTTTTATGTCTACTAAATCTATCTGTTTACCATGGCAAGGCCAAACTCAATGGTCCGAGGAAGGAAGATCAAATGCATCAACTACGCTGATTAGATCGGCCCAATTTTACAGATCGAGATCAACAGCTTGAGCAGGATAGATCAAACACATTAAGGATGCTGACTAAATTGACCCATTCACCTTGGCAAGACCATGCTCAACGATAAAAGAAGAGTAGATTGAACTCCTACAAGTTCTACGTTGACGAGATTGGCACGTTCACCTTAGAAAGACCGAGCTCCATGGCCTGAGGAGGGTAGATCAAACACATCCACTACGTTGACGAGATTGACCCTTTTACCTCGTCAAGACCAAGTTCAACGACTTGAGGAGGGTAGATTAAACACATCAACTATACCAACTAGATCGGTCCATTCACCTAGGCAAGACCGAATTCAATGGCCTGAAGAAGGTAGATCAAATGCATCAACTATGCCGATGAGATCTCCCCATTCACCTTGCCAAGACTGAACTCAACTAACTAAGGAGGGTAGATCAAATGCATCAATTATGCCGATGAGATCTGTTTTTTCTATTCAGCAAGATCTAGCTCAATGACCTGAAGAGGGTATATCAAACACATCAACTATGTTGACTAGATCGGCCGTTCACCTCAGAAATATTAGGCTCATTGCTCAAGGAGGGTAGATCAAACTCCAGTTCTATGCTGAAGAGATCGGTCTATCCACATCGGCAAGACCGAGCTGCACAGCCCAATGAGGGTAGATTATACACATCAACTACACCGATTAGATTGACCCATGCACCTCTGCAAGACTGAGTTCAACAACCCCAGGAAGGTAGATCAAACACATCAATTATTCCGACGAGACCGACCCCTTCACCTTGGCAAGACCGAGCTCAATGGCCCTAGGAGGGTAGATCCAACACATTGATTATGCTAACGAGATAGGGCCTGTTCACTTCGGCAAGACTGACCTCAACGGCCTTAACGGCCCAAGGAGGGTAGACCAAAGGCATCAACTATGCCAACGAGATTGGCCCGTTCACCTTGGGAAGATAGAGCTCAATGGCAATGATGGGTAAATCAAACGCATCAACTACACTGACGCTGATCAGATTGGCCCGTTCACCTTGGCAAGATCAAGCACAATGGCTCGAGGAGGGTAGATCAAATGCATCAGTTACTTCGATGCGATCAGTCTGTTTACCTAAGCAAGATTAAGATCAATGGTTCAAGGAGGGTAGATCAAACGAATCAACTATGCTGATCAAATTGGCTTGCTTACGTCAGCAAAACTGAGCTCACGGCCCTAGGAGGGTAAATCAAACACATGAATTATGCCAACGAGATCGGTCTGTTCACTTAGGGAACGAGTGGGATACTGGGATTAGAAAATTACCCTTAACCCTAATGACTTGTATGTTTCGTTGTAAAATTTTTAGTTAGGTTTCATTTGTTTTGACATAAAATTTTACATGTTAAAATTTTCCATTATTTGTTTCAATGAGGTAAAAAAAAAAAAAAAAAGCAAACTTCTTTTTCCCTCCTTATTACCTGTTGGGGGTATCAGACATGATATTACCTATGTCTGAAAAGCGATTTGATCAAGTTTGATTCGGTGTACAAATCTGATAGGAAACTTACACATGATAGATTTATATTAAATAATGATACTTAAAATTAAAACAGTACCAGATGAGGAATCGATTAGGTTCAAAACTAATACGAATGAACCGATTCCATACCGATTACTTAAACCATCTTATCATGACCTTTAGAAAAAGAAATAAAATAACAAAAATAAAATAGAAAGAGAGAAGTGGTCATGAAGCACCAACTAGTAAATCTAGTATTGTTGGTAATGGATGGACTGTGCGGCTTCCATGTGATCAACACGTATTCTACTATCCTTTGAAGTCATTATGAACTGCCCATGAGCTGAAATGAAATCCTAAGTGCACCTAACTTCATGGGAAGGCAATGTCTCTCTCTCTCTCTCCAACTTCATGAGCTCGAGGAGCATTTATATATACAGAAAGAACAGTATGTCGGTAAGAACAGTATGTTATATATATATATATATATATATATATATATATATATATGTCGGTTCTTAGTTGCGGTTTGAGAGAATCTCAGAAAACAAACATGATCTTCTTTTGTGGATTGATTGGAGACAAAAAGGAAGACAATAATTAGATGGTGTCTTGTGCCTAAAGAAGTCTCTCTTTGACCGAATAATCTCATCGGTAACATATATATATATATATATAAAAGCAATAAAAAGGTTAAAGAAGCTCAAATCACAATTAAACTTTCTTAATTTTTAAAACTTTCCTTTAATTTTTTCTTTACTTTTTTTTTTATGTCACCACTTGCTTTTTTTACTTTCTGCGCAAGCAGTTTCTGTTTCTGTTTCATTTATTTTATTTTGACTCTCTCTTCTTAGAGATTATATATACATATGTCCATTTCTTTAAACATATTAATGGAATCCAGGAAGAGATTGTTGTTTTGCCCCTTGAGAAGAAATTGATTAATTTGGTTAAACATAAGACCAATAAGCAATTAAACCTGGCAATAGTTGTTTAATTCGCCGAATCAATCACGGATCTGAAAATTATTCGGCTGAATACGCATTATTCTTATTATATGTTTCACATCCAAACAGGTCATTACAGCTGTCAATAGCATATCCAAGTATACACATGGAATGCTCAAGAGTAGAGAGTTCACTTCACCTCCACATGTTTATACTTTCTAAGGAACACTATCACCATCCACGGGATCTATAGCCATTGAATATGGATGATGATGGAATTCCTTGCAGGGTATACATAAATAGAGGTGAACTACTCCTTCAAGAGTATATAAATCTCAAGGGGTGTCAAAACCCACACTGAAAGCTCCAGTTAAACTGATTGGCCTGATTGATAAAAGATTATAATCAGATCAATCGTTTAATAAAAGGCTAGGCTATGGTCTTGGATGATGTATTAACAAATAAATCATGGTGTTTGAGTAGAAAAATGACATACATGACCTGATCGAAAATTGGTCACGTGTAGAAATTGACCAAAACCAACGGATTAAAGACCAGTTAAGTGGCTCTATGCCTCTCTTCAGTCTCTTCATTTTTTTTTCTTTTTAGGACTTGTGTCTCTCTAATATTTTCTTTCTCTAATCGATGTGGGGCAATTTGTTTTAAAGGTCCTATTAGAGATTCTCCTTTGATAGAGAGAGAGAGAGAGAGAGAGAGAGAGAGAGAGTCACTATAATGTTTTATTTCTCTAACTGGTGTGTGATTAAAATTTTTGACATTCCATACTTTCCCTTACTTTGTTGTTTCCATGACTATAGTCCCATATCAATTAGCGACTAAATGTTAGAAAGAATGGAAGTCTACAAATAAGGGTCATTAGTTGTGTGGTTATTTATCGGTGGTTTAATCTTTCAAAATCAAACTCATTGGTATAAATTCGATTATAGACCAGTAATCAACCAACCCATTATAAGCAGGTATGACCTATGAGAATCGATTAGTTAAATGGTACAATTATGGTTTTGGGTCTTCAAGTGGTAGGATCGATCGTTTGAAACTGACCAGTTGACACCCCTACATGTATATAGATGAACTTGTTAGGTGGTGCACATCCTGTGAACATGGCAATAAGGGTGTGGATTTTTGGCCCAGCCAAGTAACTAAGTAGGCTGAGTCTTCAAAACAAACTAGGCCATCTTGGTCCACATTAAGCCCGCTTAAGACATTGCATCCGACCATTTGATAGAGAAAACATAGTCCAGACTAGCCACATATAAAATTTCAAGTTCTAATTCAACTAAATAACCCCTTTTGTATTGCCATGTATCTTGTGTATGTCTCAATTCCTATACCAGTTCTCGAAAAATTGTTGTATACTCTTCTAATTTTGATTATGAATAAATGGTTTGGATTAAAAAAACTATAGAAATGAATGATTTAGATTTATTTTGTGATATTCAGAAACATCACATTTCATAATGTTACATAGATAACTATCATAATTCATTTGATAGGGATATAAATTTTGTAGTTTTATTTTGGTCCAATGAGCCTATTCATTAGGCCCAACCTCTATCCCCTGCATCAAGGGCCGATTTTGCAGCTGGCTGATGCAGATCTGAGCTCTGATTCCAATTCTAGAGTTCATGTAGGTGCAGGTCAAATCACTGGAGAAGCATTTGTTGGCCCTGCTAAGAAATGCCACCCCTAATTCCAGACCTGTCACATTTCACAAAACTGACCTTAGGTGGCCTGAATTGACAAAAGTAAAAAAATTTTATGTAAAATATCGTTTGTAGAAATAATTTTATGACAAAACAAACAGGACCATATGAAAAATGTTTCCACTGTGCCGTTGGTCCCTAATCTAAACAATGAACTCTATCCAATAGTTAGAATAACCACATAAACCATCTACATGGTAGGGGATGTAGGAATGTACAAGGGACCTATAGGAACCACTGTAAAGGAATTTATTTGAAAGAGAGAAAACCAACCAGCCCGTTATGGAACAAATACAATCGAGCTGTTCTTATAAGCTTATAAAACATCCAAGGACACTCCAGTGGGACTAGAGATGCAAGTTCTGGCCCTATCTGCTTGGGCCCGCCCTAGTCTGTCCTGAGCCTAAATAGGATCTGGGCTAACATGCCCAGGCCTTGAGGTCCAGTTAGGGTTTAGAGAATTTCCATTCCTGAGTCAAAGCCAGGCCAGGTCAGGGTTACGGTTTCTGGCTGAGTCGGGTCTGTCTTCTTCCTTCTTTTTCTGCTTCTCATTGGGCCTGGCCTATCCCTGGCATCTCCCTTCCTCCTTCCCAAAGTTTGTCATTCAAGGTCAGTCCGACCAGCCCTAAGCATGAATGATCATCCTCCAATATTATATGATCAGGTCCCTTCATTAAATATGTAATTAAAAGTATATATACATACAAGTGATCCAATCTCTCTAATTCTTACTTTGATACCGAAAATCACGCAATAAGGATGAATCCCAATTGTTTATGTAGGTGAATGGAAAAGGACAAAAAAATCCCATCAAGGGTGGGGATTCATTAAGTGAGTGTATATTCTATCATTAGAAAAACTTCAACTATGATTCAGTATGATTCAGTAGCTGGAATTCATTAAAGTGAGTGTATATTAATACATCATTATACGTGCAGGATGAACTTCAATCACTAGATCATAGCTAGAGACAATACATGAATAACAAAAGAGGATATTTTCTAGACAATAGAGATGATGTTTTCCCCTCATAGTTTTTTTTTATTTTCATTAACCATGTATGCACCTCAATTGGGTGTTACAATTTCCCACCCTTCCATCGAGGTGTTGTGGGAGATTCCCCCATATTGTGGGAATCCTAGGATCCAAATCTTCTCTAGTCGTTGGAGATGAGCCAGATGTGATCGCTCCCGACACAATTGGCCAATAGGAGATGATTTAGGTCTGAAACCCTCTCCCTATCGATAAAGGAAAGATACCAGACTGTCACCAAGGGGAATTATTCTCACATCTTTTTACATTTTGACCTTTTCTCTTTTCTCTATGATATTATCTCTCTTTCGAGACCATATAAGTCCCATATTAGTTGTATAACCCCCCCCCAAATTGGTATATGAATGTATTTATACGGTCCATTTAAATGATACCAGCTTGTGTCAATCGTTTATGGACATTGACTCTATTTCATGAGCACTCTTAGACCATCACCATATAAATAACAGAATATATTTGGCATTTGAGATGGGAAAAGAGGAATAAATGGATTTTGTACATTCCCACACTGGATCCATGCCAATAAGAATCTCCCAATATATTGAGAGAGAGAGAGAGAGAGAGAATGTGATGTAAGTCACTTGCTAAGAATTTTCATTTTATATTTGACATAGAAAAAAAAAAAAAAAACCCTATTCAACTTCTGACTAACGGATTTACATCGTTTCCTCCCAGTAGTTTTGGGAGGACAGTGGCAACCTATCCCGGATGGTTGCCACGTGACTCTCGGTGAATCCGAGATCCATGTCCGAATTGACACCCTCTGTCGACTTTGCTTGTCGGTTGAGTGTCAACTCAGACATGAGTCTCAGATTCACTGAAAGCCACGTAGCAACCATCCGAGATAGGTTGCCATTGTCCTCCCAGGCCGCTGGGAGAAGAGGATGCGGATCCCTAACGATCCTTCCAATCAGCGAAGTTGCTTTTGGTCTGTTTTCTAATGCTTTTTTTTGTTTGATCTTCTAAACAAATAAAGAAAGAAAAAAAAAAAAAACCACCTATCCAACCTCTCACTGGATATCCCTCCAATCAGGGAAGTTGCTTTTGGTCTCTTTTCTAATGCTTCTTTTTGTTTGATTTTCACGGAAAAAAAAAAAAAAAAAAAAAAAAAACCTATCCAATCTGTCGCTAACTGTCCCTCCAATCACGGAAATTGCTTTTGGTCTCCTTTCTAATGTTTCTTTTTGTTTGATCTTTCAAATAATAAAAAAAAAAAAAGAGAAGAGAAGAAAGAGCCCGGTTTGTCATGATTGGAGTCCGAGATAGGAATTTGAAGGCGGATCAAGAGCACGGCTTCAAAGAGATGATGGAGTCCATACTATAGATGTTCGCTGCGATCAGTACACGACTCAATCAAGAGAAAAACAACCAAGATAAGGTGAGTGTTCAAACAATCAATCGCCACCAGGACATACAAAGAGGATGAATCCAGAACCAATTCTAAATGGAAGCATGGTGTCCGTTATAACTTATCTTCCACCAATTAATGGTGAAATTGGATTTTTCCAAATTAAATGGGAAAGAGGACCCCAACAGTTGAGTATGTAGAGTTGACTAGTTCTTCGAATTCCATCGAACGCCAAAAGAAGATCAATCCTTCTTGCCTCGTTCAACTTAAAAGGGAGATGCACAACTTTGGTTCCAGTTAATGAAGAAATTGCATGAAATCGTGGTTAGGCTTTATAGCCTTACAAAGGGAACCGTTATCCTAAGTTAACTTCCCAAATCAAGTTGTACATTAGGGGAGGAAATTAGAATTAAAGATTAATAAAATATTTACATAGAAAATATATAGTCAAATGCAAAGATCCTATTGTCACATATGAATGGGGATTGTATCAATCCAAGGATTGTATGAATCCCATGGATTCTACAGTCACATATGATGGGGGATTACACCAATCCAAGGATTGTATGAATCCCATGGATTCTTCAGTCACATATGAAGGGGGGTTTTACTTATAACAAGCCAACCCAGGGTCGGGGTCGGATTGGTGGTCTAGACATAGATAAACTAAGATAACAAAAACCTGCCTAGAAAATCAGGTTACAATTTTTTTTAAAACATAAGCCATCCTAAAATCATTCATAATATAGCGGAAGTTCTAAACATACATAATTTGTAACATCTGGTCGCTGAATACATTATCCATTACAAAATCTTATTAATAAAATAAAAATATTATCAAATCTCATAGTTAAATATTCAATTGTGCGCCAAAGGGGTGATTAGTTTCTCACTTGGACTTTCATCTACTATTCAGCTCATTCTTGCCTCCACTTTGCTTATCTGTAAAACATATTCATCAACTTGGGTGAGCCAAAGCTCAGTGAGTAGAATTCCATCTTAGCAGAAGATATATACAAACATGCATGATACTTATTCTTTCATTTCATTTAATCATAATCTTGTACACTTAGCATTTCCTTTCATAAAAATCATAAACTTCGTGATTTAACATTTCATAATATAAAACATGTTGGAATAAACATAACATAAACAATCAAACTGCTAAAAATCCATAATTTGACCTTACTTAAGCACTTTATTCCATTACTACTATCTTTCTTTCCTATCTCTTTTTCACATGACTTACCACATCTCACTTGGAGTATCGCTATATATTAATTACATATTTGACTCAACTAGTTTACCCATATCTTGTTTGTTCTTTCTAGGCTTGACAACTTGCTCGTTGCTTATCTTTCATTCTTATACTTCTTTCGTATCAGGATTCAATAGAATTCATCCCCTTGGGTTATTGTATCTTATCATCATACTTAGACTCGACAAAATTTACCCCTCTTGAGTTACCGTATCTTGTCATCATACTTAGACTCAACGGAATTCACCCTTCTTGGGTTACCATATCTTGTCATCTTATTTAGACTCAAGGAATTCATCCATCTTGGGTTACCGTATCTTGTCATCATACTTAGACTCAACGGAATTCACCCCTCTTGGGTTATTGTATCTTGTCATTATACTTCCCTAGCATAAATACATATATCTGCTTACGTATCTTTACATAGGCTATATATGTATATGTATAGCATAATCATTTCTTTACATCATAGCTTGCTGTCCACATTGGTCTATAAACTCCATTCATGGCTAAAACATCTGGTTCATACATCTAAACTAGCAAGTCATAACTTTGCTGTCCATTTAGACTCAAAACAGTCTCAAATAGGTCTCAAGAACCTAGAATATTAAGCTCACTTCTTAACCTTGCCGTCCATTTAAATGTACGACAGCCCAAACATAACCCTAAACTGTTCATTCTTAATTTCATGTCAAAAGCCCTTTTTATACCATTCCATGATGCTACTTTGTTGTCTACCTAAGTATAGGACAGTCCATTCAAGACCTATAAAAGTGAACTTACATCATTAATACCCATGTAGCTTTCTTACATCATAATCTGTAGAGAACTCATTTACTTAATACTTGCTGTCCATATATCTAAATAACAATCCAACAGTTGTTCTTAAGGATGTTTCATTTCATAGTAGTTCAATTCACCTACAACAACAGTTCCAATTTTAAGCATAGGAAGCCTACAATGGAATGCAAATGCAAAAATATTATTCATTGTTGTCCGCATAACACCTTACAGCCATATATACATAATTCCGTAATAACTTACATAAAACATGTTCTGTTTTCACCTCTACTGTAAGTTCATAGCATAGCAACCATTAACTCTTTAATACATTTCTGTTTCCATTTAGCTCATAAGCAAAATTCTCCTTTTATACCCTTCTTTAAACTCCACTTTACTGTCCCTTATGTCACACCCTAATTCTGGTCTAACCAGAATGGTGTGATGAACTACCAATAAACCAACGGTTCACCCAGAATCTCGCATAGGTCGTACCCACCATATCAAACCACACACACATTCTACATTAATAATCAGAGGTAATAAACAAATAAGCGAAAGTCTTACAGATAATGAACTGAGAGTCTAACAGTGATAAATAAGTATTTAATCTAATTATCTCCAAACCACAAGACATAAAAATAAATAATCAATTACATATCCGATGTTCAAATTATAACTAAACTTAAACAAAAACACATTAGTTGCACTCGCATGATGAATCATACGCATCTTCTTCAACTCTACGTCCATCGCAGCAACGTGTCCATACGTTGGCGCATTCATATATTCTTCAACGATAGGACTTGTATCATCAACTAAAAATATTCGACGTCGAAAGGGTGAGCACACATCACAGCTCAGTGAGCAAACAAAACAATGCAACAAACATATGCATGCATTCAATTCATATCTTTGGTCTGGTTTATAAGTTTGCAATGTGCTATAGAAATGTTTGGTGGCCGTCGCACCTCTATACACAAGTGTGTGAATCCACCCAATGGATCAAACACCATTGTCGTCCCACATGCACCCACCATGGAATAGAGATAGAGCTAATAGAGATAGAGCTAAAGTGTCCAGATCAAAGACCGCCAACACTTTCCCTGATGCCCTACCCACCCATACCAACACGTAAGCCCCTATTGGCGAGGGCTTGCAAACTGGGCTCGCAACTATCCAATCCTAATGCCAAATAGTGTATCCAAGGCCTCACCCCAGCATCTTTCAATACGTCCATAGAGATAGAGCTAAGGTCTCCCGGCAGAGTCAGAGACCATACGGTCCAAGACCACCTCCCCTGATGCCCTACGACCTAATAGTTCTGCTAAGATAATGGCGATACGACGATGTTAGTGGGTAAGACTTGAGTAGAGATAGAGCTAGAGTCTGGTGACGAGGTCGAAGACCACCATGTCACGTCCTCCCCCTTATGCTCGACTCGCATCCAACAAACCAACCACACACATACATTGACATGCCTATTCCTAGCGTCATCATCATCATCATCATGTTATAAATAAACGAAATTAAATATGCATGAACAGTAATAGCAGAAATATTGGATGACATGTGAGATGCACATTACAAGCATACAAACATAGAATCAATCATGGCATTGGACTCAATAAAAATAAACAGTTTGTTATTATCCAATTAGTTTAGATTTTGTTTCCTCACCTGTTAGAAATTCTCGATGTCCTTCCAAGCCTTGAAATTCTCTTTGAATTGATTTAACAACCTAAAAGTTATATGAATTTTAGTTAGGGTCATATGTGACATGTTACAGTAGTCGAAAATCAAAACAGAGCACTGATAGGTGTCTGATTAGTCCTATGGTCTCATGCTGTATCGACCTTACTGTCTATGATCGATACCCTATGGTCACATATGGTGCGACCATAGCTACGACCATATGATTTCTGAAATCTTTCCGAATACCTATGGTCGATCTTCTGGTCATACTGGTCACGCTATGGTCAACCGTAGTTGCGACCTTGAGATTTCTGACCACAATCTACATGAAATTCGAGTTCTTCCTGAGTTAATTTTTCTGTTCTTCAATGGGATTTATTCTAAGGTCATCCTATGGCCATCATTAGTAATTTCTTATCAACCCTAATCATCAAATTCACTCCTCATATTCTCCTTGGGATTTTCTCAAGGAAATCACATAGATCATAATAGGTTGATATTGCCTATATTTCATAGAAGTTTTATTCCTTAGAGTTTACATCTCCAGAGATTCGTTTCATACCTTGGCCTATGATAGAGAGCCAATCCCTTCTTAGCAAATTCTTCTCCTTAGCTTTTTCTTCTTCTCCTTTTCTTCCTTCTCTTTCTTCTCTTTCTCTAGGGTTTATTAATGTTGTAAAAAGAGTGAAAAAGGGCTGAGGACATCCTTTATATAGAGAAAAAATCTTCATATAGAGTCCTCTTTCAATTAAGAAAGCAATCCCTTAGTTTAGGAAAGTTTTCAAAACTCAGACTCTGATCTGAGTTCTCACGATCGATCATACGGTCGCATAAACCATCGACTGTAGGGTCGAAATCATCGACCGTGGGATTATGGATTTGAGATTTTTGGTTCCCTTCCTTATGGTCGATCATACCTACCCAGTCATGCGACCTTAGGTATATTTTTAGTGTTTTTAACTCGATTCTCATACCTGATTTGTGATCTATCTTCACACGCTCAGTCCACTTCGTCTAGGAATGATTGGAAGACCTGGCACAACACGGTTAGACCAAGTTAGTGGAGTGCGGGTTTTACAACCCCCCTCTTATATAAATTTCATCTTGAAAATTTTGCACATACTTTTCGAATCGAATAGGTGAGGATATTGCTTTTGCATAGCATTCTCTTCTTCCCATATAACTTCTTCTACATTTTGGCTTCTCCAAGTAACCTTAACATAGTAAATGTCGCGGTTGTAAAGACGTTGCACATTCCGGCTATTGATCTCAAAAGGTACTACTTCGAACGTCAAATCTTCAGTCAAATCTGGTGGATCCGTTGTTAACACGTGTGTTGGATCTCTGATGTACTTCTTTAGTAATAAGATATGAAATATATCATGCACACTTGACATGGATGGTGGTGGTGCTAACTGATATGCTACTTTTCCATGTCTATCTAAAACTTCATAAGGTCCAATATATCTGGGACACAACTTTTTCTTCTGTCCAAAACTTTTCAAACCACGCATAGGAGATATTTTCAAAAATACCTTATCACCTATGGTGAATTCAAGATCTCTGCATCCATTATTTGCATAGTACTTCTGACGGTTCTGAGCTTTTCAGACTCTTTCCTTGATAATGTCGACTACCTGACAAGTCTTTTCAACAAACTCTGGTCCAACAATACTCCGTTCTCCAACTTCATTCCAAAACAATGGAGTTCGACATTTTCTACCATACAGTGCATAGGGTGACATCTGTATGGTCGCTTGATAGCTGTTGTTATAAGCGAACTCAATCAATGGTAATTTCTCATCCCATGATTCTTTGAAATCAATAACACAAGCTCGAAGCATGTCTTTTAAATTCTGAATAGTACGCTCCGACTGTCCATCTGTCTGAGGATGGAATGCAGTATTAAACTTCAATGTTGTACCCATAGCCTTCTATAATCCTTCTCAAAACTTTGAGGTAAAGCGTGGGTCTCTGTCGGACACAATGCTTTCAGGTACAGCTTGTAATCGGACAATATTATTTACATAAAGCTTAGCTAACCTCTCTAGGGTATACTGAGGTCTTATAGCTACGAAATGAGTTGTTTTGGTCAAATGATCCACAATCACCCAGACCGCGTCAACTACTCTGGGAGTCAATGGTAACCTAGTGACGAAGTCCATAGTGATGCAGTCCCATTTCCATGCTGGTTCTAGCAGTGGCTGCAACAATCCTACAGGTCTTTGCCTTTCAGCCTTTACTTGTTTACAATTCAAGCATTGATACACAAATTTACCTACATCCGCTTTCATTCCTCTCCACCAATATAGTTTCTTCAGATCATGATACATCTTCGTACTTCCAGGATGTACCGAATAAGCGGTGGTGTGAGCTTCCTTCATTAATTTGTGTCTAATATCCAAGTCTTCATTTTCAGGAACACATACCCTTCCTTTGTATCTTAGTACCTTTTCAATGTCCAAGGTGAACTCAGGAGTAGTCCTACCTTTTTTGAGGTCTTCTTGCACCATTATCAGATAAGGGTCTGATTTAATAGCGGCTTTTACTTCATCTAATAGATCAGGTACAATCTTCAATGTAGCAAACATGTTTAAGAATAGATGAATAAACCCTTGGTCAGTTGATTCATTCGAAATATCAATCACGAACTACTCTTTACCGTAATTAAATACTCTCCCTGTGACACACGCCACAACATTTGCACTAACTTCTTCTTGGGATTCTGTAATAGCTTTTCTGCTCAGTGCATCAGCAACTACATTAGCTTTTCCTGGATGATACTGAATATCGCAATCATAATCCTTCAGTAATTCCAGCTATCTTTTTTGTCTCATGTTCAACTCCTTCTGATTAAAAAGATGAGTGAGACTCTTATGATCTGATTTAATCTAAAATTTCTCTCCATACAAATAACGTCTCCATATCTTAACATCATGTACTACTACTGCTAATTCCAAGTCATGAGTAAGATAGTTCTTCTCATGTGTCTTCAGTTGTCTTGAGGCATACGCAATTACTTATTCTCCTTGCATAAGCATACATCCTAACCCTATCCCAGACGCATCAGTGTACAAGGTAAATGATTGTCCTAGGATCGAAATAGTCAAGATGGGAGCTAATATCAATCTAGCCTTCAATGTTTGAAAACGCTCTTCACATTTATCGGTCCAAACGAACTTTTCTCCTTTCTTTGTCAGACTGGTGAGAGGTATGGCGATTCTAGAGTAATTTCCCACGAATCATCGATAGTACCTAGCTAAACCTAAGAAACTTCTGATTTCTGCAACATTCATAGGTGCTTCCCATTTCACAATGGCTTCAATCTTACTAGGATCCACTTTAATTCCTTCAACAGGTGCAACATGACCTAAGAAAACGACTTCATTTAGCCAGAACTCACACTTTGTAAATTTTGCGTAAAGCTTCTCTTTTCTTAGTCGCTGCAAAGTAGCTCTTAGATTTGTGACATGAGTTTCTTTGTCCTTGGAGTAAACTAGTATGTCGTCAATAAATACAATAATTGACGTATCCAACATATCATGGAATACTCGATTCATGAGTTCCATAAAAGTTATGGGTGTATTAGTTAATCCAAAAGACATGACTAAAAATTCATAATGTCCATATCTGGTTCTGAATGTTGTTTTCGAAATATCACCTTCCTTAATCTTTAACTGATGTTATCCTGACCGAAGATCAATTTTGGAGAACACTTTGGCACCTTAAAACTGATCGAACAAGTCATTGATCCGAGGCAACAGGTATCGATTCTTGATTGTAAACTTATTTAATTCCTCATAATCAATACACAGTCAAACGCTACCGTCCTTCTTTTTCACGAACAATACTGGCGCTCCCCATGGTGATATGCTAGGTCTAATATAACCCTTGTCCAGTAATTTCTGTAATTGTACCTTCAGTTCCTTCAGTTCAGTAGGAGCCATTCGATAAGGTATTTTCGATACTAGTGCGGCTCTGGTTATAAGATCTATAACGAACTCTGTTGCTCGATCGGGTGGTAGTCCGGGTAGTTTCTCAAGAAATACATCCATAAATTCACGCACAACTTTATTATCCTCCATTCATGGTGCTTCCTTGGTGAGGTCGACCACAGATACTAGATACTCAATTCCTCCTTTCTTAAGGTATTTTTTAGCCTTTAATGTAGAGATAATGAGTTTTCGTTTACAGGAAAGTTTGGTTCCCGTAAAACTAAACTCTACTCCTTCCTTGTCTTTAAATGTCAATTTCTTTTCTGCACATAATAGGTTTCCAGAGTGCCAAGCTAACCAATCCATTCCCAAGATAAGGTCAAACTCTGCCATCTTAAGTTGAATTAAGGTTGCATCCGAAATCTTCTCGTCGATAAGAACTAGACATGGTCCATAACCTTTGTCTAGTTCTACTTCTAATCCCATAGGTGATCGTACAAGCAGTTTGTAGTCTAAAGGTCTGAGGGGTAGATTTAACTTCTTTCCAAATGGCACAGATATAAAAGAATGAGTAGCTCCAGAATCAAATAGTACTCTGGTGGGTAAGCCATTAATAGGTATGATACCTATGATTTGATTTAATTTAGTTTGCATGCTCACACAAGGTAGTACAAAATGAAATATTCAAGTCATACCTGTGATCACATTAGGCGATGCGGCAGCATCCTCAGATATAACTGCATAAACCTTTCTTTGCTGTAGTTGCTTCCTTGGCTTAAGACACTCCCTTGAATAATGTCCTACTTGATTATAGTTAAAGCATTTAACTCTAGCACTACTTTGCTTCTGTTGAGGTTGGGCTATCGGAGTAGTCTTGGCTACAGCATTAAAGCCTTGAGTACGGAAGGGTTTGAATGTCTTTGAGTTCCCTCCATTGTATGAATTTCCATTAGGCCTTTTAATACCTCTGTTCTGAGAAAATAACTTTTCCTCTAGCTCGATTCCAGTACTCGAGCAATCTATACAACATCATTATAAATCTTCTTTTCCAGTCCCAATACATGCTCACGGATGCTTCCCCTAAGTCCCATGACGAACCTTTGGGTTTTGGTATTTTCCTCTTGCATGCTAGAGGGAGCAAAGAAAAATAGTTCTTCATAACGCTGTTGATATGCGTCTACAGTCATCTGTCCCTAATACAGACTCAGAAACTCTTTTTCCATTTGATCTCTGAAACTCCTGGAAAAATACTTCTAGAAGAAAGCTTCTTTATAGATAGCCCAGGTCAGTTGGGCGTGCTTTGTCAATAGATAACTCTGAGCATATTTCCACCAATGGTGCGTATCACCTTTCTGCATAAAAGTGGGCACATAATACCTTTTCTACTTCATTTATAGTCATCATCATAAAGTTTCTTTCCATCTCATCGATCCAGTGAGCTAGCCATAATGGATCTGATGGCTTACCTGTAAATTCCTTCGGCTTCAACTTCAGGAAACGCTCGATCAGTCTGGAGTGATCAAGCTGATACTGTGTCACACCCCAATTCTGCACTATTTAGAATGGTGTGATGAACCGTTAATAAATCAACGGTTCAACCAGGATCTCTAATAGGCTGTGTCCATTGAAATTAAACCATACACATCCATAACCATAATCAGAATAAATACACAATAGCGTAAGTCTTAATATTTAATGAACTGAGAAATATAACTGTGATAATCAATAATAAAATATCAAGTTATGTTATATCAACTGAGACATAAGTAAATAAAATATCAATTACATTTCCTTAGTAATTTAAATGAAAATCTAATAAAAAACGCATGCGTAGCACTCGCATGAAGAGTCATGCGTCTCCACTAAGTCTTCAGCCTCCATCGTAGCAACGCGCCCGTGTAAAGAAGCATTCATATAGTCTTCCACCGTGGTACCTGCATCATCAACTAAAAATATTCGACGTTGAAAGGGTGAGCACATATCACGGCTTAGTGAGCAAACAAAACAATGCAACAAACATATGCATGCATTTAATTTATATCTGTGGTCTGGTACATAAGTTTGCAATGTGCTATAGAAAGGTTTGGTGGCCGCCTCACCTCTATGCACAGGGTGTGTAAGCCCACCCAACGGATCAAACACCATTGTCGTCCACATCCACCCCAACATGGAATAGAGATAGAGCTAAAGTGCTCGGATCAAACACCGCATCACACTTCCCCTGATGCCCTACCCATACCAACACGTAAGCCCCTGCTGGCGAGGGCTTGCAAACTGGGCTCGCAACTAAACAATCCTAATGTCAAACAGTGTATCCAAGGCCTCATCCCAGCATCCCTCAATACGTCTATAGAGATAGAGCTAAGGCCCCTCGGCAGAGTCGAAGACTACATGGTCCGAGACCACCTCCCCTAACGCCCTACGATGTAATAGTTCTGCTAAGGTAATGGCGATACGACAATATCAGTGGACAAGCCTTGAGTTAGAGATAGAGCTAAAGTGCCCGGATCAAACACCGCATAACACCTCCCCTCATGCCCCACTCGCATCAAGTACACCAACCACACACAAACATTCACATGTCTATTCCTAGCATCATCATCATCATCCTGTTATAAACAAAATAGAATTAAATATGCATGAACATTAATAGCAGAAATATTGGATGACATCTTGAATACACAATACAAGTATACACACATAGAATCATTCATGGCATTGGACTCAAGGAAATAAAAATAGTTTATTATTAGCCAATTAGTTTAGGTCTTGTTTCCTCACCTTTGCTTGAGTGTAGATCCTCTTTCAAGCTTTAAGAATCACTTTTATATCAATAGGAAAACCTAACAGGTCGATAAATTTTAGTAAGAAGTCATTCCGGAAATTTTAGGCTTGTTTTTAAGCACGGGTCGCAGAGTGGGTCGCAGGTAGGGTAGCAGTTTACTGCGACCCCTAGGGTAGGGTCGATGCCAGGGTCGGATGTTTCATCGACCCTGGGTGCGACCACCCCTTTCCTGGACTTCCCGAACACTGGGGGTCGATCCTGTGGTTTGGTATGGTCGATTTCCAATCGACCCCACATGTGACCCCCCGTGGGTTGAGTCGAGAATATCATTCTACAGTCCATTTTTTCATGTTTGGGTCCTATGGCTTACTTTCACAATCCATCCTAAGCTTGTTCTATGGCTTAGAACTCTAGGTTTCTTCCTTACTTTGCCTACCATAATTTCTCCATGGATTTCATTGAAATCCTCCCATGGATGTATGCTTTCGGTTTCTCCTAGACCATACCCTCTTCATGAACTATTCTAAGGTCTTAGATCATCAATGGAAACGTACCCATACCTTAGGTTTTGCTGAGATTCAAAGATTTCTCTAAATTCTTCACTTAGGTATTCTTCTCCAACTTTCCTTCTCTTCTTCTTCTTTTCTCTTTCTCTCACTTTAAATTAGGGTTTCAAAAGGAGTGAAAGAGGCTTAGGGACGTCCTATTAAAGAGTAGAATCTCCCAAAATAAGTCTCATTGAGATTAGGAAGGAATCCCATTGAAATTTAGAAAGTTTCCTATTTGCGATTTCTGTCGGCAAACAGGGGGTCGATGAGGGGGTCGGAGATCCCGTCGACCCTCAGTTCTAAGTTGTCCGACCCCCAGTTAAAATATCAGGGGTTTGACTTCTTAGTGAGGGGGGGTCGACCCTGCCTATCTAGGTATGCGACCCTGCTCTCCAATTTATTATTTTTGAGTCAGTTTAGTACCTGGTTTCGCTATTTCCTTTACGTACTTAGTCCATTTGGATCGACCATGATGGGTAGACCTGGTATAAGGTGGTAAGACGGGTTAGTTCGATACGGGTCTTACAACTCCCCCCTACTTATAAAAATTTCATCATCGAAATTGTACATACCTTCCGAGTCGAATAGATGAGGGTATTGCTTTCGCATAGCATTCTCTTCTTCCCATGTGATTTCTTATATATCTCTGCTTCTCCAGGTGACCTTAACATAATAAATGTCACGGTTGCGTAGTCGTTGCACCTTTCGGCTGGTGATTTCAGTTGGTGCTACTTCAAACGTCAAATCCTCAGTCAAATCTGGTAAATCTATTGTCAATACGTGCGTTGGATCTCTGACATACTTCTTCAATAAGGAGATATGAAATACATCATGCACACTTGACAAAGATGGTGGTAGTGCTAACTGGTAAGCCATTTTCCCACGTTTAGTTAGAATCTCATATGGTCCGACATATCTCGGACTTAGTTTCCCTTTCTGTCTGAATCGTTTCAAACCTCGCATAGGTGACACTTTGAGGAATACCTTATTACCTACGGTGAATTCAAGGTCTCGGCGTCTAGTATCTGCATATTGCTTCTGACGATTCTGAGCCGTTCTTACTCTTTCCTTGATAATGTCGACTACTCGGCATGTCTCTTCAACAAATTCTGGTCCAACAATACTACGTTCTCCAACTTCATTCCAAAACAAAGGAGTTCGACACTTCCTGCCATACAATGCTTTATAGGGTGACATCTGTATAGTAGTCTGATAGCTATTGTTGTAAGCAAATTCAATCAGTGGTAACTTTTCATCCCATGATCCCTTAAAATCAATTACATAAGCTCGGAGCATGTCTTTTAGAATCTGAATGGTGCGCTCCGATTGTCCGTTTGTCTGAGGATGGAATGCAGTACTGAACTTCAATGTTGTACCCATAGCCTTCTATAATCCTTCCCAAAACTTTGAAGTAAAACGTGGATCTCTGTCGGACACAATGCTTTCAGGTACACCGTGTAATCTGACAATGTTATCCACATACAACTTAGCTAACCTCTCCAGTGTATACTGAGGTCGTATAGCTATAAATCGAGCCATTTTAGTCAGTCGGTCTACAATCACCCAAACTGCGTCAACTACTCGGGGAGTCAATGGTAACCCTGTGACTAAGTCCATAGTGATGCAGTCCCATTTCCATGCTGGTTCCGATAACGGCTGTAAGAGTCCTGCTGGTCTTTGTCGTTCAGCTTTCACCTTCTGACAATTTAGGCATTGAGATACGAACTTGGCTATATCTACTTTCATTCCTCTCCACCAATATAATTTCTTTAGGTCATGATACATTTTTGTACTTCCAGGGTGTATCGAATAAGCGGTGGTATGGGCTTCCTTCATTAGTCGGTGTCTAATGTCCAAATTTTCTGTTTCAGGTACACATATTCTTCCTTTGTACTTCAGTACCCTTTCATCATCTAAGGGGAACTCAGGAGTAGTCCTACCTTTTTCGATGTCTTCTTGTACCGTTCTTAGATAAGGGTCTGATTTAATCGCTGTTTTCACTTCATCAAGTATATCGGGTACAATCTTCAATGTGGCAAACATATTTGCAAACCGATGGATAAACCCTTGGTTGGTTGATTTACCCGGTGCATCTATCACAAACTGTTCATTACCATAATTGAATATTTTTCCGGTAGTACACAGTGCAGCAGTGGTGCTAACCTCTTCTTGAGATTTCATCATTGCCTTTCTACTCAGTGTGTCCACAACCACATTAGCTTTTCCCGGATGATACTGGATATCACAATCATAGTCTTTCAATAGTTTCAGCCATCTTCTTTGTCTCATATTCAACTCCTTCTGATTAAAGAGGTAAGTAAGACTCTTTTGATCTGATTTAATCTAAAATTTCTCTCCGTATAAGTAATGTCTCCATATTTTGACAGCATGTACTACTGCCGCTAATTCCAAATCATGAGTGGGATAGTTCTTCTCATGTGTCTTTAATTGTCTTGAGGCATAAGCAATTACTTGTTTTCCTTGCATAAGTACACATCCTAATCCCAATCCTGACGCATCAGTGTACAAAATAAATGGCTGTCCTGGAATCGAAATGGTCAAGACTGGAGCAGATATCAATCTAGCCTTCAATGTTTGGAAACTCTTCTCGCATTTATCAGTCCAAACAAACTTTTCACCCTTCTTAGTCAAACTGGTAAGAGGTACGACAATTCGGGAATAGTCTTCCATAAATCGTCAATAATACCCAGCTAGACCTAAGAAACTTTTAATTTCTGCAACGCTCTTCGGTGCTTTCCTCTTCACAATAGCTTCGATCTTGCAAGGTCCACTTTAATTCCTTCAGCGGATACAACATGGCCTAGAAGAGCGACTTTCTTTAGCCAAAACTCGCACTTTGTAAATTTGGCGTAGAGCTTCTCCTTCCTTAATCGCTGCAGAGCGGCATTTAGATTCTTTATATGAGTTTCCTTGTCCTTGGAGTAGACCAATATATCATCGATGAATACAATAATCGACATATCCAACATGTCGTGGAATACCCGATTCATAAGTTCCATAAAGGTTGCTGGTGCGTTCGTCAATCCAAAAGGCATGACCAAAAATTCATAATGTCCATATTTGGTCCTGAATGCTATCTTAGAGATATCACCATCCTTAATCTTCAACTGATGGTAGCCTGACCAAAAATCGATCTTGGAGAACACTTTGGCACCTTGCAACTGATCGAACAAGTCATCGATCCGAGGCAATGGATATCGATTATTGATTGTCAGTTTATTCAGTTCTGAGTAGTCTATACACAACCGAACACTACCGTCCTTCTTCTTTACGAATAATACTGGCGCTCCCCATGGTGATATACTAGGTCGGATGTAGTCCTTCTCCAGCAGTTCTTGTAGTTGTACTTTTAATTCCTTCAATTCTGTAGGAGCCATTCGATAAGGGGCTTTAGATATTGGTGCGGCTCCGAGTATCAGATCTATAACAAACTCTGTAGCGCGGTCGGGTGGTAATCTTGGTAGTTCTTCAGGAAATACATCTGGATAGTCATGCACGACATCATTATCCTCCATTCGTAGTGCTTCTTTGATAAGATCGACCACAGATACTAGATACCCAGCTGCTCCTTTCTCAAGGCACTTCCTAGCCTTTAATGTAGAGAGTATGAGCTTTCGTTTATGGGGCAATTTGGTTATCAAAAAACTGAACTCTGCTTCTTCCTTGTCTTTAAATGTCATCTTCTTTTTGACACACATTAGGTTTGCAAAATGCCGAGCTAACCAATCCATTCCCAAGATGACGTCAAAGTCTGCCATCTCAAGTTGGATCAAGGTTGCATCCAAAGTCTTTTCATCAATAAGAACTAGACATGGTCCATAACCTTTTTCTAATTCCACTTCTAATCCCATAGGTGATCGTACAAGCAGTTTGTAGTCTAAGGATTTGAGGGGTAGATTTAGCTTCTTTCCAATTAACACAGATATAAAAGAATGAGTAGCTCCTGAATCAAAGAGTGCTCTGGCGGGAATGCCATTAATTGGTACGATACCTGTCATTTGTTTTGATTTAGTCTACATGCTCACATAATGTAACACAAAATGATAAGATTCAGGTCATACCTGTGACCACATCAGGTGATGCGACAACATCCTCAGATATAACCGCGTAAACTCTGCCTTGTTGTAGTTGCTTCTTGGGTTTAGGACACTCCCGGTAATAATGTCCCACTTGATTGCAGTTATAGCATTTTAGCCCTTCACTATTTGGCTTTTGTTGTTGTTAAGCTGCTGAAGTAGTCTTGGCTGCAGCGTTGAAACCTTGAGTATGGAAGGGTTTGAATACCTTGGTGTTCCCTCCGTTGTAAGAATTTCCATTTGGCCTTTTGATTCCTCTATTTTGAGCAAAGTAGCTCTTTTTCTGGCTCGACTCTATTACTCGAGCAATTTGTACAGCTTCATTGTAGATTTTCTTTTCAAGTCCCAAAACATGTTCGCATATGCTTCCCCTAAGTCCCATGACGAACCTTCGGGTCTTTGTATCTTCTACCTGCATACTGACTAGTGCAAAGAAAAATAGCTCCTCATAACGTTGTTGGTATGCATCGACAGTCATCTGTCCCTGATATAAACTCAGGAACTCTTTTTCCATGGAATCTCTGAAACTCCTAGGAAAATACTTCTTAAAGAATGCCTCCTTACATATATCCCAAGTCAATTGGGTATGCTTTGTCATCAGATAAGTCCGTATGGACTTCCACCAGTGGTGTGCATCACCTTTCAGCATAAATGTTGCACACAATACCTTTTCTTCCTCATTCACTGTCATCATCGTGAAATTTCTCTCCATCTCATCGACCCAGTGTGCTGGCCACAATAGATCAGCTGGTTACCACTATACTCCTTGGGCTTCATCTTCAGAAAATGCTCCACCAGTCTGGAGTGGTCCAGTTGATGCGGAACATAAGCTCCATACATAGGTGGTGGGTATTGATATCTACCTGGAGCTACTTCAGGGTTTTGTACTTGAGCCTGCATGATGGGAGTCTGAGGTGCGTGGGGTACTGTGTTACTTCCCCCTGGTACTGTGCTTGCCTGTCCTGCTGGCATCGGTGTTGTCTGTGCAGCTGGAAAGGTCATGCCTATGGCAGCTTGCATAGTAGCTTGTGCCTGTTGTATTTGCTGCAGCTGTTGGGCCAAATTCATTACGACTGTAGCCAGGTCTGTTGGTGGACCTGACAGATTTGTAGGATTTGTCTGCCCATTAATTACGGACGGTGCCGTGTTCATATTCTCCTGTGTTTTCGGGTGTATCTGGCTGTCTTCCCCCACAGGTAGTGGTGGTAGGATAGAGTTACGACTTTGTCTGGTCACTCTGCGTCCAACCATTATCTGTTCTGGTAGTGGGAATGCCTGAAAATCATAGAATACGTGAGGCAATCATTATATACTTCATTCTCATATTTTAAATCCACTAACAAATGCAAATTTCAAATTTTTCAGATCATTCTGTCGAAAAAACTATATTTTTCACTGCAGGGTCGATGGTGGGGGTCGATGGATGTCCGACCCTCAGAATGCGACCCTGAGAAATCACTGATTCTTACCGAGAGCCGGGGGTCGATGGATGTCCGACCCAGGGTTCGATCCCTGGTTCTCTATCAGATCACCGAGAGCCGAGGGTCGATGAGGGGGTCGGAGGGAGCGTCAGATGTTTTGGTCGAATTCTCCGACCCTCGGACTAAAAATCAGGTTTTTAATCCCAATTTTGAATCCATTTCTCATTCTTCCTCCTCCTTTTCGACACGGCTCGTCCCTCTGAGTTGCTACAGTGAAAACTCGGACTCATTGGTGCTATTTGCTTCTCGTTTCGACGTCTACTTCTCGTCTACAGGTATGTTCTCTACAGTTTCATGTTTTTAGGGTTTCTTAACTAGGTTTTTTCTCATTTATATCGTTTTCTTCAAATTAAACTTTTTCCAACCGTAAAAATTCAATTTTTATTGGGGGCTTTTGTTGTTGGTGACTCAATGGATGAAAGCCCTCAAAAATATTTGAGTTTCATCGATTGGTTATCAAAAAACTTGAAATTTTCCATTTTTGCCCTAATTTGTCGAGATTTTTGAATTTCTTGAAATTTCTTCAAATTCGATCTCTTTAGATGAAATTTCCAACTGTATGAGTCTTGCAGGATTGTTTAAAATCTTTATAAGTCCTCCTGCCCACGTGTATGGGTGAAAAGTGAGGCTTTTGACCAATTTATGTCGTTATAATATCAAAATTTTGGGTTTTTCATCTTTAATAAGCCAGTATCTATTTATCTTTGTTTTTGCAGATAGTATGGCACATACCAAAGTTCCCAGGGTTCATGACCCAGTCCACTTCCGTTCTAACGAGGCGGAGACACAGTATGTCCGCTACTCTCGTAAGAAGGTAGAGGGAGGTCACCGGGTGGACTTGGCTAGCCTGGCCTTGTTAGATGTGGAGAGGGCTTTTGGTGACATGGGCTGACTTCTTGTGATCACCTATGACGCCTGCACTTGGCCGGATTTGGTGAGACAGTTTTACTGTAATCTCTAAGTGGTGGGGGATTACAATGATACAGAAAGGGGTAGAGAGCTCTAGATCACCAGCTACGTCAAGGGAGTCGAGATTTCATTTGATTATCGGTAGCTAGCCGACTTGTTGGGCATTTCATATGATGGCCCCTTGGTGTTCTGTGCTCCTGGAGAGCCCCAGTTCTTTTCATTGGAGATGAGAGCCGAGATTGATCGTCAGATCATCAGAGAGGATCGTTGGGAGATGAAAGCGATCTACCTTTGTCCAGAGCCTCGGGTGTACTGCAAGATTATTCAGCACAACCTGATACCTCAGAGTGGGCATTACGAGAGGATCTCCCGATTGACCCGGTATCTCGTTGTATCAGATCTCGCACTAGGCAGCCCGTCTGCCTTCCTTACATCATCATGCGGACGATGATCAGTGCTACGTTGCCCGGTCATGCTGGCAACCTGCCTTATGGACGCATGATCTCTATGCTGCTTACCCGCCTGGGTGTTGACATGGTGGATGAGAGGATTCAGGAGAAATACTTCTCATCACCTCTGGATTGAGAGGCCATCTGTAAGATGGGCATGCGAGATGCCCAGATCAGCGACGATGAGAGGAACGCTCTGGTGCATCCACGTACTCGAGTGGAGATGGCTGATGCTGAGGCAGTAGCAGCAGCCGCTAGAGCAGGGGTTCATGGGGGTGATGATGATCTTTTGTACATAGATGTGGATGCCATACCTCCTCCATTACCTACTCATGCTACAGGAGCTGGTCCTTCTTATGCAGCCGGTCCTTCACATGCAGCTTGGTCCTTCATATGCACCTTCTGATGACATGATGGGGATATTGCATGAGATTTGAGAGGCTCAGTGCATGTCTGATCTGAGAATGGGAGAGCTTCTAGATGCTCAGTGCATGTCTGATCAGTGTGTGGGAGAGCTTCTGGATGCTCAGCGCTTGTCGGATCAGTGGGTGGGAGAGCTTAGGGATGCTTAGCGCGTGACTGACCAGCGGGTGACTGATCTCACAGCTAGTCTCCAGATGACCCAGACTCAGATAGCTTGGTTAACTAGAGTCTATGCTAAGGATTATGACAGAGACCGCGAGGCACCACCTCCCCCATCACCTCCAGCTTCTTGATGTATTTTCTTTTTATCTTTCTTTTGTACTTCAGAGTAACTGTCCGAGTTGTGGACTGTACTCTGTTTTAGACTTGTATATATACGTTTGTTCTTCTTTCGAGTGTATATAAATTTGTTTCTCATTTAATAGATGCATTATTCTCTTTCAATTTTGTCTCAAACAACACAGATGCTTATGGTGTGTTATTATTATAGCTTTTAAATTTTTATCCTATCTCAGTTTACGAACTTTTGTGGAAGTATACTGGTTTAACAGACAGGGCCTGAGAGCTCTGATACCAAGTTGTCACACCCTAATTCCACACTATTCAGAATGATGTGATGAACCGCTAATAAACCAACGGTTCAACCAGGATCTCTAATAGGCTGTGTCCGTTGAAATTAAACCATACACATCCACAACCATAATCAGAATAAATACACAATAGTGGAAGTCATAATATTTAATGAACTGAAGAATCTAACTGTGATAATCAATAATAAAATATCAAGTTATGTTATATCAACCGAGACATAAGTAAATAAAATATCAATTACATTTCCTTAGTAATTCAAATGAAAATCTAATAAAAAACGCATGCGTCGCACTCGCATGAAGAGTCATGCATCTCTACTAAGTCTTCAGCCTCCATCGCAGCAACGTGCCCGTGTACAGAAGCATTCATATAGTCTTCCACCATGGTACCTGCATCATCAACTAAAAATATTCGACGTCGAAAGGGTGAGCACACATCATGGCTCAGTGAGCAAACAAAACAATGCAATAAACATATGTATGTATTCAATTCATATCTGTGGTCTGGTACATAAGTTTACAATGTGCGATAGAAAGGTTCGATGGCCGCCTCACCTCTATACACAGAGTGTGTAAGCCCACCCAACGGATCAAACACTATTGTCGTCCACATCCACCCCAACATGGAATAGAGATAGAGCTAAAGTGCCCGGATCAAACACCGCATAACACTTCCCCTGATACCCTACCCATACCAACACGTAAGCCCCTGCTGGCGAGGGCTTGCAAACTGGGCTCGCAACTAAACAATCCTAATGTCAAACAGTATATCCAAGGCCTCACCCCAGCATCCCTCAATACGTCCATAGAGATAGAGCTAAGCCCCCCGGCAGAGTCGAAGACTACAAGGTCCGAGACCACCTCCCCTAACGCCCTACAACATAATAGTTCTGCTAAGGTAATGGCGATACGACGATGTCAGTGGACAAGACTTGAGTTAGAGATAGAGCTAAAGTGCCCGAATCAAATACCACATAACACCTCCCCTCATGCCCCACTCGCATCAAGTACACCAACCACACACAAACATTCACATGTCTATTCCTAGCATCATCATCATCATCATCATGTTATAAACAAAATAGAATTAAATATGCATGAACATTAATATCGGGAATTTTGGATGACATGTTGAATGCACAATACAAGCATACACACATAGAATCAGTCATGGCATTGGACTCAAGAAAATAAAAATAGTTTATTATTAGCCAATTAGTTTAGGTCTTGTTTCCTCACCTTTGCTTGAGTGTAGATCCTCTTTCAAGCTTTAAGAATCACTTTTATATCAATAGGAAAACCTAACAAGTCAATAGATTTTAGTTAGAAGTCATTTCGGTAATTTTAGGCTTGTTTTTAAGCACGGGTCGTAGGGTGGGTCGCAGGTAGGGTAGCAGTTTACTGCGACCCCCAAGGTAGGGTCGATGCCAGGGTCGGATGTTCCATCGACCCTGGGTGCGACCACCCCTTTCCTGGACTTCCCGAACACTGGGGGGCGATCCTGTGGTATGGTAGGGTCGATTCCCAATCGACCCCACATGCGACCCCCCGTGGGTTGAGTCGAGAATATCATTCTACAGTCCATTCTTTCATGTTTGGGTCCTATGGCTTACTTTCACAATCCATCCTAAGCTTGTTCTATGGCTTAGAACTCTAGGTTTCTTCCTTACTTTGCCTACCATGATTTCTCCATGGATTTCATTGAAATCCTCCCATGTATGTATGATTTGGATTTCTCCTAAACCATACCCTCTTCATGAACTATTCTAAGGTCTTAGATCATCAATGGAAACGTACCTATACCTTAGGTTTTGCTGAGATTCAGAGATTTCTCTGAATTCTTTACTTAGGTGTTCCTCTCCAACTTTCCTTCTCTTCTCTTTCTCTCACTTTCAATTAGGGTTTCAAAAAGAGTGAAAGAGGCTTAGGGACGTCCTCTTTATAGAGTAGAATCTCCCAAAATAAGTCCCATTGAGATTAGGAAGGAATCCCATTAAAATTTGGAAAGTTTCCTATTTGCGGTTTCTGTCGGCAAACAGGGGGTCGATGAGGGGGTCGGAGATCCCGTCGACCCTCAGTTCTAAGTTGTTCGACTCCCAGTTAAAATATCAAGGGTCTGACTTCCTAGTGAGGGGGGTTGACCCTGCCTATCTAGGTATGCGACCCTGCCCTCCAATTTACTATTTTTAGGTCAGTTTAGTACCTGGTTTCGCTATTTCCTTTACGCACTTGGTCCATTTGGCTCGACCATGATGGGTAGACCTGGTACAAGGTGGTAAGACCGGTTAGTTCGATACGGGTCTTACATACTATGCATATGCTCCATACATAGGCTGTTGGTACTGATAATTTCCTTGGTTATACCCGCCTTGCGGTGCTTCAGGGTTTTGCACTTGGCCTTGTACTACTGGTGTTTGCGGTGCTTGAGGTACAGTGTTGCTACCACCAGGTGCCGTACTAGCTTGTCCTGTAGGTGGAGAAGTTATGTTTGCAGCTAGAAAAGCAATTCCCATAGCAGCTTCCATGTTGTCTTGCACTTACTGTATTTGCTATAATTGTTGTGTTAAATTCATCACCGCAGTAGCCAAATTTGTAGGTGGTGTAGGTAGGTTGGTTGGGTTAGCTTAGGTGAGCACATTCTGAGGTGCAGCATTTTGAGTTCCAATATTTCTGTCCTGTCCTTGCTGACCCTCATTGTCATTAGTCTCCATAGGTGGTGGAGATGGGTTTGCATTTTGTCTCCTTCTACTTACACTGCGTCCAGCCATTTAAACTCTTGGTTGAATGGTACTTGGAAAGGCTATACATGTGAGACAAGATATGATGGTAGTATTGAGTTAGTCTCACAGTGGAAGGCGAGAGAAAAACAAAATCAATAAGCAAAAGTTCAAATAGAATCAAATGCAGACAACAGTAGGTCATACGGTCAATGGCCTACAGTCGCATGTTGTGCGACCATAGGTGCTACCATCACATCCCTGGCAACTTACCGAGACCTTATGGTCGATAATATGGTCGATCCTACGGTCGATGGTTTTGGTTGAATTGTGTTATTCCCAGGTTGACACTGAGAGGGGGGTGAATCAGTGGCCACTAAAAATCCTTTTCCACTAAATGGTTTGGCCTGATGCTATGGACAATGCTGCCAAGAGCTGTTGATCAATTTGTGCTATGCTGCCTTGAGCTGATTACTTGAGACTTTCTCACTGACAATCTGTCAAACACATTTCGTGCACACACCAACCACACACCCACAGGTATCCATACCAGGGGCTTGGCCTGCCAAGTGTGTACACCCAGACCTGCAACACACAAACTTCTAATCCACACTCACAAGCACATACATAGGACACACAATATAACGTGGTTCACCAATCACATACTGTGATGGCTACTCCACGGGGCAATACCCTAACCAGGGTTTCATATATACCCAATACTCAATAATAATGCTACGGTTGCACCTACAATCCCGATGCTACAACATCAACCGCATTCACAGCTACAACTGTGTCCTAGGCATCAACCCCAACTCCAGCCAAGCACCCACTTGACAGGTTATACAATATGTATATCAAATGATTACAAACCCTTCCCATACAGCACTGATACAGTAAATAGAGTTTGTGTGCGAGTTTACCTTCCGGCTTTGCTCAATACTGATGCAAGCCTCTCTGTGCTAGCATTTCAGCCTCCTCTCGGACTGGATAGCTCATTCTTCACCACAAAGACTCCAATGGACACTCACAGCTGGTCCTTACACTTTCTTCAAGCTTCAACGAAGCTTTCATGGCCTCACACCACTAGTTGGAGTCTCAATCTCTCTCCGAGAAGCTTCAACATAAGGTTTTCATTAAAATCTCCCTTTCAAACCTTTTGCTCGAGCTCAAACCCTTCTCATTGTCTTCTACATCGAAATACCTTCAGTTTGACATATTACAGGCTTCAATCCGAGATTGGACGACTGAGAAATGCCCAAAACAAGTTTGGCCACTCATGATATTCCAAAAGGAATCTCCTGGCTTTAAAACCATAAGCCGCGAAGCACCATAGCGCGCCCCCCTCTGACCCACCATACACCGCTGTCGAACACCGATTGGCGGAGAGAGAATCTTCACTTTAGGACCGTTGGATCAGTCAGATAAAGGCGTTAAAGCCTCTGGACCTTACGATCGGCTTCCTCTCGTCATGCGCGATCGGGATGCACCTTGGCCGTCAGATTGAGATCCTTGACGCCGACGCACCATGCGCGCGCACCACTGAATCCTGGATTCAGTTCCGTGCGGCGCGGACTATTGTATTAACTTGCATTCCGCCATTCAGAGACCACGCGCAGGCATCATGACGCGATCAGCGGGATGCATAGTATCCCGCCTCTTTCTGGATCGTCGATCTGGAATCAGACTATCATGTCTTGATTTGAGCCGTTGAGGAGGAATTTACACTTTTTCAAAGGACCAAAATGCCCCTCCACAAAGTGTGGTAATGCCCTGTATATCCAAAAAATTCCAGTAGGATCTTGAAGGATTTCTTCTTTGCGGTATTACGTCGAACACCCTGAGCGCATGCCGAAGAACCCTGTTGTGGCTTGCGGCGCGCGCGTGGCTTGTGTTGTGCTGCTACGCTGTCTGCTTGTGTGCGGCATGGCATGGCTTGCGGCATGCTGCTACTGAGTTGTGCGTGGCTGCCTCCATGTGCGCGGCTATGCTGTGCGCATGGCTCTTGCTTGTGTGCGGCATGGCATGCTGGCATGGGCTTGAGCTTGCTGCTGGGCATGCTGGCATGGCCTGCTGGCCTGGCGCTGCGGGCATCTGCCAAGCTGGATTGGCCACCCAAGGTGGGACCCACCTGGTCCCCACCCATTCTCTCTCCTCTTTCTTTTTCCTTTATTTTCTCTCTCTTCTTTCTCTCTCTTCTGTTGGAATTTCTCATCAGCTGGGCTTCATTCTCTTCGGCTGCTGCATCAACCTAGTCACCTTGACTGACAGAGAGTTCTACAGATACTCTCTCTCCTCCATATCACTCTCTCTCTACTAAGGTTGCCAACAATGACAACACTTATAGCACTGTCTGGACAGGGTTTCAACAATCTCCCCCTTTGGAATTGTTGGCAACATACATGAGGTATCTCTCTCAATGTGACACAGTCTGCTTGCCATCTTCTCTTCCTTTGACAACAAGTCCCAAAGGATGGATGAACTCCCCCTAGGAATGCTCCCCCTTCATAGGTACTCCCCCTTCATATCAACTCCTCCTTACATAGCCTCACCTGTAGGAGTGCCCACCGCATCTTTCCAATCCTACAGATGAATGATGATGCTATGTAGTCAACAACTCCCCTACACATGTACTATCTACAATGTGCTCAGAGTCACTACTCCTAGCTGAGCTCTGAGTTTCTCAAAAGAGTCTTTTGGAAGAGCCTTGGTGAAGATGTCTGCCACTTGATCTGTGGTAGGAACAACGTCCAATCTCACTTCCCCTTTAAGCACTTTCTCCTTCAGTATGTATTCTGCTGCTGCAATGTACTCTGCCTCTGCTGTAGATAAGGAGATAGAATCCTGTTTCTTGCTGTGCCATGCTACTAAGCTCTCTCCCAAAAAGAATGCACCACCACTAGTGCTCTTTACGTCATCAATGCTACCAGCCCGATGCCATCGAAAATGCTGTCAAAGTGAAACTTTCATTCTTTGGATACCACAATCCATAGTCTGTTGTGCCTTTCAAATATCTGAGTATCCTCTTCACTGCCATCAAATGAGTCTCCTTTGGACAAGCCTGAAATCTGGCCACTATACATACTGCTTGCGATATCGAGCCTTGAAGTCAAGTCAAAATCGAACCGCCAATCATTGACCTATACGAAGTATGATCAACTAT